>JANFAF010000078.1:0-351876 GCA_024663475.1 Pisolithus thermaeus
AGCAATGAATTGCTCATGCCATCCTAGCTCGCTGCGGGCCCGACTTCGACTGGACGTCACACGGTCAAGGATGTCCTCAGGTTTAAAGGAGCCTTGTCAACACTTCAACAGTCAATAAACACTCAACACCAGAAACTGGAATGAATGCATGAAGAACTAACTAACTAGACGGCCACGGTTACATTAGATTCTCAGATAAGAAAACATCAAAAATGATGGAACAATGGAAGCTGAAGAAAAGACCGAGTGCGACTTAGCTACAAGTTTAGTGATGACGGGATCTGCTGCTGCCTCCATCGTAACTGGACCGGCTTGGATGTCTGCCCAACAGCGCATGATGGAGCATTATCACACGTCATCATCCAAGACGGCCCAAGGTGGCCAGTCAACGAACCACTTATCTATCCGTTGTGATCCATTAATCCCAACCCGCATGTCACTTGTTGAGATACTGACACATCAGATTTTGGGAGATTTAGGATAGGTTTGAATGACAACAGAATGTCTTAATTTGGTATACTATTTGAAGTGTTGACATTTTGCTTGCCATTTAAACCTGTCCCAAATCTCCCAAAATCTGATGTGTGATCGAGACGGCCCGAATTCGAGCGAAACGTGTAAGAAATGGAATCATGTCTGACGAGGGACAAAGGGCGCAAGCCTGGGTGCGGCCCACCCAGACTACACAAAATGAAATAGCAAAAGGTATATAACGGTTGCTACCACCAATACGATCGATGTGAGACGAGACGCCTGCTCGCCCTCATATAACCCGCCTGCCTGCCTGAGCCTCCGCGTGTCCATACAGGCTGCCTCCGTATTATAGTCTCCTCATTGGTTGGACCCTAAAAAATCGCCAATGCAACGGCGTGCCTTCTGCAGAGGTAATTACCTTGCTTGGCAAGGTTTCTGCCGCAGCCATATCCCAGTCCCTTTCCGCGTCCACCTTTCTTCTGCATCGTCGTACTTAGGTCAGTACAAATTTCAGGCCGCCACGTCCTCGACTCACATGCCCCGATGCATCCTTCCGTCAATCCTGAAACTCCCTTCACAATGACTTCCTCCAACCAAATGTCCGTCATCGCCAATGTGACTCGCACAGATGCTCATTCCTACCTCCCCACCATGGATGGCTCCACCACTGTTCAACCGTGTCTGTCGCCTCCAATGTTGTCCCTCTATCGAATGTACTGTGTAATCTCGTCTCCCAAATTTCCATCTGATCTCGCTGACACTCCCCCTCATCTAATTTGGACCTAGCATGACAGTATACGATCGCACCCAGCTGCTGATTCCCTCAATTGAATGGCACCGAGGCAACCAGGCGGCATTTCACCATTCTACAGTGCAGAATCTCTCGACAGCGCCTACTCATGGCGTTGCCACGAAGCAGACTAAGTCAACTCGAAGTGGTAGGTCAGGCACAGTTTGAAAAACCGGAAGTGTAATGAACTGAGCTTCCAACGAAGTCGCTGCAGCATTCTATCTATCCAATCAACGTCGTTGCATGACGACAAAGGAAGGCTTCGAGTTGAATACTCGCACCGTCAAACTGTACACGATAGTCGTATAATTCGAATCGAAGTGAACTTACCTCAAGATAAGCTCAGTTCGATGGCAACACTAGTCAGTCGTCCCCATTGGCCAAATATTATAGATGAGAGGGCGATCGCACAAGTACTTTCTGTGCACGAACTATGTATATATTATGTATGTATTTATTTATTGACAAGCCACATTTGGAATCCTACCCATGGGTTTTTGAAGGCGTATTAAAAGTTCGCTCGTGCAGGTGCGAATTTTTCCCTAAATGAGAAAGCAGTAAGCATTTTTTTGAAGTGCACATGCACACATGATTCGGCACCTGGTCTTGGCGTTGGTGGGGCCGTCTTGGACGGCCAGCAGTGCATGGGGGTTTAAACTCACGTGACCCCTCCCCATCTCGCAGAGCAGTCTTGGCCGTCTTGGACGGCCAAACGCAATGGCGTGTCCGTGGGAACGCCTTACGTCATCGAGCCACGCTCTATGCAGTTGGCCATCTAAGACGGCCACGTGATGTTGGGCAGCGACAGGCCAATCTTCTTTGAGAGGCCTCATGGGTGCAACGTGCGGTGGGCATGGATGCAACTAACCTCGTTGACTATGTACCATAACCTACCAAAACTGGATAACCAAACCAACCAAACCAACCACCAATCAACCACCTCCCATTTGGACCATCTGCCGGGTGTGAAATCAACTCCATTTTTGACCATCTTTTTAGCCATCCGATCAACTGCACGGGGAAGCATATTAGATGACATGACAGAACATAACCAGCAGATACATATCTAGAATCCATCTCAGACGAACAGGGGTTTCCTTATAGGGAACCCCACTTCCTAAAAGGGAACCCCATGGGGTTGCGCTGGGTTAGGAGTACCCCCCCGAGGTGCTCAGGGTTGGCACCGGAAAGCCGACCCTGGGCATGCTCATACCCCTTTAAAATGTCGATAGGTAAGTCGTCATTCGTCTTGCACCGAATGCGCGTTCATGGCCGGTTGGGAATGTAGTTCTATCGAACCCACCGCGACGTATGATCCTTCTCATCTCCCGTTTGTAAGCCAGACGGGACGGCGACGCGAGTACGTGTGTCGCGTTCCTCTCACTAAGATGAAACGTGACGTCCTACAGCATCCAAAACCTCGTCCAGTTCGACAGCGACCACACGCTCGACGTCCACCTCGACCGACTATACCCCTTCGACAACTACGTCCTCACCAGCACCTTACGTGCGGTCTCCGCCTTTAACGTGACCATCCCAATCCAGAAACTGGCGACTATTGACCAGGTGTCCAGCTTTGTAATCGAGAGTGTAGATACGGAGACTTATGAAGTTGTGTCTTCCTCGTCATCCACTCAGATCCCAACTCACGACATCGATCTGTACGTGTCGCGTCCTGCCCAAGCCCGTGCTTTCGCCCTCCTCTTATTCACACTGTCCTGGTTTCTCACACATGCGACACTTATGTGTGTCTACCTCGCGCGAAAGCGCAGCACCCGGCACGTCCCACGTTCGGCGAAACCAATTCTCAAGCATCTCGGGGGTAGTTTGATGGTATTACTTGTGATCCCACATTTGAGGAATGCGATGCCAGATGCACCAGGGTATGATGGCGTGTTGATAGGTGTGTATCCTCATTCCATCTTTTTCTTTTTTGCTTGTTGGCTCATGGTTAAATCTGATTGTTATGGAAATGAAGATTGTATAGGGTTCTTTCCGCAGATGATTTTCTCTGGTCTATCTGCTCTCGTTCTATTGTTGTTGATGATTCTCCGGGAGTTGGAAGGCATGGAGGGCGAAGACAGACAAAATGAAAGTAACATTGGCATCGACGTCGATGAGCAGTCTACTCCTCACAGTCGCCGTGCTACGCTATCGGCGAAATTAGCATCGCCCCCCTCGCCAGCAGCTTTCTGTACCGATCCAACCCCGGATCCGAAGCCGTGGACAAAGACCGAGTCAGGGCTGAATCCCTCTCCTTCCCCTCTCAAATGGCTTATCCTAGGGACGAAGAGGAGATACCAGACACGGACACCGTCCATCAGTCTGGAACGTGGACATCTTCTCCGTGAGGAGAGCGATACGGGGAAAGGGGATTTCGATACGAACGCGCCCTCCGCCTCGTCGACCCTCGCACCGGCGTCTTCACTGCTCTCCACCGCTATCGCATCCGCATCTCCGTTATTTTATACTACCGCTTCGACGACTTCCCCATCGTTTGTCAGGGCACCGAGGTCCTCCTGGCCGTCTGACTCTGAGGAAATTGCGCATTTGCCGCAGGAGCAGCGTCGTCAACGACACCGATCACAGTCGTGGTTCTCCCGCAATCGCGGCAGTACATCTTCCGGTTCTGGAGGGAGGCCCGGTGGCATTTACAGATACGAACTGGCAAGATTGGGTAGTCAGAACTCGTTGGAGAGGACTACGTAGAGTGAGTGCTTTGCCATGGCCATTTTTTCGGTCTTTCAAGACATAATATTTATCAAGCCAGCATCGTTTTGGACCGCAGAGCTTTCGTGTAGGCCCGTAGTATCGCACGTATCAGAGTAACTCCCCGTGCTTTTCTGTTTGTAAGAGGATACCCATTAATTCAGCAATTCACCTCGAGATGCTTCCCCCACCGCATCACCTCCAGCCCGGGCAAGAGTCCTGTCCCTGTGATGACGATGACGTATTGGCTGGCCATGCTACTCAACAGCCCAGGCACAGGTAACAGTGACTACCTCGCTGCCCCCCACGGAGACTAGGCCGGTGATAGGTGGTGACGAATACGCAGAAAGGCGAGGTAAGCGATAAGGAATATAGTTAAAACGTACGGGTATGCGTGAGCAAGGAGTACGTCGTGCCATGTCACACTCCCCCCGATATTCAAACTGCAAGAAGGATCATACCGCACGTCGGTGACCCTCCGCAGAATGGTAAAGTTTCCGTGTGGAAGCAGCAAGTAATGTTCTGTGTGCCGCAGCGAATGCAGGTTGATACATGTCTTCGACGGGGACTCGGCCCAGACAAGTGAAGGATCCGATTCGGTGTGATAATAAGCATGGGTCTAAGCAATGCTGGCAGAAGTGGCCGTGCCCAACGAGCCCAAAGTTCACTCAGCATCAAATGTCCACCCTATCTCACAAGGTCCGACTCCTGACTACCTCCCCAGTTGCTGCTGAGGCTTTATAGGACACCTCCCCCCTGAAATCCTTCAGGCACAAAGTGTACTGAACGACACCTTCTCTTCATCATGTCTGCTGTGGCCTGGGAGACCTCTTTTAGGTCTCGCGGACAATCTGCGTCAACATCGGGAACTGCAGGATAGTTACGAGCTTCGTTAGAGTTATGTAAATAACTCTGCGCCGAGAACACCCTTCCTGGAAGCGGACCTTGCATGTTGTCGGGCGATGATCAGGGTCTTCGCTTATCCGGTTCTTACAGTTACTTGCAAGCTTGAAAAGGTCCTTGTTGGATCCCTTTTCAGTGCCTCGATGGCCCTATTAAATTCGTCGGAGTGGATGCAAAAAAAAAAAAAATGTCAGGGGTAGAGTATACCATCGTTTACTTAGATCGAGTATATCCCTTGTAAGCAAGATGGGGGACACACACGCCGCCGGGCAACCGTTGATTCGCTAAATGACAAGTCAGCTGTATCAGTGCCTTTGATGGGTTCCGAGGTACCTACGTACCTTACTTCCTCTGTCTTCAATACCAAGGAATTCAATCGATAAACTTTGAGCTTGAGCATCGAAGTGGAAATGTTTCGAAACGTATCTCTATATGCTCAATTCCGTAGTAGATCGTTTTTCACTACAGCGGACACGAGTCTGGCTCGGTTTTCGAAATAACCAGGAACCGCGTTCTCGTAGTTGGCACGTACGAAGACGGTTCAAACGTCGCGCACGATAGCTGACAACGGCAACTCACTTCCGACCACCGGGTGTCGGAAAGGCTTGGGCCAGCTTTTGTTCCGCGTCCAAAACTTTGCTCCTATCCATATAACTTCCACTTTCCAAGCTGAGATGAACAAACGGTAGAGCTCGAGAGCAGTGCTCACATCAACACCCCTGAGAGTGGCCGACTTTTCGTACTTCAAAGTTCCCTGAGCTCTCCCACGTTCGCTCTCCACCTCAAACACCATTTTATCGTCTAAACCGCGAACCCAGAAGAGTAGATCGAGGTCCATGTTGTGGGAGTGGTCAAGCTTGCGTCTGTCTGGAGAGAACTTAGAAGTCAAGACGAGGGTGGTGACGGGGAAAACACGAGTCACGTGAGAGACGGTAAAGTGATGACTCAGCGTGTCTCCCCGCGCAAGCAACTCCCCATCATCTTGGTGAGCGACGTCAAGCTTCACGTTGTCGAAGTCGAGATGCCAGTCGGGATCGAGGCTTGGCTGTGGCAAGTCCCACCGATCACACGCGCATGGCTTTCCCTTGCCGTCACTACGAGTCTGGCAGTGGTATGTACTATGTATTATGTCCATCACCCTTCCCCATGTTGATTATTTCACATAAACGATTGGGTACTTATTGCCATTTTGATTACACCTGCTAAGCAATGCCAAGTGGTGACCCCTCTCCAACTTTACTTTTCGTTCAGGTCTGCATTCACAAATGCCCAGGTGAGCGTGTGTGTTTGTGTCGTTGCGAGTCCTATTGACTCATGGACACCTGCATATTTATTCGTCTGCTCATGCATGTACCATGTATACGTGGCATAACGAATCTGACTTGTAGCCATGGCGCATGTTCACCACGTTCTTTTACTTCGGACCATTCTCTCTAGATTTTGTCTTCCACCTATTCTTCTTGTAATGTTTTTTCCGCTCCTTTTGTTCATCTTACCTGACAACGATGCTATTATTCACCAGCATGCGATATAGCCGAATGCTAGAAGAATCATCGTTTGCAAATAAGAAGGCAGATTATTTCTGGCTACTCTTCGTTTCTTCCGTCATGCTCCTTGTACGTTCATTACTTGATTCATCCCTTTCTTCGTCTCTCACTTACGTGGCAGCTGCTTTCCCCCCTCTTCAATTTGCCCTTTCTCTCCTCCTCCCTTGCCTTTGTCCCCATCTACGTCTGGTCCCGTCGTCACCCTTCTGTCCCCATTTCCCTCTTCGGCATTTTCACTATTTCGGCACCTTACCTCCCCCTCGCGCTCGTCGTCTTTTCGTGGGTAATTAGCGGCACATGGAAAGCCGCTGCTGGAGATTTGATCGGATGTGCGGTCGGACACGTGGGCTGGTTCGTGAGGGATGTATGGGCGAGAGAGATGATGGGCGGGAGTAATGTGTTGGGAGAAGCTCCTGAAACATTGTGAGTTTTTCCATTCCCTCCGTCTTGTCTTGGCTTGTGCTTTTGTTCTACCCATATACTAATTAACGGTCAATATCAGGAGGCGGATTATGGGCGATATTTAACGAGGTCGATCGAGGAGCAGTCTTCCACGCGATATGTATCCATACCCGTCACGCATTTTACATTCGATGCCCCTCCGTCTCTTTTGCCCGCGATATGGCGATCGTATTCCCTGGTCCATTGGTCACGGCATCTGACAACTTGAACCCAAAATACGCGAGACGACATCGAGCTTGTTGATGTTCGAGCTGATGTGGCACAATGCGTACTACTGGGTGATTTCAATTTACACTACATGATATTTTGTTACACATTATGCGTCGGGATGATTGACCATTTCTGCAGTGACATATATGACATCGCCATTGCACGTGCGCACCAGCCTACTTCACATTATTGGGTCTTAACTGTGGATGAGAACACCTTCCCGCAGAGCAACAGTAAAATTACCTTGGACTGGCTTGGGGTCGCCCCACCCACGCGATCGAGTATCAAATTCTGTAATTAGTGGTGCATGGTTCAGTCAGTGTACTTGAGCAGTGTAGCCGTGGGTGGACCTCACCGTTGGGGTCGCGCGTAGCCACCCCTGCTCTGACAGCCGCACCGGGTTCACGATCTTTCTTTGAGAGCCTCTCAACGTCCTCTTTTATGAGTTCTTCGTCGGGAATTTTCTTCCTTGCATCCTCTGGAATTTGTTCGACCGACTTGTCACCGACAAAATCTTGTTTCATCATGATAGTAAGTCGAAGGTAGCGGTAGATACTGAGCGTGGTCGCCATAACTGGTGGCAATATATATCCCTGTCGTCGTAGATGACATCACGCCGTATCATCGACGCTCCTTGGGGGGGCAGTGACATCATCATCGGCGATCGGGCGCATTCGCTGACCCAGACCAACCACGAACTTAGCGCTGGTTGGATCCAAGAACAGTTCGTATGTCCGATTAAACGTGCTGCGGCCTCGTGCCGTGTAACCGTAAGGGCACGTTCAGCGCCTCATTGCATTGTCCTTCTCCAAGCATGCTCGACCAGTACCATACTGAAGAGAGAACCCTCAGCGGACACGACACGTCCAATCCCAACTGCTTGCTCGCACTTGCCCAATACCATCTGACGAGACGGCGCGACGTCGGGTACGATCATTTGACATGTTCGACCCTTCGTCGCGACTACTAACCCACCCTGTTACCATCGCGCAGCGACAGCACACTCACTGCCCTTTCGAAGAGGTCATGCAGCGAATCTAATGGGGTAGACGACCGGGATGGGAAGAGTTCTTTCCACCGGGCTCTCCTCGTCCCCGAAATCGTGCGTTTGATTTTTGGTTTTGTCCAAGCATGGGACGAAGAGAATCCGGCGGGAGAGTGTATTGGATTCATCACCCAAACGGAGGGCAAAAGATCACTTGCCTACCTTGCCAGGACGTGTCATTTCTTTCACGAACCGGCCATCGATGCACTCTGGATGAACCTCGAGAGCATCGATCCCCTCATCAAGCTGCTCCCTCGTAGAATGTGGGAGAAGAACCGCTATCCGCTCTTGGTCGGTATCCCTTCTTCCTCCCCACTTGGCGATCATCCTCACTCATGACCCGCTCCAGGTGCGTAAGTTCATGCGCAAGAAGCACTGGGATATATTCCGAAAGTACGCATCACGCGTGAAAACTCTACGAGGACCCAGTTACGGCCTATCCACTGCCACTCAGCATACAGTGATGGCTGCCATTGCCAGTTACCCGAAAGCAACTCGACCATTGTTCCCCCAGCTAACAGAGATCATCTGGCGCGAGATTAGAATGTTCCACCGATCGGAGCCATGCGTATCTTTGCTGAAGTACTTCATGGGTCCATCGGTCACACAGATTACACTTAAACTCCATTGTTGGCCTTATCACATCCCCTCTGAGATGAACGTTCTCGCCGAAATGTCAAATCTGTGTCCAAATATTGTCTCGTTCACCGCACAATTCCCTCCTTCCTCACATAATGATCCGTGCGAGGAAGTGGGAGAGATCGTAAGTAATTGGAGGAAGCTACGCGCTCTCCACAGTTGTGCGCTTCCCCAATCGGTGATGGACCAGCTCATTTCGCAAAATACGCTGGAGTCGCTTGCCATCGAGCTTAACAATTCCATCTACCCACCTTTCATTGGTCGACTACCCGAATCTCTCCATACATTTTCGCTGGGAGGAAGCAGTGCCATGATGTGTACCCGCTACCTCAAGAATGTCCGTGTATCCCCCACTTCGCTTACCCTGCGTATCGGCGCAGACGACTCCTCCATCGAAGATGTTGCCGACCTCTTCCGCATCCTTCCTGACCACTTCTCCCATACCACTGTGCAAACTTTTACACCCGAACTAACGAGCTCGTACTGGATGTCCCGGAGCACGGATACTTTCCGACTCGATCTTGCTGTCCTCCGACCCATCCTCGTCTTTACGTCCTTACGTACCGTCGACCTCTCCTTCTTCAGCACTGCCGGTCTCGACGACGACGCATGTACGCTGATGGCCCAATCCTGGTCTGCCCTCGAATCCCTCGCACTAGGTACTGTCGATATACTGATGGAGCGTCCCGTGGCCACCGTACGTGGGCTCATCGCATTCTTAGTACGCTGTCCATGCCTCACCAACCTCGCCATGGTCTTCGATGGGACACACTGTATCCCCGAAGTGAGTGATATCCCATCAGGAGCTGTCAACACCCGCATAGAGCGTATTGACGTCGCGCATTCTCCACTAACGGATGTTAACGCGATGGCAACATGTTTGGGGACACTAATGCCGTGTCTGAAGAAGGTTGACGTCGTGCAACTAGGAAGGGAGGATGACGGAGAATCCGGAGGGCGATGGGAAGAAGTGCAGAAGATGTTGAGTTGTTCGTTGAGATCGCAAGGGATTAATACCGACTGAGCACGGTCTTTTATGGGGATTTGGGTGATCAGGATTTCTTTTGTCATTTCCAACGTCAATGGAGATGGTTCGCTTTCGCACGTTCTGACAAACCGACCAGCTGTGCTATACTCGACGTCATGACCGTTACGACGTCTTGGTTGTTTAGGAAACGGCATGGTAGCCGCACGTATCTTTTGTAAGACAGCGGAATTGACATCAGAAGGGAAGGTATACATATTTCTACTGTGGCTGTATGAGTACGGCGAGGTATATAAAAAGATCACTGGCGTTGATTGGCGGGCCGGTAGTCGCACGATCAGTGCAACTTTACATCCGTCCGAACCTTGCAAAATCAAATTTCGAGACGTGCTCATGCCACAGCTACCACCGACGTGACGCGGAGGAACCGTCACGCGTCATGCACATGCATAACTCCTACTCCGGAGTGCAGACTGCAGTGTTTCTCTACCAAACCATTTCCCTGTGGAAACTTCGACTAAAGATCCGATGCATAGGGAGATTGCAACTTGCAAGTCACTGGTACATACTAATGCCAGCCCTTCGGAGTAGTAAATTCAGTCCGAGGTTCCGTCAAGTCGTTGTTGCATCCCTACTCGCAGGCATCGGGGCCGCCCTGCAACTCTTCAGTTTGCACGGCCAAGTGCGCACCTCTAAAACTCGTCCGTCGGTGCCACGACTCACGCTCAGCGAGACACGAGTCAAAGCTCAGTAGTACCAGTATGTACGCGCTCAGTGGTTCAACGTCAGAATTGCCTCCGGGCCGCTGACGTTCTTGATGTGGAACGTCTCGGTAATGTCCACAGCTGTCATCCCGTCCGTCAACCTGCAGGAATGTTGCTTTATCTTTAATTGTATGACATCCCACTAGGAAGGGCTATCTAGGTCACGACAGAATGGCGGCCCACAAACCCAACCCTTCGACGGTGATATCTGCATCCCGCAGTTCTCTTGGCATTCACTGGATTCTCTAGTCACTGCCAATCTACAAATGCTAAGCGTCAGAATGGCCAGCCATTCTGACGCTTAACGGTCACTTCTTCCCCATATAGTATGTGACAGGACTTGCCAAGCACTCAAAGAATTCAAAAACTGTAGGAAGCGGATGCTGTAATTCGTCCAGTTCGCAGATGGCCTGGGTCGATACGGTTAGCGAAAGCCGTTGGCCGGGTTTAATAGCACGCCGTTCCCAAGGGATTTGCCGCCTATGACGTTATTACTGTTGATTCGACAGTTCTTATCCACTGTTTGACTTGTGTTCAGCTAACCTTTTTTTTCCGTAAAGTATTTTGTAGTAGCGATCTGGCGTCGCCTCTTTCTTCTCCCACTACCTTCGCGTCAGACTAGCCTAGAGTCACTGGACGACCCAGCACTTTCGCCCTTCTTTCAACGCACATTCTTTAGAACAGTCGTACCATGTGGTCACTGTTGACCATCTCAATTGCTTTCATTACGCTCGCCGATGCACATATGGCTGTTTGGCACCCTGCCATGTACTGTTTTAATGTCAGCAAAAGTTCATTCCTTTGGATCTTTGCCTCGCTGACATTGGGGGTTTGCAGGGTACGACTCCTGGTCAGGTCAACTACAATACCGATGATGCAACGTTACCTCTGTACATGCTCAGCCAGAGTGATTATTGGTTCCACGGTATCAATAAGGTGATTCCATTCAATGGAAGAGATTTTCCACGTATACTTACATATGTTGCAATGTATGTTAGTGCAACGAGTTTCCTCCTGCGGACGGCGAGTTCCTGGAACTGTATGAAAAGTTTTCATGTCTCGTCTCCCTGGTAGTAACCCGACTAGCCCTGCTGGCGCGTCTTTTACAGTCGAGATCGCCGACAATAGAGGTGTCACCTCCTTGTCTGACGACGGGAAACACGCTTCCGATTGGCCCGATGGTGGTAGCCATCCTGACAGCTACTCGATCACCAACCTGGGAGGCGCACCACTCTCATCTAGCGGATGCATCGCAGAGCCTAATTGTGAGTGCAGCATCCCGTTCTTCGTTGTTCCAATGCTAACAGTGAACACATCCAGTCCACACGCAAAATCAATCTATGGCTGCAGGATCGGCCTTCGCAATTTCATATACAGTTCGTATTTCGTCTGTTGAACTCCAGAATTCTTCCTAACAGTAATTGTTAACCCGTCGCCTCCACCCGCACGTAGTCCAACTTAAGCCAGGTCATGTTGGACAACCTAGTGGTATTTTCAGTGCGGTACAAGTATGACGTGTTCTTCATTCTCCCGTTCTATTTTCTCATCGCTGAACTCGGACGCTCATTCCAGTACGCCATGGCTACGGGTGATTACCTATGATGTCCCTGCCGCGATGCCCTCTTGCCCAGCAGATGGATGTATATGTGCAGTATGCTTCTACACTTTGTATACCTTTATATGCATTGTACCTGACGAAGCTCTTGGGAATAGTGGGCATGGGTGAGTTGATACATCTTCTCAGTGCCTTTAAGTGCCCATCAATCTCTCAACCCCACCACTAGATTCCCAATGGTTGCGGGCAACCCAACATTTACATGGAGGGTTTCAAATGCAAGGTCACCAACGCAACTTCAACTGCACCCGTCGGAACGCCGAAACCTCCCGTCTGGTGCGAGGAGGACCAGAGCCAGTGTGTCCAGGGCCCAAAACAGATCATGATTTGGAACCAAGCGGAAGGCAACAATATCGAAGTGTCTGGAAACGACCTGAGTGGGGACCCAAAGAGCCCAGCTTATAATTCCAAGTGCGGGTTCCAGGATGGCGAGTACCGTGTTACAAGGGTTAAGGGTTTTGTCAATGACATGTTTTATTATTTGTAGGCGCTCAAGACGATATCTTTGCATCAGGTGGTTCATCGAGAAAGCGGATGGTTCACAGACATCGAGGCTTGGTCTCGTTTTGATGCTGCCCTCGGATATAGATGGTCGGTGTCTTAGGTGATGTTACCTCGCTGGGGATGCAAGGAACCCTGCCTATTCTGCTGTATTATTACTTCTCCGTTCTTGCAGGAACGGAACCATGGGGAGCCGGATATTGAAGACTTTACCTTGTTCGTCGCATATCCGTGTCACATCGATATTGTCTGTCGCATGGTATACAATGCATTATGTCCCACTCATGCACAGCACCTGCACCTGTCGATAGAGGCGGACGGTGATGTTGATATCCTTTCCACCTCTGCTCCCCACCTTTTGTTCTCGCGAATGTCTAACCATGATTATCCTTCCTGTCCCATTTCACATCTGTCTTACCTACTGCTAGTCAGTGCCCTACACATACCAATTTTGTTGCGTCCTGATGCCAGAATGTATACCCTGTACAAATGTGGGATCTTGAGACCTTGACCTGACGTCCATCTTGAAACATTGACATCGCCGCCACCTGCTCATTTTCGGGAATAAACTGACCTAGTTGTCACATCTGTTTCCTACCTGGTCACACCGGGTCACACCAGGTCATGTCCAGTTTTCACTGGGTTTACAAACAAACGGACGTATCAAATTGCACGAGAGGAACGCAGGTACATGAATATATCGGGCTTGTCTCGCAGACTTGCAGCAGCACAACTGGCGGCTACAACCAGATACCTCCACAAAGTCAATCATCACAGTCCCTCGTTACTATCCACGTGGGTAGGCATCACATTTTACCCACAACTGTTATCAAGGGCACAATCTACTGGATCCAAGTCGTCATCTCAGCAGTCGCACCTGCAGCAGAGGAGACGGCGCTTGTCGACGACCATCAAAAACACAGACCCAATTTCTTACTTTCCTAGCGATATCAAGGATCACATGGTTAGCTTGACACCTCCACAAAACCCCCCAAGATGGGACCATGCCCCCCAGGAGATAGTCCAGTCGATGAAGGACGCTATCGCGAAGTACAAGACTGTCAGTGACAAGGTTGCAGCTCTTCCGTCCATTGAGTGTAACTTTGACACGGTGCGAGTTTACATTCATGTCAGCTATTGTTTTGAATACCTGACAATTCTTATTCGGGCAGGTATTTGTGAGTAATCTCAGCCGGCTTGCCCTTCCAAGTGACTCAAAGGCGAACCCTAGGCACGGCTAGCTGATACAGAGGCACGGTTCGATGTTGTAGCCGAACCTCTCACATTCTACCAAAACGTCGCCCCGTCCAAAGAGCTTCGTGATGCTTCCACTCAAGCAGAACAACTCCAGAGAGATTTTGGTGTCGAAGAATCCATGCGTCTGGACGTCTTTCAAGCCAAAATCGTAGCTGAGAAGAACCTGCATGAATCCGGTGCATTTGAGGAGCTCACTAGTGAACAGCAGAGACTCGTAAAGAAGATGGTTCTCGATGGAAAGCGCGCTGGGCTGGCACTTCCGGAGGAGGATAGAACGCAGCTTATGGCCCTCCAAAAGGAGTTATCGCAAGTGGCTGTGGAATTCACGGTATGCTCCACCGTTCTCTCCTCGTATCGATACAGATCTTAACCACATTCTGAAGCGGAACTTTAACGAAGAAGATGTAAGCACGCAAGCGAAACCTCTGACAGGGTTCTGATCAATATACTGACCAGGGTCACATCACCTTTACTCGTGATGAGCTCGAAGGTGTCCCGGAGGACGTCATCTCTGGATACGCGAAGCGTGCGGAAGGCGACAAGGAAGTTTATGACGTGACTTTCAAAACGCCCGATATTTTCCCGGTCGTATGTATACACCACTGACTCTGATTCTGGTATTTAATTTGCTGATCCGACGACACAGTTCAGATTCGCCGTCAGTCCAACTACGCGTCAGAAAGCATATGATGCACACGAATCCAGACTGGCTATAAATGTACCCCTCCTGGAGCGTGCTGTGTACCTTCGTCGTCGCATCGCCTCTGTACTGGGTTACGAGACGTGGGCGGACTACGTTACCGAGGTAAAAATGGTGAAGACCGGGGGTTTTGCGCAAACAGCGAGTATTGTCCGTGGCTAAGTCTTCTCAACATGGTCCTTATATTTTTGTACATAGTTCGTGGATGACCTCGAGGCGAAGCTCCGACCAATTGGTATCAAAGAACGCGAAATTCTCCTTGCTCTGAAGAAAGAGGATCACGAGAAACGCGGCTTCCCTTTCGATGGCGAGTTCTACATTTGGGACTACAGGAAAGCCTTCTTTTGCTGGATACCCGCACACTAATCATAACATCATTGCACAGGTACTATGACCGTCTGTTTGTCGAGAGGACCCTGAACCTTGATGACTCCCTTGTGAAGGAGTATTTCCCAGTCTCGGTCGTTGTCCCCGCCATCCTCAGCATCTACCAAAACCTACTGGGCGTCAAATTCGTGGAGGTGACGGGCGACAAAAAAGGCGTCTGGCATCCCGGTAAGTCCAGCCTGTATTGCAAGGTGCATGCAACCCTTTGCTCATAACTCGATTTCCCAGAGGTCCAGCAATATGCAGTCTGGGAAAGAGACGCAAACGACGACTCAGGTTTCGTCGGGTACTGTTACCTCGATCTATTTCCTCGCGGTGTGTCCATACTGTTTCTACGGGAGCCTATGACTAATGTACTTACCTGGGCTTCAGCTGCCAAGTACTCTCACGCCGCAGTGTGGGGCCTTCTGCCAGGCTATGACCTCCCATCCGGAGATCGCCACTACCCCCTTACGACGATGGTAGCTAACCTTGCAAAGCCAACACCCGAACGCCCCGCGCTCATGCGGCACGACGATGTGACTACATTTTTCCATGAGATGGGTCATGTGTTCCATGGCCTCCTGAGTCGAACACGGTACTCTCGTTTCCATGGGACGGCAGTTGCACGTGATTTTGTGGAGGCCCCGTCGCAAATGCTCGAGAACTGGTTTGTAGTACATATTTCTAGGTGCACACTTGTCGATTGACATTAACTATGAGGTGTTGGGAACGCAAAGTCCTTGAAAAGATATCAAGCCATTACGAAAAGCAAGTCCCGCTCTCAGCTGACCTCATCGAAAAGATCATCCAGAGGTTTGTCACCCTACATATGCACCTAGCCTGTGGACACTTCAAATCACCGCCCAACGGCAACTGACAACTCGTACAGTCGCTACGTGAATGTGGGGCTATTCTACCTTCGGCAACTCTTCTTTGCCAAGTTCGATCTCAAAGTTCACACCGACGCAGGTCTGACATCCATGAATTCGGTCACTGAGCAAGATGTTAACTATATATGTACATCATTCAGAACCAACCGACTATACCAAACTTTGGACTGAGATGCGGGAGAGGATATCCCTTGTCAAAAGCGGTGAACCCAAACCCGGTCAGGGCTCCTTTGGCCACATTGTGGGAGGGTATGACGCAGGGTACTACGGGTGAGTCACGTAACTATCGACATACAGGCACCTCATATCCACCTCGCTCTGTACAGATATACATACTCGTTGGTGTTTGCCGCAGACATGTATAGAACAGTGTTCAAAAGGGACCCATTGGACCCAACACTTGGTCAATTATACCGCAGCAAGATTCTTTTACCGGGTGGAAGTCGAGACGAGCTGGTATCGCTCGAGGCAAGTTGTCACAGATACGGTGGTAATGTGATAATTTACTTTCTGGCCAGGATTTCCTAGGTCGGGCACCTAACTCAGACGCGTTCCTGGATGAAATTCTTGGATCGTCTAAATCTGGTACAAACGCAAACCTTTAAACGATGCCCAAGATTGATGACTGGGGTGGAATGCATACTCCGAATGGTTAGCTTAGCTCGATCTGTTTCGGGTACGACGAGTGAACCTTACATGTATAATACTTTTTGAATCTGGCAAGGTTGCAATCAAACGGTACGGCACCAATGGCATGGTGTAGAGGGATAACCCGGGAATTGAGGGCAACTAGATTTCATTCACTTCGGGAGCCTACTATCGTCGGAAGTTGCGGTACAGGTGTAAGGGTAAGGCAACTAGCAGGAAAGAAACACTGATATGTAGCTAACTAGAAAGACTGTCGCCACGAAGCACTATGTAATAAGGCTTTACAGCAGTCCAATTTTTTTGCCCAGGAGCATACGCCAAGCATATTCGTAGAAATATATACACGATTATTGCATCATGCCACTCTTTATCTCTTCCGTATTATCATGAATGTTACCACTGGTAGGATGTTTGTTGTTGTAGCTACAGATCTATGTATCTTTACCAGCGTCTTGTGTGCTAAACATGCATGCGAGCTGCCGTAAGGCTACTGCCCTCACTGGTCTTTCCGTTCGTCACGGCATTGTCAAACTGCAAAGCTTGAGATTGAACGTAGTGCACCTACCTACACCGACAAGGTTGTCGCCACCAGCAGCGGGACTTCCCGAGTCCCAATTTGGAAGTGAATATCTTGCCGAGCTGTTGGCCAAGCAAACCTCCATAACCGCACCTTCACCGCAGACCACGAAGACCGGTGACCGACGCTGCCTGAAAAGGTTCAACATTCAACGCTCAGCGGGAACAGACATCCCAATATCAGAACATCTGATAGATCGTGTAGCCACAACTGAGATGAGTGACACAAAGGAAGGTAACGGAGTAAGTACATAATGACAGTTTGCCAAGGACCCACTCTCCCGCTCATCCCAATAAAGCGCCCGCATACCTGTTCATTTTCTGATTGCGTTTTTGGGGCTCTTCTGTGAGACTTATCTTGGCGTTTCCAGGCTTACGGTGCACCCGCTTCGACTGACGCAGCCACTCAACACAAGTCTCCGTGCCCTCAGGTAAGCATTACCCTACCCTTTCTGCTTCGTTATCAGTAGCCGTTTCCTTCCTAACACCCGACATCTCTGCCGGTGTGTATCCCATACCGCCATGGTCGAGGCACCTTCTGCTTCTGAACCTGTCCCACGTCCCCGCCGACGTAGCTGGTTGCAATGGCATGGTCAACAACCACAGGATGTTAGTGCCTACACATCTCGTCAGGGAGGTGGCGTCTCTCCCCCTCAGCCAGAGAGGAGACACACGTTCTCTTCTCATGATGCGAGTGTAAATACTCCCCGTCCACCTTCACGTGGGTCTTCGAGACCGAGTACCCCCAGGGGAATCTCCTCTGCTGCATTCTCTTTATTTTCTTCATTCCAACAGTCTCCTCATATCCCTTCGTGCGTGCAGGCCGATCAAAATCCTGAAGATCACACGTCCCAATCCTCCACCTCTCCCAACCCACCGCCGAACCCTGCCAAACCAGAACTACCCTCCCGCTCAACTGGCTCATTTGGGAAGATGGCATTCAACTCTATGTTAGGTGGTCTCTCTGCATTGTCTCTATCACGTACTTCAGCAAACGACGATAAAGACAAAGAATCCCGGGGACGTAGCTCGAACAAGAGCAAGCCCCGTTCATCTTCCTTTGCCTACTCGTCCAACGGGAGAGAGAAAGATGGTACATCGACAATCTCTAAAGACTCCCATCGCGCACGCTCACAGTCTCCATTCTCCCTTCGTCGTTGGCGCTCTCGTGATCGCGAGTCCTCCCCCACCCCCCTTCCCCTCGAAGAGTCTGATTGCGAGTCCTTCATCTTAAGGCGCTCCCCCGCAGTCCGTCCCCGCACCGCCTTCACAGATGACCCCGATTCGGGTTCCGAATATGCTGGCGAGGAAACAGAAGACGAAGAAGACGATTGGAGCGATGATATGACCGGGATTTACGACACGCTCACAGAGCGTAACACAGAGCAGAACGCTTCTTTGATAAGCGAGATTGATGCGGATGTGGATGCAGATGCTGCATTTGATCCTGACCCACACGGCGAGGGCGTAAATGTCGTTATCCCTCCAGAGCCATATTTCCCATCTACTCTGAATCGTTCGAGTTTCAACTCGTCGCGGGGGAAACGTGGGGCACCTAAGAGGAAGAAATCTCGACCACATGAGTTACTGCCTCTGTCGACGTCCAGACCTCTATTCCAACGTGATCGGTGTACCATTACCATCGTCCAAGGGGATCCGGACGCTTCTGAAAGGAGAAAGAAGACATATGTAGTGGCGAGCGATTTGAGCGAAGAAAGTAGATATGCGGTCGAGTGGGGAATTGGAACGGTACTGCGTGATGGCGATGAGATGTATGTATTTCTTTTCGGTCGCTAGCGTCATACTGATCTGACGCCACCCAGGCTCATCGTTACAGTAGTGGAGAACGAGAACAAAGGTTTGGTCACTGGTGATATCGCCTTCAGAGATCCTTGCCAATCCCCTCGTATTTCTAGTCGATCCCATCCTCCCAAACTCCACAGATCGTGCCACGAAGTTGCGCAGTCAGCAAGAAGTATGCCGTTTATTGTGTGCATTCTTTTTCTCGTTTCTAACTCGATCGCAGCGCCAAGGTCTCGCCTATATCCTTGTTCGACAGGCCACTTCACTACTTCAACGAACGCGATTGAACGTGACGGTGTCTTGCCAGGCTTGGCACGCCAAGAACTCGCGCCACATGCTTCTTGATATCGTGGACTACAACGAACCGACGATGTTGATCGTCGGATCGAGGGGGTTGGGACAGCTCAGGGGGTACGTTTCACCGCTGCTTTTCTCTCGTTCAGAGAGCTGATAATGTTATAGGATTTTGTTAGGTTCAACTTCGCACTACCTAATCCAGGTATGTGTCATATTCTCTGTTGTATCTGGCTGCTCTGACTCCAACCTCTCCAGCGCTGCTCCGTCCCCGTCATGGTCACCCGCCGCCGCCTAAAACGACCTCCAAGACGGTCCGCCCATCTCGCCAAACACCGCGCTCGCGTGTCACTAGCGGAAGCAGCCGGCATCGATCGCGTCGCAGCCAAGGTTGACCAGGATGTCGCCGTCCTTAGAGATGCGATGCAACGCGAAGACGAGCGCAGAGGCGATGAACCGCCTATCCCAGAGGCCAGTGAGGTTGAGGAGACCGCCGAAGGAGAAGGGGACGGCGCCGAGGGCGAAGGGTATCTCGGCGTGAAAGTGAGGGGCTAAAAACCGACGTTAAGTGAAGTGTGAAGCCTGGGAATCTCAGAATCTGGGTGCTTTCCATGTCGATGATTTTCGCAATACTCCCTTTTCTTTTATCTATTTATTGGTTTCAGCTGGATTGTGACTTTTCCACTCGGGCACTCTCATTTACCTCGAGTCCATGGTTGCCTTGGTAAGCAACCATATAATTGTGAGCAAAGCAACCTTGCAACTCTTTGCAGAGCACATCTCAGATTGGTGACTGTATTCCTTGGGCGAAATTAGATTGCCATTGTTCTGGCTAAAGCTATGACAGCGTGTCATTGGCGTATTTCTCCGACGACCCAGTAAGTTCTGCGTGTCTATCCTACAGGCCAACCAATTGTCCAAGAAAGTCCATGAAATCATCGCGGAAATGCGGGGCATCATTACAGAAAGATGTCCTCATAATAGATGAGGTCTAAGCTACAACTCAGACCTTGCGCTCTGTTGGGGTGACCAAACTCGGACTATCCGTTACCAGCTCCGTACCGGGCGCATGCATCCTGAAATTACGTCGGAATTCGGTCAACGCAAGAACACAATGGAAAAAAGGTAATCCGCAGAAAGGCTTGCAAAAGATGCTGGAGGTCACTTACAGTGTTTCGTCCTCGGGTTCGGTGTGATCTTTAACGCGGAAATACACCATCGGGAAGGCAAACAGCATGCCTGCAGCGGTTAATCCCCATGTTGAGAGAAATATGTTCATATAACTGCACGTTGAAGCATTAACATCGCGGAAAACGAAAGATCTCGCTGTTCCTTGTAAGACAGAAATACTCACGGCAACCCAACACCATCTGCACGCCATACGCCAGCTGCACCGGAAGATTGAAGGCACTTGTCTGCCAGATTGCATTTGTTAAGATGTCACTAACGGTGAGATGGTGCCCAGGATGGCAATCACACATATCGGAGTGACTTACAGAACCCGGTGAAGACAGCTAGCTTGGCCATGTCGTTTGACATAGCGCCCATAAGCCAGTACGCATATGTCTGCCACATCGAATCCAGGAATCCATAGAAGATCATGAGCCAGACATGTGAAGGGAACGAGCTGTCGTATATGTCTATCTTGTTGGGATTACTGGCTTCTGATGCACGAGTGTATGTCCTAGATGGAAAGGCATTCGAAAATGTCGCTGTCGACAGAAGATTTGGGAAATAAAGCTTACTTCTGGTAGAAATAGGACCATATGTGGACGACGAAGACCATGAAGAAGACGATGACCCATCCAAGGAATGCACGAGTCCTACGTCGAAGGCTCTTCTTGTCAAGAATGCAGTACCCAATGAACACCGAGCCGAAGATTTGAGCAGACCAATAGATGAAGTTGTTCAGACTCCGCGCACGGATGGTGAAGAGGGCACCGTTATAGTCGTTGAACTCTGCAATACGGGCTATCAGCAGGATGCGTACTCCGGAGTATGAACACTGACGCCACGTGTAGAAGTAGTTGCTAGCGAAAAACATAGGGAAGAGCAGTACAACCCAAGGATCATCTTTGAGTGCAACGAATAGGTTGAGGAATTCCGCCTTCCAGGACGGATGACGAGCGAGTACGACCCTCGTGCCGTCAGTACGAGTCATCTTCTCGGGGTCAACCATAAGAAGTGGAAGAAAGAATCCAGTAACCGTCAAAACCACGAAGCCAATCTGTCAGGAGCTTCGTTAGCACTTGCCAGCATATCTACTTCAACGTGTCTCACGTAAGTACCATTGCTCACTGTTCGCAGTCGCCGCCAGTCAGATAATAGGCAGGATGTTCTGTACATGATGACACGCACCGCCGTTCGCCGTGGAATGAAAATTCTCAGCAAAAGCAACGGCCGAGCCAACCACACCACCCAAGTTGAAGATGGCCCAAAAGATGCCGATATACAGCCCCTTTTGTGCCTCGGTGGGATATGCCATCATGAGTGAACCCTGTGCAGTCCATAGCATGGCCGCAGAGACACCAAGGACGGCTCCCGACGCGATGACGTATGCTGTAACATTGGGATGAATGTTGACAACCCTGGAAAGATCAGGACAGAGTAACCATCTGGGTTCTATGAAAGAAGCGATTCAGACGCACAGAAAAGAAGATATGTAGAGAGGATATCCCAAAGTCCCCAGCGTGAGAGTGAGACGAGCTCCGAGAACATTACTGATTGTCCTTAAGCCAAGGATCAGCCGAAATACGTCTATGATTTCGAATGCGCCCCCAACCTACCCCGAGAAGAAGCCGAAGAAGGCGAATGTCGCATAGAGAGCGGAACTAGCGTTGGCCTGGGCGGCTGCATTGACTTGACCACCGCCACCAAGACCGGTGAGGGCGTTGTACATGCCAGGACACATGAAACAGACGAAGCCCAGCAGTGCCACCTGGGTGGTCGGGTGATAATAAAATCTCCTCCATCCTGTGGGCCGCCCGAAAATCTCAACCTGCTGTGAGCCCTCGTATTCGCCGCTGGGCGTTTGACCGCCGACTTTTTCGGTTTCCAGCGCTGGGTCGGACATGAGTGGGAGGTACCCTGCAGTGCTTGGTGGGGGGACGCAAAGCTACCAGTGCTACTAGACGTATGCTCGGTTCTGGTACTTATACAAGCGATAGGCCGGTTATCAACGCACCTCGTTGGGAACGCAGCACACACGCGGATATGAACCGCGCTCCATGTGGACACAAGTGTCACGCGGGGTCTCACCTGTAGCGAGGATAGGTTGAACTATATCAAGAGAGGCCCGCAACGGTTCCTCCATTCCAGGCGGTGTCTATCAGACTCACGTGACCGGGCATTGCAGTGTGGCGGATCAGAATCAGATCCAACCATTGGAACCTTTTCATAATGCAATCGTCGGGAACACAACGCCGGTCGCAGGATTGACACTACATGTACAGTTGCTGGGACTAAGGAGACACTCGAAAAACGGTTCCAAGACACCCTTTTTGGGCACCACAAATCTCTCGTATTTTAACAAGTCAAATCCCCCATTCAAGACGAGATGGCGACGCGCCGCGGCTCCTGTTCTGGAGTCACCTTCGGGAAGGTGACGATCAAGAGCCCGTTCTCCAACTTCGCCCTAATGTCCTCCGGCTGAGGGATTCGTATCACCATTCTTTGGGTCGATTCCACTATCAAAAGAGCGACGCTCACCTTCACTCCAGCGGGAAGGTTGATTGTCCGAGAAAATTTGTCGCGAGGACGCTCTCTCACGACGTAGCCTGGATCGTCGGGAGGAATGTCCGACTTGAACTCCCCAGATACCGTCAGGCGGTTTTGATGAACGTCAATATTAACATCTTCCGACTTCACTCCGGGTAGCTCGAATACCGCTGAAACGGTATTCGCCTCTTTGTTCTCGTGGAGATCCAACCTAAGACGGTGAGGATAGCACCACGTCAACATCGTTGCTGCCGCCTTCGGTACGTACCTTGGTCGCCATGGACCCCGGCGCTGTGTACCTCTACCAGCGCGACCACCCTCAGTGGTTTCAATCGTAGTCGAGGGTAAGAATCGCGTAGCGAACGCATCATCGAACAAGCGGTCAAACTCGGTGAAGGGGTCGTAGTAAAGGATCGACATCGTGGTGCACTTGTCCCTTGCGTTGCTTGGAGCTTGGCAGTTCAATGCGACGAATTTCTGCCTGCATGGAGTCTGTCGTCGCCGCTCTTATATGTGTCCTGCGATCTTCCCGATCAGCGATTGAAGAAACTCGTAGAAGGCGTTCTACTCCTCTTTTTGGTCAAGGAACGCAAATTGTCTCCGATTGGGCGCACAGGGTGCACTATGTCGGACGAAAGCGCTACCACTTACTCCTCGCATGCCGTCATTTGGATCGTCACTCAATCCCGGCGTAGGCCAGTTCAGCTACGCACTTGCCAGAGATGGTAAGAAGTCAAGAGCCGCACAAGTCGACTAGCATCGCTTATGCAGCTGTATTCGAGTCCGACATTTGGTTTATCTAAGTTGTGACGACGTCATATGATCTAGTACGTACATACCGGCGACAAGTCATATAACGTCATGACTCCTAACAACCATTGGTTTGAAGGATAAGTATGGGATGCGGTCCAACGTTCCTAAATAGAGCAGGATCCGTGCACATTCAAACACTGAATTTTCGTTGAAGTGCTAATATGTTCGTCTGGTGCGTCAGGGGTGACGAACGAGTCACGTATATCAAACCGTGTCTGTGTAGCGTCCGCGTAGGAAATCTAAGAGAATGCCACGTTCGACAGGACGCCGCTCCGTACCACCAGTCTCCAGCAATGATGAGCCATGCGTCAATACACAAGGTCCAAATACACAATTGAGGACGTACTATCGATCTCGCGAGAGATTGCTTGCTTTCAGGTAAGGTGGCCTACATGCCGGACGGTCTATCGTCGCACGAATAAACTGCGATAAAGAGTGTAAGTGAGAGGAGGTAATTCAAAAGCGTAGCATGAAATACTCGACACTCAACTGTGGAGACTCGAAAGAAGGGATCCCCGACTCGGTCGTCAGCGTAGTAAGCCACTCACGTAAGCAAGTCATTAGGAAGTTTAAGAAGGGTGACGGACCCCTGACACTTCGGTGGGACTCCAAGTGACCGCGAACACGACGCCTGAGACAGGCTGTACCATCTCCGGTTGCTTCGTCCCCACTCCCCAAACGATCAACATGGCGGACCCTTCTAAAGCTGAGGCAGAGCAGGTCTTCAAAGTGCTCAGATCGCAAAAAGGAAACAAAGTAAGTGATATCGCCTATGATTACGAACACCTAAATCAACCAGACACCTCTCCAGGCGTGTTTTGATTGCCAAGCTCGAAATCCGACATGGGCGAGTGTGACATACGGTGTATACATCTGTCTAGACTGCTCGAGCGTGCATCGGAATATGGGCGTGCACATCAGCTTTGTACGGTAAGTCCATCGTCGACGTCGTCGACACCGCAACGCATTTTCACTCCCTTGCCTACCCAATAGATCGACAAACCTGGACAGTTGGCAATTGAACCAGTTACGCACAATGAAGGTCGGAGGGAATGCTTCCGCTGTGGAGTTCTTCACTCGCTGCGGCAGTGCCGCCCTCCTCAGTGATGCCGACACAAAGAAGAAGTATACCAGCCGAGCAGCCGAGTTATACAAAGAAGAACTCTCCCGACGTGTAAATGAAGATGCTAGCAAGTATGTAAGATACGCAAATGTAATAAGCAATCGATTAATGGTCGTGCAGGTTCCCGAGTCGAGTGGTCCTCGAGGGTGCAGAGGCTCCGGCAGTCGAGTCAAATCCTCAAGGCGAAGATGACTTCTTCTCATCTTGGGACAAGCCTGTCACACCGAAGCCCCCGTCTGTCCCAGCCCCTCCTACCACTGATCCAGTAACTGTAAAGCCCGTCCCCTCGCGCACGGTTACATCGAGTTCCCTCCGGTCCAGCAGTGCATCTGCAGGCAACGGCCGTGGGAAACACGGGAATACTCGCCTCACTTCGTCAAATACTATTGCTACTTCGTCTACTACGTCATCTGCTGTGTCTAAAAAATCGAAGCTTGGTGGGCTCGGTGCGAAAAAGGCAGCAACGCCGATTGACTTCGCCGAGGCCGAGCGAAAAGTCGCAGAGGAGGCAGAGCGGATCAAACGGCTAGGCTACGACAGGCAGCGGGAAGAGGAGGAGGAGCGCGTTAAACAAGAAACCGAGAAGGCCCCTCCAGCTGAGAAAGCGAAAGGTACCAATGCCAGTGCAGCCCCGAGAACTGTAAGTGTCCCTGGAAAGGTCGACCTACAAGGAGGAAGTAGTCAGGACATGGAGAGGTTGGGAATGGGATTCCGGAAGCTGGGCTTCGGAGCTGTTCCTACTTCCCCTTTGACAACTTCCACTGTACGCTCGATGTAAGTTTCGGATTTTGTTTCTAGTAAGGCACCGTTAAAGTGTTTCCATAGATCTGCGGATGATGCACCGACAGTTGCTCGGGAGAAGTTCGGAGACCAGAAAGCCATCTCGTCTGATATGTACTTTGGGAGGAACGACTACGATCCTTCTGTCCTCGCCGAGTCAAGGACGCGACTGCAAAATTTCCAGAGTGCAACTTCGATCTCGTCTAATCAATACTTCGGGCGCGAGGAAGAAGAAGAATTTGAGCGTGCCGCTTCCGAGGGTGGCCTCCTCGGTGATGGCAACCTTTCCAACTTGGAGAATATTGCGAGAGACACTATTGCCAAGGTTCTAGCTAACCCGGACTTACAAAATGTAGGTGAAAGCATTAGGACGGGAGCATTGAAGGTATGAATTCTTAAACTCATGTTTTGCCAGGTATTGATTCCGTCCCCCAGCTCTCCGACTATCTGGCACAGATGTCCCAGCATTAAATCATTTAGAGTCTGGTACATAATGATACTGCTTCAATTTACCTTTTATCCCAGACGTTGGTTCCGTATTCTACCATTTTCTCTGTCGATGAAATATATGTTGCACGAGTATCATTTCAGCGACTCCGGATGAGACCTCTTCGGCTATTTGGCCTCGATACCGAAGTAAGTAAACAAACGTTACGTGGCCCTCCCGGATGCTACTAGCTTGTGATGATCAGATTCATACTGGTGCAGGTGAACAAAACTCGCCCATCCAGCACATCCGTCGACGCTCATCGTCTGTGTAGAACCGTCAAGGTAAAACTCGTCTTTCAAAGTGGTACGTCCCCTACGATGACGACGAGAAGGTGCGTAATTGTCATCACACAATTCTCATGGGTCCTTGTTTAAAGCACACCAGGTCCGGCTCAAGGGAGAAGTTCACCGACTGGTTGCTCCGCGTGACCAGAAATACCAATCTAACTTTGTCGAGGTCAGCCTTCTGGCGTGGATTTGACGCTGGCACTCTTACAGTCGCACAGTTTCGGAATCATAAGATAGTGTATCGACGCTACGCTGGTCTCTTCTTTTGTGTATGCGTAGACGCTAACGACAACGAGCTCGCGTATTTGGAGGCCATCCATTTGTTTGTCGAGATCCTTGGTAAGACTCAAACGATTAGATTCGAACGACCCTCACAACCTTCCGCTGGTCAAGATTCCTTCTTTGACAACGTCTGTGAGCTGGATCTCGTGTTCAACTTTTACAAAGTAAGACACTATGCGTCTTCGCCAGTGTGATGTTCGACGTTCTTAATCGCAACAGGTGTATGCTATTCTGGATGAAGTATTCTTGGCGGGCGAGATCGAAGAAACAAGTAAAGACGTTGTTTTGGCAAGACTGGAGCAGCTGGAGAAGTTGGAATGATCTCGCACAAAGTCCATTCTTTTCGATCTGCCGATTAGGACTCTACGAACGCGTACTGTAATACCGGGGCAATGTCTGGCGACCGTCATACTATATAAGTGATTCTGGACTCGCACCTTCCGAACGGACCGAGACTCGAGTAATTGACGTTGAAGACAGCTGCCCATCCGCGTGAAGGTGTCTTGACATGTAATCGTGTTTCTTCATGTCCACGGACTTGTACGTTGTAACGCAACTCGGTACTTGGTGCGGTAAGTGCGGTCTCGCTGTCTGTTTCAAGTTGTGCAGGAATGACTAGAGTTTGTATCCTGGACATGACTTTGTCCCGTTGTGCGACGGTGTCCAAGGCTTAAAGGTCCTTTCGCAGTGGCTGGCCATGGCAGTTACGGTTTCCCTTCAAACAGACCAGGATTCCATTCGAGCGTGTTGCGTGCAAGTCTAATTTCCTCCTTTCTGGAAATGGCTTCCTGACCGCGGGACTTACCGCTTGGGTCACATCATCACGTGTGAGGTCTACCCCCGCTCTTCTTCCAGCAACTCGTACACATCCCAATTATTCACTGCCCTTTGATGTGCCGAACAATGTGTTATCACACAGGGGACCAGTGCATCGGGCCTGTTTCTTAGCTTTGAGCTGGTCACCATTAATTTAATCCACAAGCGAGCAGAACCTCCTCGGAGTGACCAAATTCCCACCAATTTATTGTGGCGACTGGCTTATATGTATGGATGTAGGTCAGTTGGATATCGCACAGGAAGATCACCTCCTCCCGTTCAACCCGATCAAACTTAAGCTTAACACTTGCATATGTAACTTTATGTACTTCCTGGAGACCCTTGCCCGCGGGCCGACCGCCTTATCGCAGCAAATTAATGTGCCTCTGAGGAATCCCATGGTGAAGTGTTTCTATCCCATACGTCGACTACTCGTGCCGTGCTCCCCAGGGATTTGGAAGTCGCCATTTGCTGTGTAATCACTAGGGTGTCACAGACTTGTTTGCGACGGTCGATTTGCACACAACTCTCATCTACAATCCCTGAAACCGGTCATTTCACACCAGGCATGCCGAGGATATCTGAGGATTCCCAAGAGGAACTCCCTACGACTTCAGGTGTCCACCCCTTTCTGATTGACGCATAGGTCTTTTGCGCTTCTGTTTTGCTTGCGCGTTCTCTCGCTAACGAACCTCTTAGCGTATGATCCCACGGCAAGGCTTACGCCCTCTGGCCCAGGTCACTTTTATTCACGTCAAGACATTACCGGTTCAGCATCTACCCTGTGACCTTTTGGTTGTGCCTGCTCGCCTGATCATTCAACCCCAGAGTTTTGCACTTACTCAGGTTTGGGCGCTTCCCAAGGTGTCGCCCTCAATGGACATGCTCGACAAAACACGTTTTACAAGCCCGTCCGGAAATCATCATTCTCACACTACCGTTTAGAGCCCAGGCAGAAAGTCTGCGAAGTGTGGAACAGTGCCGGCCTTTCCAGAACATGTCTAACGGCTGAGCCCCTGAACTCAGCCGCACAGCATGGCTGCTTGTCAGAAAGACATACCGGACATCGACTGGCATTTGAATAGTTCAAATTTTTTGGGCCTATTTAGCAGACGCGACGTCATCCAGTATTGCCGTACGTGCCTAGACCCCGTCCTGATTTATGACGACCGTGTGGGGCGCGGATAGCCCGTTGGCATTTCCCTACGTCACACGTCGGGTCATGATGTCATTCAGAGGGGCCGCATCGGCGACAACCACCTGTGCACGCCGACAATAAAAGCGGAATGCCTGCCAGATGGCCAGTCATACTAGCCACCATGTCCGAAAACCAGAACCAAACCCAAAACCAAGAACCCAGGTATGTTCACCATGTTCTTTAGCATGAAGAAACTGAACCGTCCTCCGTAGTAAACTCACTGGTCAATTCCATTCTCTGAAGGGATCAGTTGTCGAAGCGGTGCGTGTTATGTAGCCTGTATGGCTTTTCGATATCGATGGTTCTTTAGGTCGGGGATACGACCGGCGCATCGTCCTGGTCGCAGTCGGGGAAAGAAGAGCATTCCCGTGGAGAGGGGGAGTACAAGGCCGCCCAGGCGAAGGGCTACGTGGAAGGTCTTACAGACAAAGCTGGGGGATATAAAGATTCTGTTGTTGGTGCGGTCTCCGGTGACAAGGATCAGCAGGTGCAAGGCAAGTCACAAGTTTGAGTTTACACGTTATCGCTATTGTTGACCTTTTTCCTATTGTAGGCAATGCACAGAAGGAGAAGGGTCACGCGCAGGCGGAGCTGAATAAACCACAGTGAACTAAATGAGCCACCCACCAATATAGGAGGGAATGTACTTTCACGTATTCAATCAGTAGTTGTCTGTTCTACCTACGGATAGTTGTATACCTCGCGGAGCTTATATGATTTCCTTTTCCCATGTGCACGCACGAGTCCAGAGTCCAGAGTGTGCAAAACGTGTAAATGTTGGAGGATAACTCCCATGCCACCACTATGCACGTGCCAACCGACTTCGAGGCCGAGGTATCGGTCATACTGGCTCCCATGAGGAGATAATACCAATGTCATAAGTATTTAGCTTTGGGACGATGTCAGAGGCACAGCATAACTGAGTCGCATTTTTGATATGTGGGCACAAGCACGGCAAGCCCCTTTATTATACCCATTCGCGTGGCTCCTTTAAGGCCCTGACGAGGGGCCACTCCTCGCTCTCCTCGCTTACCCCAAGATCTGACATATACTCCCACCTTGCCGTCTCCGGCAGACTCATCAGAATGCTCTCAATACGAGCTCCCGGAGTATTTAGTCCGAACCTTGTTCCCCTGTCATACACTAAGTTGAACTCCACGTAACGCCCCCTG
The DNA here is from genome assembly GCA_024663475.1 of Pisolithus thermaeus. NCBI lineage: Eukaryota > Fungi > Basidiomycota > Agaricomycetes > Boletales > Pisolithaceae > Pisolithus > Pisolithus thermaeus. The sequence continues at coordinate 29,860 of JANFAF010000078.1, forward strand.
CGCAGGAGTTGCCATCGACGGTGGTGCTCCGTGTAAGGTCTGATCGCGTTGGCTTTGAGAATGGGAATGTATGAAGGGATGAAAGCGTCTCCGACGCCCTGGATGAATGAGAATATTTCGTCCGGTGTACGTGGCCTGGTGATATTGTCCGATAGACGCGCGTGTGTCTCGGAGCAGAGATCGTCAAAGAACAACCCTCCAACTCCTCGAGTTTCATGGCGGTGGCCAATGTAAAAATATTCATCGCACCACCTTTTGAAAGCGGAGTAAAGTTCACTACCGTGCTGATCGCAAGCCTCCTTCAGAGTCCGATGAAAGTGTTTCACTGCGGACTCGTCAAGATAACTCGGAGTTAGATCGGAACCTCCGCCGAACCACCAAGCGACGACTTTGGGTTCATCAGCCTTTTCGGTGATTTCGAAGTAGCGATAATTCGCGTGCACGGTTGGTGCGAAGGGGTTCCTGGGGTGGATGACGAGGCTGATACCTGCAGCAAAGAAGGGCAGACTTGTTTCACCATCGTAAGGGATCGAAGAATGATTGGAGCGCATCTCCTTGATCGCGGATGGTGGGAGTATGCCGTATACGACAGAGATGTTTACTCCAGCCTTCTCGAGTATGGTCTCGAGAGACGAGGGGGTCTCCCCGGACTCGGGGGGACAAGCGAAGACGCAAGACAGGCCCTTCCCACCTTGCGGCCGTACCCACGAATCACGGCGGAACTTCGGAGCTGTGTTGTCCAAGTTCTCCAACTCAGATACTATTCGCGCCTGGAGACCATGTATGTATTCCTCTACCCTTTTCCGCATGGGCGGTGACGATGACATCGTGACAAGTGAGGCAGACTGCGCGGTCTGATGGAGCGATGTTAGCAGGAATACTTGGTAGAATTTGTAAAATAGAAAATAAATAGGCTGACATCCGGTTATGGCAATATTGGCCGACGAATAGTATCCATAGACAACAACGAAGGCTCTATTGCTGGCAGCTGGCAGCTAATGCCCTGAAAACCCCCAAATCTACTATTTCCTATGCTTTCCTGTATACCACCAGGAAAAGCCAAGCCACCAGCGACGGCCGGGGAGTCCTTTCTGTGACTTGATTGATGAAGTGGCAGGCGTTTGGTATGGCAGCACGTGATCGCCTCCAGTTGTTTTACAGCGACCTCACTTGCGCCAAAGTATCTGCTTAGCACTCAATATGGATGCGCGCCTGCGTCGGGTTAACAAGGAGATCACAGGTACGGAGAGCCATTGATTGCTGTAGCGACTCATCGGTGCGATTTGGTCGCTCTCACTCAGATTGCAAGAATGACAAAACCTCCAATATCAGAATCGATCTCGTCGATTCGTCCCCTTTCCATCTAAAAGGATCATTCCCCGGCCCCAAAGACACACCGTATGATGGAGGCATTTTTGAAGTAGTGCGTGTCACATCGTGTGCCAAGTGCCAGTTGCATGTTCAACGAATTCCCCTACAGGATATTGTTATTCCTGAATCATATCCCTTCCAACCCGTGAAGATGAAGTTCATCACTAAAGTGTACCATCCCAACATATCATCGGCGTCTGGCGCTATCTGCCTTGACATTTTGAAAGACGCGTGGTCCCCTGTTCTGACTCTCAAATCAACGTTGATATCGCTACAATCACTCCTATGTTCCCCAGAGCCAAACGACCCTCAAGATGCTGAAGTTGCGAAGCATTACATGACAAGTAAGAGCAGCTTCGAGGAGACAGCACGGTATTGGACACAGATCTATGCCAGAGGCCACGAGTCAAAAGGAAAGGTCGATACCAAAGAGTCCGGAAGGGACGAAGTGGCTATAGCGGGTCTTGAAAAGACCCACGTAGCTCAGTTCGAGGGCCTTGGATTCGAGCGTTCGAAAGTGGTATGTGTTCGACCGCCGTAGGCCCGTTCGGGATGCTAAACGCGATAAACGCGCAGATCGACGTTCTGCGTAGATTGAACTACAGGGGGTCTAATGTCGCAAACATACCGGATGAGAGAATAATCGATGAACTATTGAAGTGACAAATCATCGGCATGCTTCTACGGATACGGACGTTATCAACCCTCTTGTATCCCTTCACTATATCCCTTCATCCCACAGTGTCACTGTACAGCCCTAATTGAACTTGTTTGTCGATGGAACCTTCCGGTCTAATGATGCGACTGCTAACTTTGATATGTAGTGGTAGCTCCACATGCACTCCTCATGTCAGGAGAAGCATTGCGGCGTCGAAATGGTAATGTCAAAACACAGTGATTGGGCTAAATGCAATTACTCCTTACAGGTGTCATTAACCACGAGCGCCCGACAACTGTATATACCGCTGTGATCTTCAGCTTCACCAATGTCCAACTTCCAGTAAGGCGGCATCAGATAACAAGGAAAGTGCCGAGGCAACGAGAGACGGTACTGCAGTGAGAATTGGATCAACGAAGCCAGATGATGACGACGAAAATAGTCTCGGGCTGAACGATTACTCCGGAAACATTCCGGTGCCCATCGCCGAATAACTGCACAGTATGTTCGTAGGAGATATCGAGAAAATATAATTATAACATCACAGATGAAAATGCAATGTGGTGAACTGGAAAAGCAATGAAACTGGAATGCAGGAACAATAAAGATAACTTGAAGATAACTTGCTGGCATGGGCAAGACACTGCCAGTTACTCTGAGGGAGAGCAGGACACTCTGTCTGACTATTTTGGCTATGAACCAAGGAACGGCAATGACGAATTCAATTGAAGTGCCACGTGAGGACCTTGGGTCATAGCAAATAGCAGAAGCAGAGTGACACCACAGCCACTCATTAAATAACCGAGAAGTGGCCCATACAACTGAAGAGAGGGGAATGATAAGAATTAAAAGGCAGGGGACAATGGGACATGGGTGAGTGGGCAGAAAATAAAGCAAAGCACAATAGTGATCCCTGGCTACCACTGATGATGTTTTATAGTCCAGGACCTTTTTTTTTCTTATTTACTGGCATGCCAGAGGATGTGGAGTCAATTACATCAGACCATTAAAACTCGGCAACGTAAAATGGTTCGGCGCGAACATAGCATTATCTGATCGATCTAGTATGTTGCAGGCCATGATCCACTGCTGTACATACAGGATGGGCATTGGGGAGGCAGCACCGAATAGGCTAGAGAGTGTGCGATGCTCGGCTCCAATCCAACTAAGGTAACCTCAGTCCAAAAAGGGCCCACATCTTCAGACACTTATCAACGGATCAGCTGCGAGCATATCATCACAATGCAAAACAGGTCATCTCGGGGGCTGGCGCACTCCGCACTAATCCCTTTTCCGTGAACACGTATCACGTCAATCCGATCGCACCATGCTCCGTGCCAGCGCAGGTCTATTACAACGTTCGATCTCGTCGTTGCATCCATGCTGCGCAGGTAAGCCCTAACATCATTTCACCTGCACGCCATCAAACGTTCGATCGTTTCATCTCGCACAACATGCTCGCCTGTTGGATTCCAAACTACAGTATATCTCTGGACTGGAAAGCACGTCTGTGTGGAAAGGGACTCGAAGGGGCTCGAATCATGGTTGGAAATATGCTGTGCAACGACTCACACTGTGATGTTACATCTGCTGTCCTCCCCTGATATTAGTGATATGGTATCTAGTTGAGCACACGAAGGAATTCGCCAAATTGGTCGCGGATGCAAAAACCAACCAGGAAGGTCAACTCCATTGCTGCGGTTATCAGTGCCACAAAACAAAGTGTACTGGTAGACGTTGCATGTTTGCTCCACTTCCTGATTTGAATGACACCTTGCAAAACTGCTTGATGTCACTCGACGATAGTAGCTGAACGAGGACAGGGCACCTTGGGATGTCCACAGGATTTGCGAGGAGAATCACTCATCAGCGCAAAGGGTGGGTTGGCGTTGACTAAATTACTAACGAGAATATTCAATCGGACGTGCCGGACCTCCACAGAAGTCACTTGCCTGAGCGTGTTGTTGACGTGCGGGCAGAAGGCGTGAAGACAAGCACGTGACAATGATCTAAGCAGCAGACGTCTGGTGACAAGGAAAACAACAAGCATGATCGAATCATGTCAATGCCGTGCCTCAGGGGGGCTAAGCACGGAACAAAAAAGTCAGTATCTGTAGTGTTACCCCAGAGTCACGCCCGGAAACATCCATTTTCATGTGGGTGCTGTATACTAATAGTGTATACTTCTCAGATCCTTCCAGTCGATCCCCAAACGGTTGCATCCCTCTCCTGCTATACCCTGCCATCGCTCACTTGCGCATCACACCACACGATCGACGTACTCGCTTTCGTGCTTTCGATCAAGACATGGTTTGGTAACTTTGTTCCGGTGGCCATGTCCTGGAACAGGACGACATGGAAACTTCCGAGACCGAACGGCAGCTGCTCAGCCGTGTTCACCGACTTACCAACGTCGCTGGTCAGTGGGACAGGTTTAAGCATCAGCAAGAGAGCGTTTATGGCGACATGGTAAGTTAATGCACCAATGAACGAGGTCGTCTTCAAAGCAGGAGAACGGTGTCTTGGGTTAGAGCCAAATGACGCAGTTTCGGCGGTCTCCGACCTTGATGTATGTTAGGTCTCAGGTGCTGTAAGGTACTTAGGCCCGACGAGGACAACTTGAGTTGCAAGACTCGATTTCAATAACTGTTTGGCAGGCCAGGTTGGTATCTTCCTTGCCTCCCCTCTCGGAGCGGTTTAGTTTGCTAGCCAATGCCTACCATGCGTGTACAGGATGGTAAGGGCTAAGGTTTACTATATATTATCGGCGCTAGCTCACAACGCTCAGATTGTCTACCGAGAATAACCATAGTGCCCAAGTGTTATGATAAGCGAGTATGAACGCTGGGTATGGGTCATCTGGTTCTCGTTCTACGGCCCTTCACCCTGTACCCACTCATTTGTGCAATTGTCTCCGTTCATCTTCATGATGTGTCCCAAGGAAATGGAACCATTCATACACTGAAAACGCTTGTGGCACACAAGGCGTTATGGGATAAATTAGTCCCGATTGGCGCATGCTTGAGCTGACTGGTAGCTTCCACCTTCCGATCGGTTTGGCTCGCCATTGAATCAGCCAATCCCACCACCCTGGGCATCCGTAATAGCGGGTCGACACGGCAGGTACTGTGGTTGTTTGAGATGACCACAAAGCTACCTCTTTATAACTAATGGAGCCCTCCGTCATTGCAGGATACGGCAACATTAAATTCAGTGGCCGTGAGTTTTGCGGTAAGTCTTGTCGGGTGTGCTAAATTGGTTAGCTGTCTGCACATTTGTCTCGCACATGGGTCATCTGAGTGCTGTCCGCCTACCTCGTTGCAACAGCAAGACTCCTGGAGCACCATCGACCGAGGCGGTCCCACTAAGCGACTCTTGGCGATCGGGCTTCACCACATAAGAATCAGCCGTTGATTTCCACTGATCGCAGCAGGCGAAGTTCCTACTCATTCCTCGGCCCTATTGGGCCATCAGGTCAAATTTTCTTCCGCCAGCATTAAATCCCAACCACGGTAACGCCCACAGCTCCTGATGGCGGGCGTGTTTCAGAGTGCATTTGCATAAATTCTATCCTCCCTATCGAATGCATACTGTGGCCTACCTCGTGCTGTGTTTCCCTGCATCATGGATCCAGGGGCTCTATCGCGTTGCACGGACTCGGGGCCCTTCTTTCGTTCCGCACCGGGCGTAGGTTGGTCACAGGGTCACCGGTTCACCGGCCGAGTTTGTTTTCTATATTTGCTCAAAAGGTTATCGCTATATATGTCCTACGTATACAATCTCAGACTAGCTTCTTTGTGACAGGCTTCTCGACCCGGAAAAGCGTACTTGCTGTAAATGCGATACTTAAACGCGTTCACAATTACCTCATCCCGTGGGCGCTGTTTCTCCACAGCACTCCGACACGATTGCCGTGATATGGTTCACTGAAAACGAGTGGCGATAGTTCTTTGGTTCCACATCCCGCCTCCAATCGTACGGAGCTCCTGCCGCTATCAGATATTTAACTCCACAAGGTCCCTTTTCCAAGAACACCGCAGCGGCTTCTGATTGATCAATGTGCAATGCGTCACATGTTTTTGCATGGATGTCATGAGATCCGGGATATACCTGAAGTACCTGCCAACTACACGCCAACATCTCTCGGGCCGCAGTTTCGGACGATTCCATCTTCAGTTTTCTCTGATTCCCCCTCATTTCCAGCCTTTTCCGATTCTCCCCCAGATCGAGTTTCATTTTTCTCCCGTGCGGAATTGTCTACGTTTTCCGTATCAACAACCTGCTTCCGAGCTGCCCATCCCCCAGCATAACCGAACCAATGTGTCCTTGGACAGTGTGGCCCACGCAGAAAAAGTATGACAAGTTGGAATCCCTGCCAAGCCTGCAAAAGCAACGCACATGCACGCCAGCCATGCTGTACGAACACTATCGTACCGACCGACGTGCCCATAACCTGGCCGATAAAGAGCTACATGGCAATTAATTCATGCCTGGAGTTAGAGAAACCAATGACGCACGGATAGAATCAGTATGGCATTCAGGCGCGCCCGGGCTGTTGCTGATATACTTCCGTTCCGTCAGGTCTCTTGTCAATGGCGTACAGAAACTGGTCTTACGAAAATACAGCCGTTGACAACGATACCTGTTGCATTTGGCGAGCAGCGTCTAAACCGAAACAAGCGATAACAACTGCCGAGACGTTTATTCCACCGGCCGCCGTTTGTACAGCTTGGGATATCGACAGAACAAGAGTCGCAATGAGGGTAGCGTACCAAGGAACGAGCTTGTCAATAAGACGACCAGCGAAGGGTCCAACCAGCACACCAAACATCCCGACGAGTCCGAACAGGCCGATGACGAGTCTGTCCATTTGTAAGTTTTGGCTCTGCGATGTAGAGAGGCGTTTCCTGACTTACGTCGAATAGTAGTATGGCGGGCCACCTAGCAGAAACGTGAGGGTGACCCAAAACGCGCTGAAACAAGCACTCGATGCGATATTGATCAAAGCGGCCTGCACCACGAGCGGTTCGGTAACCGCATATTTTGCCATGGACCCCAGGATTTGGAAGTAGCTTAGGTCTATGTTTTTGGCGGGGTAGTCTGGGAGCATGATATATGCTCCAACGAGAACCAGAGCCTGAACACCAATTGCCATGTAATAGACTATGCGCCACGAAGCAAAGTTGGCAATGACGCCGGCCAGTACTCGAGCTGCTAAGACACCAAACATCAAGCCTGAAAGTACGACAGAGAGTGCTGTTGCCCTCCGGTCAGGAGTGGCCAGATCAGCAGCCAGAGGCATGAGAACCTGTGGGGTAACCGTGACGAGTCCTGTCAAAAAACATAACGCTTCGAAAAGTCGGAAATCCTTCGTGACCGAGAGTCCAACAGTGAAAGTTGTCGAAAGCGTTACGAGAAGGAGTACGAGGGGTCGTCTCCGGACCAAATCCCCAAGAGGTGTGATCAGCACTAGACCAGAAGCATAGCTAGTGTGCCGCGATGAGCAGTCAAATATGGTAAGTAATCCATCAAGCCCCTCTTACCCAGCTTGTACCAATGTTGGTATTCTGATACGGATTCTCCGTTATTAAAGCTGTAGCACAGAAGCCGACCCTTGTGCTTACTGTGAAACCTGTTCGTAGTTTACGTCAAATGACTTTGAGAATTCAACTAGAAACACGAGTTAGCCTCGATGCATAGAATGCGATGACAAGCACATGCTTAGTAGCGGTTGACAATAGTAAAGGTTTGCAGCGGCTGAATAGCATCAGTGATTAATGACCCGTGGAACACGACTTCCATGTAGAACCGCGATGCTCGGACTCACTGAATGTACTTGCAAACCCAAAGGCTACGTTCAATACAAGGCCAAAGTGGAACGGCTTGTCAGGATCGTAGCGTAGCCTTGTTGGAATGGGCAAGAAGCCGAAGTCAGTCGGGGTCATCGCAGGGCACTCTTTCTCGCCGCGTCGTTGGCGGATAATTCCTTATTGATTCGCTCGACGCGAGGTACTTACAGTTGATCGTGAAAACAGGCAAGGATATACATGCAGAGAAAGACTCTTATCCGCCCAGCCACTGTTGTACACTTGAGAAATCTGATTCAGCACTCCCAGTCATGGGGAGGACGTTCCCCATTTAGGTATTTACGTCCTGATGGAGTTCACGACTCACTCAAACTTTACTGTGAGGTTGCTGTGGGCATGGTGACGGTGACTTCACGGAAAAGTATTGAAGCAAGCTGTTGTGGGCCGAAACGCTGCCTATTGGACGAACCACCAGCTAATATCTTAAACAAAAACATTACACAATAATACGAATGGATCAGTCCTGCTTGGGAGACTCCACCTTGCTCATTGCGAGCCTTCCGGTGTCGCGAAATGCCTCCAAAGCCTTCCAAGCCGCTCCCGATGTCATACTCTCTAAGGCAAGCCTAACACCGTGCTTATAATCCTCTGCCAGACCTGCAACCACCAAAAGTGCGGACGCGTTCAACAGTACAAAGTGCAAGATGGGGGTCAAATGCTCGGGTATATTCTCACCGGATCTCAACAGCGTCTTGAACGTCTCTGCGTTCTCAGCAGCCGTCCCCCCCGCCACTGCTGTGAGAGGATGGACGGGTAACCCGAACCGTCCGGGATGCAGTTTCGCCTCGGTAATCTGCCCGTCTCGGATCTCCCACACCCATGTGTCTCCTGCACAGCTGATCTCGTCGAGATTCTCCGCACCACACACAACAAGCGCACGTTGGACACCAACATCAAGCAGGGATTTGGCGAAGGCAGGGCCAAGTTCGCGTTCAGCTACCCCGAGTACCATGCCCTTGGGGTGTGCAGGATTGATGAGTGGACCGAGGACGTTGAAGAGCGTGCGGAAAGGAAGAGCCCTTCGGTACGGTGCAATCATTGCCAGCGATGGATGATAATGAGGTGCTAGGATGAATGTAAAAGGGACCTGTGGGATTGGGACGACGGTTCCGGATGTAGGCGGTACGAATAGACAATCCAGGCGTTCCAAGAGATCCGCTGACCCCGATGACGAAGTCGAAGCTCTACTACCGTGCTGAGTGGCAATGTTAGACGTTTGTTGTGTTGTTGCTGTTTTTATGAGGGTGTAAGAGATGAACGACGTACTTACTTTGACGACGCGTGCACCTGCGCCTGCGGCGACGATCGCAGCGGTTGTGCTAACGTTGAACGTGTTGTGTCCGTCTCCGCCTGTGCCTACAATATCGACTACGAAATCTTTATCCCCATCTTCGAACACAATTTTGACCGCGCGGGCGCGCAAAGTGTCAGCGGCGGCAGCGAGATTCTCTGGCCGTCTTTCTACTCTCGCATTATGCAAAGCAAGCAAGAAAGCGCCAACTTGCGCGGGCAGAACGACATCGGGAGTAAAAAGAAGATTAAGAGCAACTTTGAGGTCGTCAGCGGTGAACGATTCGGGCGTCTTCACAAGCTTTCCGAGCAGGACCTTGAACGTGTCAGGTGTGGGCGTGGGCATCCTGGTAACTAGTACCTCCCCCGCACAGGCTCGGTATGATGGAAGTCTACTGTCGAGTCGGGGATTCGTCTCCCAGTGCCTTTATGAGGACGGGTCACCCTGCTGGTCAACTGATAATCCGGTAGGCGATATACATTACTCGCCGGAGGTCCGCGCGCTGATGAGACAACTAGAACCAGTACAGACTCAGACGTTTCTTCCAGATCAAACTTACACTAATCAGAGTTTCAGATAGGCTAAGCAGACTCCGTAGGACGTTCATCCAGACCAATGCTGCTTCCGCGCCCCGGAATAACTCAGATTTGGGGCGTCCTTAAGTTATTGTACTGCAGATTGATCATACGTCACGCGTCAGGATCAAGAGTCATGTACAGAGGAGCGTAGTGAACTTCGTGCCAAGTTTCTATGTACATATACGTCAGCAGTTCTCGAATATGTAGACACCGTGGTCCTAATTCCTAGGAGCAGTGGTTGGAACGAAGGGATATCCCCTCTACTTGAATGCAGCGAACCATGTTTTTGGAAGATACAAAATCGAAGTAGCCAGCTGTGTACTGACGCGATAGGCCACCAGTGGGAGTGGATTGTGTCTAGTCTACCGGTTCATGCGGCGACCAGGTCGCTTCTATCCTGTTGTCGGAGGATGTCAAACCCGACAGTTATCCAAGTTGAAGATAAGGATGTCTTGGGCACCAATCTTAACGAGCTCATCCATCACTCTTGCACAATCCTTCTTCAGGACCATCGCGTTCACGTCGACCCAGCCTTCCTGTTCCAGCGGACTGACAGTCGGCGCTCTTCTGCCCGGCGTGACTTGTACGGCCAGAGGTAAAGCTTCCCTGGAGATGTTATACGAGCAGACTACATATTTCTCGGCAGCGACCACGCCGGCTATACGGCTTGCGACCAAGTCGATGAGGGGGGTGTGATCGGCTCGAGAGGGTGTGTTTGATTTGATAAGGACCGCCTCCGTTTCGAGGACGGTAGAGATGGCGCGCAGACCTGCTGCACGCATCGTTTCACCCGACTCTGCGAGACGGTTAACCGGACGAGACGTGTTCAAGCTCGCTAGAGACATACCTACTAGATCCACTGGTTTCCGGTATCGCGATAAGCCCTATAGATCACATGAGATGTTGCTTACTGCGTACCTATGCCGTCTGCCAGTCCAAGCGCACAGGCCACTTCAACGCTACCTCCCACGTACTGGATCTTCGTCCTCTGATCACCGGTCAACTGCAGCTGATCGTCCAGTTTATTAAAGTATTCCCCAGAGAGAACTTCGAAACTTGTCACGATACGTTTTCCAGCAAGCTGTTCCACAGATTGGACGGATCCGTGTTCGGGAACTTGGATTTGTAGTGCGCATTTTCCGAACCCAAGCCTTTGAACCTCGGTGATTTTGTTTTGCATGCCTGCCTCTAGAACGACATCGTGGCCCGTGATACCAATATCAACGTTTCCATTCCCGACAAAAGAGGGTATATCTGCAGCCGGAAGGAAGATGCTGGGATGATGATCAGACGGTTCGTTTCTGATGTGCGGTGTTGCTCACAGGGCAATGGGAAGGTTCATTACAAGACACACATCGAGGCGGTGAGACTTCCGAAACTGAATATCGGCTCCTGCAAGGTCAAGTCACTCGGATACGTGCTACTGAATCAGGCGATATGTCTGCGCGCACCGGAGAGCAACTGCAAACATTTTTCATGTAGCCGGCCTGATTAGATGGTCAAGATCAGGTAACTACCAGAGTTGAATATCGCCGCACGCGCCTTTCTTGGGGATCGCAAAGAGTAGGCGACCGTCTAGCGTTTCTAGGTCTGTGAGGTGGGTTAGATGAATGGAAAACCGGGTCGTATGCTACACGTACTCATTGCAGTCGAGAATCGAGAATCGTGCCGACTGTTGACCCTACTCAGATCGATTACAACAATCGACCGATAAGATAAGCAGATATTTTTATATTTCTCTTTACATAAGTCATGTCCAATCGTGTGTCGTTTTTTATATATCTACATATGTATGCTATCCGCGTATAGGTCAAGTTGGCGCCTCAAACTCTAATCAAGCAAGGTTGGCAATGTTCCTGCCTACGCGTGCAATTACGCAGAGAACCGTTTGAACCACCGCACAATACTTCTGGCGCATTCCTCTTTTGCCCAGCCTAAGGGTCGCGAGAAGGGCAAGTGTGGTTACATGTAGTACAAAGATCTAAGTGCGAAGGACGAATCGAAAAAAGAAAAGGAACACTGACTTTCCACACTTGGGTCCGCACGAGTGGCAAACCCGTGCGAAACACTGCTGAAAATCTAGAAATAGTACGTCGCTTTCTTCGCAGACAACGCGTCCTCGGCTGAACGGCGTAGGTCGGATTTGAAAGCATCGTTCATCTCTGCGGATAGTGAGCGTGCACAGTGCCTCATTAGAAGGCGGAGGAACGTATATGTACCTACACAAGAGAATAGAATTGGTGCTGAGCGAGCGAGAGAGGCGTGAGTGAAGTGAGACACGACAGGTCCAGAGGTGCGGTATTCTTACCATCGCTTTTCAAGACAGATTCAACTGTTAATGCGGTAGGATGTGCGACGGCAACTATAGTACGTACACTGTCAGTACCAAACATCTATCCGTAGGCTTAGAAGAAGTGTACGTACCCGCGGCGAGCAGAACGACTTCGCCCTAACTGAAAACATGCGTACCAAAACGGTAGTCTGTGGAGTACATCAGGTAATCGACCGAGAGCGATCGTTACGCAGCTGTTGTTTAACTTGAGACGCATCTACGGCAAAATATTTGACACCATCAGTTCCTGTGGCCAGTCGCCATCAACGGATCCCGATAGGTTAGGATGCAAGTCAGTGGATACGGGAACAGAAGAAGTCATGTCGACGTACCGTATCTCTGTCTGACAGCATCCACCCACCCAGGTGTGAATGTCTTGGCTTGGTGGACTGATTTCTCTCCCCAAGTCGGACGGTCGAAGTTAGGTCGTTGACATGGAAAGCATAAGGGTCGCCGAAGAAATAGTCGATGCCGAGGACTGTGAAACCTGTTTGAATCGGTGAGCACGGTTAGGAATAGCTTTAATCATCGATGCGGATGGAAGGAGAGGAAAGTCAAATAGATAACCTACCCTGCGTTGCAAAGTAATCCTGGAGGAGATGGCTGTTTGGATAGAAAGCCCCGAACACGTCTGGGAAGTAAAGGATAATATTGCGCACTGAGCGGTCGAGACTAGGGTCACTGGGTGTGGCAAGGTAAGTAGGAACGGGTACGCCGCCGACGTCGACGTCGATGCGCCGACCAGTGGGCATGCCAGCATACTGGACGGTGGCAAAGCAACGGCCGGTGAGTTTGTCAGCTATATCAATGTAGATGTGGGGAAGATTTCAAGTGCTGAGAATCGTTTCGTACCGTGACAGTGTCGCAACTTGCAAGAGTATATAACGGCAACCGCTGGTGGTTCACGATCTTTCTTATCGCTTTATTTTGGATAAACCAGTTCCTGAAACACATTTTTATACGGGTCAACACAAGGAAAGCAGGTTGCTGTCAGACCCGACCAGTGAGGTGACCGCCGGAGTGGTATGGGTGAAGGTGACCAATTAAATGTAACAGGGGACTTCAATTCAAACTCCGCTCACGCGTTGGCACACAGTTTGTTCTCGATTACGCGGCCCACTTGATACAATCCACATACGATGTCATCGTTCAATCCATACACAGAGAACGGTGGTACAATCCTTGCCATCGCAGGTGCTGACTTCAGCGTGGTAGCGGGTGACACGCGCCAGAGCGAGGGATACAGTATCCAAACGCGGTATGCGCCCAAGGTGTTTCGGTTGTACGTATCTCTCTTGCATGGGGAGCTCGTTGATGCTAGCGGTTGGCTGATTGGCACCCTCGCATGCACTTCTTTCTTGTTGCGTGGTTCAGGACGGATCGCGCGGTATTGGCTGTGAATGGGTTCGCAGCGGACGGAAATATGTTCGTTAAGAAAGTGAAACAACGCCTCGAGGTGTGTCTTTCGTGCTGACTTGGTCCTTTTTGTTCGTACCCGGCTTACACGCGGTTGGCACGGTCAGTGGTACCGACATGCTCATGCCAAGGATATGCCTCTTCGGTCGATTGCGCGGTTGATCCAAACGATGTTGTACGCTCGCAGGTTTTTCCCGTACTACGTGTATAATATTCTGGGAGGTATCGAGGAGGACGGTACGTCGTTGTTTCGATCTTCGGTTCTGTTGTATGCTTAGAGAATGTTTATCCGTCGTGTAGGTTCGGGCGCAGTGTACTCCTTCGACCCCGTAGGTTCCTACGAGCGTGAGGCTTGCCGCGCAGCAGGACCAGCCCAGTCCCTCCTACAACCGTTTTTGGATAACCAGGTACGTCCTATATTCGTCCTGAGTTCCATGACAGTTCACATGTTTGTGTCGTGTAGATCTACTTCAAGAACCAACAACCTGTACCAGGAACGGTTCATCCGACACATTTGCCACTACAGGCAGTACTCGCACTCGTCATCGATTCGTTCACGAGTGCAACGGAGAGGCATATCGAGGTACGCGCATTGTCCCGGGGGTATGAACGGTGGACTAATCGTGAGCTAGGTCGGAGATGGACTGGAAATCTATATCATTCTTGCGCAGGGACGAAGTTTGCAAGGTCTGGAGGGTGTGAAAGGTGTTCAGGAGTTGACGATATCGGAGGACAGCGAGCGGATATTCGTTATTCGCAGAGAGCTTAAGAAGGATTAGTTGCCCTCTACGCAGCCATGCATGATCATGTATTGTATGTACCGGCCAGGAATAGAAACACGGTCAGCACGAAAAAATGGCCAAACAAAACCAAACACATCTCCACTCCCTTGCCTTCCGCTTCACAACCGCAGCCTAGTCGCCGGTGTCGTAGCGAGTTCAGTCCTTTCAAGACGAGACAGCGTACGAGAACGACAAGTCAATACGATACACATAAGCACACCGCTCGTTCCTCGAGTCGCATTCATCGCACGATGATGCCCTTACTTCTTTCTTTCCCCCTCCTCGTCCTTTTGCCCTTCCCTGTGCTCGCTCAGGATATCCAATACACCCTACAACATAATGTCACGAATATCTATGGGACATGGTCATCCGGTAGCCAGAACGTCGTCACTGGTGCTGTCAGTCGTCCATGCTGTCTGTGTGAGTAGTCCTCATAGTGTGACCTATCGACAGGGATTCGCACAACCGGCCAACATGTCGTTCATCTACCCCAAAACGACAGGAATGTCGTATTCATTGTGAGCATGATCCACCACTTCTTTTCGGTCGATATTTTTCTGAGGTGGCACGTCTATCTAGTACGAGCGACGGTTACTACGAGATTGCGCGCTACCGGATGAATGGAAACGGTCGGGGCCATTTTTCCCGTATTAGATACTTCTGAAGGGGACTGAAACGCGCACTCCTTACTTTCTGCAGGCACGTCGCCAAACTGTATCACCGGCGTAATGAACTGGTGTCACGGGACCTACGAGCTTGTCTCTAATGGGTCGATCACCATGACCCCATTCGGGGATGGGTATCAACAAATTCAAGATCCATGCGCGGCGATTTCCAACTTCATGCAAAATTACAACGATACGGAGTTGTACGTCCAGTGGACGATTTATCAAGATCCGGTATTGGGGTACATGTTACAGCTTTATCAATTCGATGGATCACCACTTCCGCCTATGGCCCTACTGTCAACTTCACCGAATATGTTGCCGACGCAACCGTTGAGGAACGTGTCGGCTGCCAGTGCGGCGACAAAGAAGAAGAGGCAGTTGGAGCAGATGGAAATGATGGTTGAGAGATCGAGTTCGGGTGAGCCACGCAGATTGGCTGGTGGCAGTGGAGCATTGCTTAGTGGATTGGTGGTGCTGATGTGGAGCGTTGGTATTGGGTCGGTGATTATGTGACCATACGGTTTACGGTGTGGTGGCAGGTCCATTGCAACTGCAGCTTCGATGTTTGCTGTGGACCTGCCTATCCTCAACTTCCTTTTTTAAAGCTTCCATCGACATGTACGCATTTCCTCCCATTTTTTTTCTTTTCCTTATTCTCTGTAATCGGGACGGATTGGCGCGGACATATACCTACCTGCGTGCGGCAGTGCAGTATACGGTCGTTACTTGGTCGCGTTAGTTTCCGTCATGTCTCTACCTTAATACCGTATCATACAGACGGCCGTGGAGGGAGCGATCTGAGGAGTGATGTTAACACAACTGCTGAAACTTGTCCCAAGCAGATGAGGTAGGACGTGTCTGGTCGCTAGATCAGCTTGTAGTACGTTCGGCTCAGAGCTATGCCGCCGGAAACAAATATACCCACGGCGGGGAGTGTATTAGTAGAAATGATTGGTGTCGAGCAGGACGACGGCGAGGGACACACCGACGTCGATATTTATGCGATTGGTAGTCCGTGATTTGTTTTCGAGCGTGCCCAATTCACGAGGCAGTGTATGGAGCAGGAGAATTTCAATGCCAGGAGGAGGAAGCGAGTAACGATACCAGCGCCTACCTGGCGGATGGCACCACAATTGCAATTCCTGGACTGGGTGAAGGCTGTTATGAAAGGGCAGAGCATTGCGTTGTCACTGCGAGCATGAGCATCAGCGCTTCAGCTTCGGTGTTGGATGTGAAGTACGCTGATCGCCTGGAACTTCCATTGCTGGCCCACTGGAAGTGAGAGGGGGACCACAAGTAATGTGATGCAGGATCTGGATGAGAGCTATTAAGGTTACTGCTACGTGGTGTCCTGAGGGCTGCGGAACAGGCAGATTTGCTATACACGTTGTACCTAGATTCGTTCTGCCGCGGTGGCGAGCAGCGCTGTGAAGTTGTGGTGTCGCATTGCTGACAAGCGAGAAGTCCACCAGACCAGTACGGGAACTGTAAAACGGTCTGTAGGGTGGCAACGTTAGTGAAAACGATCCGAGTATTACCGGCATATTCGAGTACGCCGTGCCGGAGTTGTTCGATGACGCACCTGGACGCGCCGGGACTGGACGACAGAACGGCCAGGCATCGTCATTCAGCGCTTCAGCTGCACTTGGCAAGTTCCGCCTTGTATCGCTGGCATCCCATTGTCGTGCCCGTAGATGATAGCACGAGAAGAAAAACTTAATGATTACTAATCAACGAGTGACAATCTATCCTAAGGCCCGACACCATCCCCCCTTTAGACGAAACTCGCCCTCGAGTGTGTAAGTAGAGTAAGTAATCAACGGGCCATCCGAAATGTATACCGTAGTGAAATGAAGGAGTGTCGTGCGTAGATAGAAAAGGAAAAAAAAAGTTATCGTACTTTTTCGCCAGGCAGTGGCTGTGGGTCAGGCTGTGCAAAACGTCCCACGATCCTAATCGATGGCAGTCGCTTCTCCACAGCCTCGTCAGCTCTTGCTGCCTGCGCTGCATCCTCACGGGCCCATGCCTTGCGGAGGGATTTGGGTAGGTACCATGCCGTTTTATTGTTGTCAGAGCGAAGTGTTGCAGGTCGGGTTTGGTTGATGTGCACCAGGTCCGGGCGAGTACGACCACGAAGGTCTTTGAGCTGTATGGTACCCTTATCTCGAACATCGTGGACGATCCAAGGGCCCGTCCAGTTAGGCTCTGCCTTCTGGGACTGGTTATTGCGGACTAGGACATGATCTCCAACCTGGTAAGTCACCCGCTTTCTCCTTCGGCGCTTTGGTTTAGCCCTCTCCCCCTCTGTAGGTTCATCCTCCCCACCGGGCACACGTGCATCGAAAGCACGTTTATCACGTTCTGCCCGAGCTGTTTCCCGAGCCATTGCCTCCTGACGTTTGGCATGTAAGTCTGAGACTCGTTGTTTATGCTGGTCATCTGATGGTGGGGGCATTTCAGGCGCTCGCAGAACAGGCTCGTCGCGGGCGAGGCGCGGTTTCCGGCCATACAGGAGCTCGAAAGGTGACCATTTTGACCCTTCCCGGTGGCGGATGCGAGATGCAAACAGGGCTGCATCTAAGAACTCATCCCAGCGTGATTTGTCACCAGTCGTGTTCATACGGAAAAGGTAGCTCTCGAGTATGCCGTTGAAACGTTCCACCTTGCCATTCGTGCGTGGGTGATATGCCGAAGTGGTAAGTCGTTTTATGTTGGCCTTACGAAGGAAGGCTGAGACGATTGGTGCCAGGAAGTTCTTGCCGCGGTCGGATAGGATTTCGCTAGGGAACCCATAGTGTAGGATTATATGGTCCCAGATTGCATCTACGACGCGCTGTGAAGTTGCGACAGGCAACGGGATTGCTACGGGCCAGCCAGTTGCATGATCAACAAGGGCGAGGATCCATTTATTACCGCGTTTTGAGACGGGCATCTCAATAAAATCCATACCCCAGCGCTCAAATGGTTCGCATGGCGGGAGTGGGTGCATTTCCTCCAGCTCTTGACCCTTCCGATTAGATGAGAAGATCTGGCACTGAGAGCATGAGGCACAGTAAGTTTCAGAGTCGGCATGACGCCGAGGCCACCATTGCCACCATCCCCGCCCCTTCAGGAGTTGACGAAGGCCTTTAGGACCTTGGTGCCCATATTCATTATGGAGGATATCGAGCAGGTCTGCACGATGGGTTTTCGGGATGACCGGCGAGCGTTCTGATCGGTCCGGACCCACAAAGGTGAGGACCTCGTCCTCCGGGTTCCACTCGAAGAGATGGAGTCGAATGCGGGCTTCGCGGACAGCCTCTTTTGGGTAAGCAGAAACATCATCTCCTCGCATGATTGCTGGGACTAAAAGGGGCCAGTCTGTAGGGTCTAGGGCATCAGCTGGAGGTGGGGCTGGGGTAAATGCAGCTAGTGTAGAATAGTCTGCCCGTCGTGAAAGTGCATCTGGGACAACCATCTCGGAGCCGCGTTTATAAATGATTGGGGCGTCGATAGCAGCGAACTCGTCTAGCCAGCGAGTGAGTCGCTTCGTTGGCTCTCTTTGCTTCCGGAGGTACTGTAGTGAAGCATGGTCGGTGCGTATGACCTCACCGCCGCTAGCACCATCTAACCAGTGACTGAACTTCCTCCAGCAGTGTAAGATCGCAAGTAACTCGCGCTCCTGGGCTGGGTAATTCCGTTCTGCTGACGACAAGGATCGTGACTCGAAAGCCACAGGGTGCCATAGGCCGTCTTCGGCCAATTGTTCGACCTCTCCCCCCAGCGCAAAATCTGAAGCATCCGTATTTAGCCGTGTAGGCCGGTCCTCTATCCACGGTTGTAAGACTGGAGTTTCTGTTAGTCGCGCTTTCAGTTCCTCGAAGGCCGCTTCGCATTTTGCTGACCAGACAACAGGTTCTCGTTTCTTAACTCCACCAGCCGTGAGGGCATGAAGTGGTGCAGCAATGTGGGCAAAGTTCCGAATAAAGCGACGGTAGTATGAGGCGAGACCGAGGAAAGAGCGTACTTCGGACACATTGGTCGGACGAGGCCAATTACAGATCGAGGTAAGCTTTTCATCATCCATTGCTATGCCTTTGTCAGACAGGATGTGTCCAACAAACTTGATGGTATGGCAACTGAAGACTGATTTCTCTGGATGACAGAACAAGTCGTTTTTCTCAAGAGCCTCAAGGACCTGACGGACGTGGTCCAAGTGTTCCCCCTCTGACTTCGAGTAGATGAGTATGTCATCGAGGTAAACTAAAACGAACTTGTCAAGAAATGGCTCGAGAATTTTATTCATGACTCGCTGAAAAGCCGATGGCGCATTGGTAAGGCCGAAAGGCATGACAAGCCATTCGAAATGGCCGTAGCGACAGCTGAAGGCTGTCTTGGGTATGTGTGCCACGGCGAGACGCATTTGGTGGTATCCTTGCGAGAGGTCAATCTTCGAAAAGACCCTTGCTCCACCTAGCTGGTCGAGGCATTCGGTAATGCGGGGAAGTGGATATTTGTCCTTGCGGGTGACTTCATTGACTGCCCGGTAGTCAATACACATCCGCAGAGAGCCATCTGCCTTCCGGACGAAGAGTACGGGTGATGACCACGGTGAGCTCGAACGCTGGATAAATCCTTTGTCGAGGAGATTTTTAAGTTGCTTCTGTAGCTCTTCCAGCATCCGTGGTGACATTGGGCGACCCTTCTGAGCAATTGGTTTCGCATCACCGGTATCGATAAGCATGTTTAAGTCTTGCGAGACTGCGGGGATGTGTGGTACACCCTGCGGAAACCTTGAGCGATACCGAGAGAGGGTAGACGATAGTTTCGACTTGAATTCGGACTCCTTCAGGTCCGGACTGATCTTAGGCGTCCCCAAGACAGCTGCCTCCTCGGAACCTGGCGCGGGATCAACTCTGGGACCCCCCTCCTCTGCACCAGACCTGCTCCTTCCATCTACTAATCCCCCTATAGTGTCCCCTCCCCTGATAGCATAGCCACGAAACATTCCGTACCTTGCTTCCGCATTGCACGCCGGAAAGCATGGCGAGTCAATAAAATTGAACTAGCCTCGGACTCCGAGTCGGACATAGCAGCCAAGTGGGGCAGTGAAGGCTTGGTAGGTGGTATCTTCGATGGGTGAAAGTTGTGAAGTTTTCCCTTTTGGTCTCGAAACCGAAGTAAATCCGGTGCGATAGATTCGACATAGCGATCGAAGAAATCGAGACCAAGGATCAGGTCATACCCTTGGAGGGGTGCTAGCTTTACGCCCTTGAGGTTACCCTTAAATTTCCCAAAATGTAGTGTAAGGTCTGCTCGTTGTGCTCGGGTGATTGTCTCACCCAAGACACCCTGTAAGGTATATGGCTCGCTGTGGCGGGATTTGACTTTGCCATGGGCCTTAGCCCATGTCTCAGAGAGATAAGAGCTCTGCCCACCACCAGTGTCCAGTAAGACCCGACAAGGTCTACCCAGGACTGGAAGTGTCAGAGCAATGCTCGAGCCCCAGCGATTCTTGTCGTCATTTGGGTGAACAGCAGCCAAGGGGGGTTCCTCCACAAGGGATGGTCGATCGGGTAGTGTAAACGGTAGAGATTGCCAAGGATCAGATGTTACATTCCGAACGACTGTATAAGAATTCTCCCCCCGACCTGCAGTCCTCACCCCCTCAGCCTTCTCAGAGTCCGAAGACCCTGCCACCTCCTCCTTAATCACAAATGGACTTGGTGGTTGGCTATTTGCCTTGTGGTGAGACAAAGGCAAAGGGTGTCGTGCGCCACCTACCTTCAAAGCCGGTGCGCACTGGGGACTCGAAACATGCAGGCCATCATCAATGGGAGCCAGAGCAGGCCTCAGGCCTGGCTCCCTGGGACTTTTCCCGACTGCTTGTCCTTCGAGTCCTTCTTCGGATCAAAGGACTCGCCTTTAGGTTTCTTCTTGTCCTTACGCTTCGACTTCCCCGAGTTTCGTGAATTACTGAAAGCAGCGACCTTGTCTGAGGTTGAGTGAGACTCAATAGTGCGACGAGTGAATGTTGCGTCGAGCTGCTGGCAGCGGGCAACGAGGTCGAGGTACGTTTTCGGGGGGTCACCAGCTTTCAGTGCGTGGGCCGTGGCAGTCCGTAGACCAGCCTTAAAAGCTGCAATCTTAACTCCTTCCGGGAGAAGAGAGCTTGGAATACGGCCTCGGATAGCTTCGAACTGTTGGTAATAATCCGAAAGCGACCCAGACATACGAAGCGCAAAAAGGTCTGCCAATGCTTCATGAGCTAACTCGTCTCTAGTAAATCTGTCTACCAGAGCTGCTCTGAGTTCCTCCCAAGACGAAAATCCGGGAACCCCATCACGAAAGATATCTTCATCCTCCTCGTCATCCAGGGCAGCGGCACGAAGGTTACGGTCCATCTCCCGGTACCACTCCTTAGCTGAGTCCTTGAGGAATGCCGCAGCGAAGTCTACCTTGTGCTTCTCAGGTACAGACCATAAGCGGAAGCCTTCCTCGATCGCCTCAACCCAACGGCTCAGGACTTCGTCCAGGTTCCCATGGAAGGTGGGGGTCCCTTAAACTCGGAGACTGCCTTACCAAGGTTGTACGAGGGCAGGGGTTGGGCGGCGACGGAGGGTAGAGAGGTAGGGGGGGCTGCGAAGCCCATAGGCGGGATTCCGGAAGAACCCGGAGTTGGGGAGACACCGAATGCCACCAGAGCTGCTAGGGCATCTGGAGGCAAACCCTTGAGTACCTGAAAAAGGTCATCGCGGGAAAAAGAAGAGGGTGGTTGGAGGGTGGGATTCGTGGGCTTCTCTTCGGAGCCTGTAGCGTCAGGTTGAACCATTTCACCAGAGGGAGTTGGGGAGGCAGCTGAATCGTGAACAGGAGGTTCGCGAGAGAGATTAGCTGCTGCGGCTTGTCTACGAGTAAGGACAGGCAGTTTGATTAATGAGCGACTAGATTAACCAGAAGAAAAAAAGAGCGAACGACTTGTTGCTACCAGTTGTCGTGCCCGTAGATGATAGCACGAGAAGAAAAACTTAATGATTACTAATCAACGAGTGATAATCTATCCTAAGGCCCGACACACTCAAGGGCGAGCAAATATCCAATTCCGGACACGTTCTTGGATTAACGCGCCCACCGAGACCCTGTTTTCCCACGCTCATTGTGCTCTATACCTAAAGGACCCCCTGGCCTTTTTTTCCCTAACCCTCAACTCTTCTTCGTTCGTCATCTCAGATAATCACACACCCCACATTATATACCACGCACGACCAACAACACACACCACACATCTCCACTCCTTGTTATGAGCTTCTCTACGTACTTCCTTGGCGCCCATCCAGGATACCGCATCACAGAACAGCCTCTCACAGACCACCACCACAGCGACTCTCGCCCCTCGGAACGATGGACAACTCTCCCTGATGTATTCAGACATCAGGGTGACCCTTACGATATCCCCGTCGACCATTCTCATCCCTCGGATCTTACCTTCCACTCGCAAGGCGATGCGGGGCCACTCCCCCCTACGACCTCCTCCGAATCACTCTCACCAGCGGCTCTCTTTCTCTCTGCATTCAGCCCACCCATCTCTCACTCCCGTCTACCAGATGACGAAGGCGAGTCCGTCGCAGGTTACGTACTCGGCCCCGCAATTGGTTATGGAAGCTTCTCCACCATCAGGCGTGCTTCTTCTCCATCCGGTGGCATCGTTGCCATCAAAATTGTAAAACACTCTGAACTACAGCGTCAGAATAATCCTGAACTAGCTCGTAAACGCCTAAACCACGAGACCAGAGTATGGTCTTGCCTTAGCCATGAACATATCCTGCCCCTCTTCTCCTTCGAACATACCCCTTATGCAGACTTCTTCGTCACCTTGTATTGTCCTGCAGGCTCCTTGTTTGATATACTCAAACGACAGGGGTCCCCTGGCTTGCCTCACGATGATGTCGGAATGATGTTCCGCCAGGTCGTAAGAGGAGTACGTTACCTGCACCAAGTCGCTGGTTACGTCCATTGTGATATCAAACTCGAAAACATCCTCGTAGACGAAATGGGCGTATGCCGCATTGGCGACTTCGGATTAGCAAGGAAGATTGGCGAGCCCGACGATGACGACGCCTCTGACCCTGCCGCTGTGCATCGCCACCGCTCGACCATTTCTCACTCCAGACGGAAAGTAAAGGATTCCCTTCCGTCCCATGCAACTATCACTCGTCTCCATGCGCGTCGGCACAGGACGTCCACCCCTCTCGGCGATGAGCAGCAGGTGCCAGTTCATCCAGCCCATGCTTTCCCCGCCGGATCGTTGCCTTATGTTGCGCCTGAATTGCTTTCTCCTACGCAAGGGAGACATATCCGCGCACATCCCGCTCAAGACATGTGGGCGTTGGGCGTGCTGCTGTATGTTCTCCTTACCGGTCGCCTGCCCTTCTCCGATCCCTTCGAGCCAAGACTGACGATGAAGATTCTACGCGGTAAGTGTTCCCCCCACTTCCTTTCCCTTTTTTTTTTCACTTCCCTTTGTGTCCTTTCTATAGGCGCTTTCGAGATGCCAGATGGTATCGGGCGAGGTGCAGAACGCGTATTGAAAGGATGTCTCGAACGGTCCGTACCCCGTCGCTGGACGATCTCCATGGTAGACGACGCCGCCTGGGGAATTGGATGGGGAGACGATGTGGACGATGGCGAGACGTCCGCCATGTTGCCTTCGTATCGGCGTTGTGACGTGGTTGACGAATACGAACTCGCAGATTACCAGTCATCAAGGTCGCGGGGACACTCGCGGCTATCTCGTCCATCATGCCATAGTGAGGTTGATGTCGAACGAGGATATGATGACGGGGAAGCCGAAGTTCAGCACGGAGATGACCGCGATCGTGTTGCTCGCCACCCAAGCAGAAGCAGATCTCGCTCTCGAAGATCACTTTCCCGCATATCGACTGCTACCAGCGCCACTACTACCAGCTCCCTCTCAACCCGAAGCGCGAGTCGGAGCGTCTCCCGTCCACCTAGACTACAACTACTTTCTCCGGACTCGGCGCTCCACGAACTGAGTCAATCAGTGTTCAGTAACGGGTCGACATCGTCGCCGCTGATCGGAAGGATTCCCGGTATTCCCGGACTAGAGCTGGATAGATCGGTGAGAGTGAGCCATCGTGGTGCATTGTTCGAAGAAGAGAGGGGGAGGCGGATGGCGTGTAAGAGCGGGAGGAGAGGCGTTTGTGGCACCCCACCTCACGAGTTGCTTGGCACGAGGTCTGTAAATGTGGGTGAGGACGGAGATGCTGTGGAGGATATGCTAGGATTGGGATTAGGGATGGAAGACGTACCCGTGAGAGGTGTCATGTCGATGCAGGATACGCCCGCTATTGAGAAGTTGCGTCTAATAGTTGTCGGTGCAGGAGCACTCGATACCGCGATGACCACTGCGAAGAGCGGGAAGAGGTCTGACAGTGCCCCGCCGAGGAGTCCTACGTCATCTCACATCAGTGTTGCGATAGACAAGCGAGCAGGACGAGCATTGGAAGGTACGCGATCCGCTCTGGATGTGCCCGTGCACGTACACGAACAAAGACAAGATGAGCGCACCTCGAGGAGTGAGTTTAGGTTTTTGCGGGAGCCGAGCGTGGTCCCGATTCCTATACCTCGAAGCGGGGGTGGCAGAAGCCGCAGTGTTGGCTATGGATATGGCCGAGGGTGATGTGTTTTTCTCTGGGTGTTCCAACACTTCAAGCTTTCCGGACGATCTCATGTCTCTGACACCGATATCGTGCTGGTGGCAGTGCGATCTCTGTACTGTTACCCGCGGTGTGCAAAGCTCGTTTGTTATTTGCCTCTTTGTTGCTCCCCTGTGCTATCGCGCTGCTAATCTATTTTCATCCCTTTCTTTGTTTGTATCTCTGTTTTCTTTCGTCCGGGTTTGGATTTTATATTCAGGATTTTGGATGTATCATTAGCGGCTTCTCTGCGTCTTTTCGATTCCTACCTGCCGCGGGGAGTAACCGTGAAGCATCTCTTGATTTTTTTTAAATACTGGTGCACATCCTTCACATACGCTCACAGTTCAGTTTCTTCTGGCGATGGTATATCCTTAGCAATCGATATGTGCGTGTATGTACATGGCTACCACAATGATTTATGCGTTTCTGGCTCTCTTGTTACATGTGATTTAGCTCTACGACTCAAACACTGAAACGGTGGCAGGAGTTACGCGGTGTATCTCGTTGAATTCATGTTGCCTAGGCGATTTGACTGCCCTAGAGAACCAGTGTCTCCTGACGGTGGAAACGATGATCCAGCCACGGAATGTGTCATCAGCTTAACAACGACGGTAGAACTCCAAGTTCTCTCTGGGATTCCCATAAGAGTTCACTAGATAACCGCCTTATATCCTGCCATCTGGAGTGCCAAAGAAGAGGGCGAATTCGGGTCATGTTTTCATCGACCAGGTTGAACGTAGAGATACAGAGAACTCTACCATCACTGGCGATCTGTAGACCGTAACCAAGTGTTACGAGGGGTTCTAGTTAGTGGCTGAGGACGCTGTGGAGGACCATCCTCTCAGGACCGTATCCGGCACTGCGCAGCGGTAGATCCATGTTAGTGCCGTTTGCCGAAGGGGCGGGCAAGGGTCGTTTGGCGATCGATGGTACCGTTCATCGGCTAAGATCGGGGCGCGGTCATCAAGGGAAGAGAAGAGGGAATGGAACGTCCATTATATTTTTGCACCGGCGGAAGCGGCCCGTCCATCATCAACTTCTGCATTCTTTTGACTGCTCAATCTTTTGCCTGACGTCGAGCACTCCTCCTTCCGTATTTGGCAAACGAAGGAAACGATCTTGGACGGTACTCGAGCTTCGAGGCGAGTGGGTCCGGAACCAATTTTGTCGAGTTGCGTGATAATGGGTAGCGCGCCTCGATCTGATGTGATACAGAGCGTCCATGTACACTGTGAGGAGATGAATAAACGTGGCGGTCTGAATGAGAAAATGAAGCTTGGAACTACAACATTGAACCCGCAACAGGTCCGTCATTTATTGGGGTGCTCTCGGATCGTCTCGTTACAGTGATTACCTATGTTGCGTGTTGGCCCCCCGCGGTAATCCATGAAATGATCTTCCACTGAAAAACCCAATCCGTGTCGTATTGGGGAGGTTACACTTCATCGATGTATCGCACGACCAATAAGTGTCTCGAGTTGTTCTCAAGGCATTGAAAACATCCACCACTCACCGGGTAAATACCTGAGATACACTTGATGATGTTGGGCTTGGATTGACGAAGACGAAGTTGTTCTGGCAGTCAACCCGCGGTATTGATCATGGTACTGTAAAGTGGAAATGTGGTCGTCAGATTGGATGAAGGTTTCTAGATGGGAACTAACCACTGTTCTGGTTCGCTCATCCTAGAAGGTATGTCGATATAATTTGTTATTGCCGTAGGATGCTAAGGAGACCTTCCTTTTCGTAGGAGAGATACAACTTCGCCATGGCCCGTACCATCGCCAGCGGAAAGACTAGGGTCATGCCTTTTCTTCGAAAGGGGTCACTGTTGAGCGATTGTCTGAAGTGTAGAAAGAGAGAACCGGGACTTTGTCGTGGGGGCACTTTAAGTTGCTTCTCCTGCGTTGACAGAAGGCGTCTCATTTACCATCTGACTCCTGCATTCCTTGCTAATTCCTGGCAATCAGAAAAAGTCCTTTGATCCACGGTGAACGGAGATGTCATGCCGGGTCTTCGAATGTGAAGATACTACCACTGGCTAATACGCGGCGTCGACCGACGAAGTGTGCCAGTTGGCGGCCCGGCCGGCCCTTTCGCATTTCAAACTCCGGTAGTCAAAGTACGCGTCGCCTTTACTTTAAGTTGGACGTCGAAGAGGAGAGCGACGATGGCGACGCTGACAGACTCGCAAACACTTCTTGCTTTCAAGGCTGGTCGCTCCTTCCGCCGCGGAAACTCCTCCTTCGTCGATGCAGACCCTACCAAAGGTGCCATCGTCCTGTCTAATGGGGACGATGGGCTCCTCCATTTCATGTGGAAAGAAAGACCGAGTGGGAGCGTGCGTGAGGACCTGATATTGTTTCCTGGAGACGCAAGGATGGAGAGGGTTACTCAAGAGAGGAGCGGAAGAACGTTTGTGTTGAGGTTTGATAGTTCAGATCAGAAACACTTTGTGCGTGTCCTTTTTTCTTTGGTGGATGCTGAGGGGTCTGATCGTGATATTGTACAGTTCTGGATGCAGGTGGGGTTGCACTTCATACTCGTACGTCTGATATCGCTCATGTTAATGACAACCAGGACGCAATCCACGCACGAGACGACGAGCTCGTCGGAAACTTGAACAGATTCCTCGCGGATCCGACGGCCGTCCCTATCTGGAACGCTGGCGACAGCTCGGCATCACAGCAGACATCGTTATCCTCTGACTCGGCGGGAGGCTCCTCATCTGGGTCTGGAAATATAGGGTCTGGTTCGGCGACGTACGTTGCCTTTCTTCTGGTTTCGTAGACAGTAGTGTTGATCTTATTCCCCTCTCTTCACGTGCTGCGTTGCATCCCACATTGCATTTGCCACATCGACAACATTACAGATATCGTGCCGCACAAGCCGCCGCACCGCCTGCCGGACTCGCTACCGCCGAGCAACTGGCGCGCCTCCGTGCTCTCGTCACGTCCATGGGTGCCTCCTCCACGAGAGTTGGCGTCCATGTAAACACGGGCACAAATGTGGATGCCAACGCCGATGGGGGTCCCGGTGCATTTGCCGGTAGATCTAGTTTTACAGAAGGTAAGCACTCTCCCTCTCTTGTCTCTCTCATTCCGAGTTTGAACACATCGCCATCGAAAACTACGCGTAGATGATGACGACATTTCCCTCACCGATATCCTAACTCCTCAGGTCATCCTTCCCCTGATCACTTCCCACCCATCACTTCTACCCTTACTGTTCCAACATCTTCCACCTGAATTCGTATCCCTTATGCCACACTCACCCCCACAACTGGGAGACGAGGACGACGAGCAACCCGCTGGTGACGTCATGTCGTTGTCCTCTCGCTCTCCTTCGACGACCTCTTCCTCGACGACCTCGTCGTGGGTCCCAGCTACAGCCGATGATATTGCAAGCCTGACCGAAACGCTCCGACGCACGATCCATTCCAACCCGTTCCGCGAGAGCGTCGCCCAACTAGATCGGGTGTTGAGGATGGGGATGGGAGCGGCATTAGTGAGGGGTCTGGGGATGCGGGCCGAGGATGGGAGAAGCGTGGGTGCTTTTTTGCAGGCTGTGAGTGAGCAGGGCAAGTTAATGGTTCACGCGGAGGAGGCAGATAGCATGGATCAAGACTAAGCTCGTTCCAGGCAAAAAAGTGGACAGTTTCTTCATGGAATAGTAAGCGGTGCGATACGCTCGTTCATACAAATCGACTCATATGGTGAATGGATGCGAGAACAGTTGATGTGAGACTATGTAGGGGATATACATGCATGACGAGAGAGCGAATGAGATATGAAATGTGACGTGGTGCACTATTGAATGCAGGCGATTGGCCACGACGCATGACGAAGCGTCAATGACTGCGCTCCGTAAGCCACCGAAGTACAATATCCAGGTTATGCCGACTCTTCATCGAGCACTGGTCAGTATGGCGTTATCGTGTTAGCCGGTTCGAGGGGATAGGGATATAAATTGGGGGCGTACCGAGTAGCACTGGTGGGAACGGGTATTAGTTGTTGGGTAGACAGAGACGCAAGGGGCGGAACGTACGGAGACGGGACGGTTTTGGAGTTTGTTGAGTTCGCTGTGTTTGGATAGTGCGTGCGAAGTGCTGGGTAAGTGTGCTGATGATAGATGAGATACGGGGACACTCACAGTTCACGAATGAGATCCTTGACAGACGCGTGGTTTGATATGTCGTTTTTGTTACCGAGCTATATGCAGGAAGATGGTGTACGAGTGGTCAGTGCGAGATCAGCGAAGACGCACGACAAGAAGTGGGACGCCTGTTAGACCTGGTTGGGAGAGGAGTTGATGGAGTTCGAATCTTGCGGTGTCAAATTTATCGTGCTGTCGGGACTAGTCAAATCGACAGTTAGGCGCGCCAATAGCAAATCGTACATACGTCGGCAGAATCTACAATGAAACTTCCCATACCCGTCAGCAACGCTGCCAGAACGAGGTATCAATGGTCGACGACGCACACTATAGCGTCCATGCCATGACAGTACCGCTCCCACATAGAACGGAATTTGGGTTGACCCGCCACGTCCCATATCTTGAAGGTGACAGCGCCTTTCCGGACCTTACGATAGTTGAATGCAACGGTTGGAACGACGTCCTCTGACCACTGCGACGGATCTCAGGGGGCGTAGGGACAGTGAAATGGGGGACTTGCCTGTCCTGAACTGATGACATTGACGAAGGACGTCTTCCCCGATGCCTGCGTGTGCGTGTAGGAGTGCCTCCGAGGCTAGTTAGAATGGTTGAACGTGCCTGTAATCCGACGACGGCTATCTCAGCTGCCTTGGCGAATAAAATGCTGTTGTCCCTGTGTCAGCGTGTATCCCCCTCCCCGCCATGAAACGAGCCGCTGCCCCACCTGCTTAACCACGCAACCACCGAAGACCACAACCACATATTATGACGCGGGGAGGGAACGGACGATGCCGACGGCAAGCGTGTCAGCGGGGTTTTAAAAATGTGTGTGTGGGTGGGAATAGGAGCCCATTCCCATAAATGGAAACTACTCTCACGACTTCTCCAGCCTCCCAAGTTCAAGTTACTCGCTTCCCTCCTCCTCCTCGACGATTCACAACCATGTCCTTTCAGAAAGACGTCTACCTTGTCATCGGCGGAAGCGGCTTCGTAGGTCGACATGTCGTCGAACACCTCTTGGCGAGGGGAGATGTTGTGTCCGTTTTGGACATCGTACAGAGACATCATGATGTTCCGTTTCATATGGGAGACATCACAGACGAACGGGACGTTTTGGACATACTGAAAAAGGTGAACAACCCGTTCTCTCTCTCTCTCTCTCTCTATTTCTGCCCTTACTTAATGCCAACATGTCGCAGTCGGGCACTACATGTATCATTCACACAGCCTCACCCCAACACGACGCCAAAGACCCCTCCATCTACTATAAGGTCAACGTCGAAGGCACCCGAGCTGTCATCAACGCCGCCATCGCAGCCGGGGTGCGTAAACTCGTATATACAAGCTCTGCTGGCGTCGTGTTCGACGGCACCGACGTGGTGAATGTGGACGAGCGAGTGCCCTATCCGGTGAAGCCGTTCGACGCGTACAATGATTCCAAAGTTCAAGGGGAGAAAATCGTGCTGGAAGCAAATGGAAAGGGTGGGCTGTTGACCGTGGCACTGCGTCCGGCGGGAATATTCGGGCTAGTATCACATTGACTATCAACCACCAGTGCGCGCTAACGCACGTATGCAGACCCGGAGATCGTCAATTGATGGCGGGTTTATATCGAGCATATCAACGCGGCCAAACACATATCCAGGTTGGCGACAACAACAATCTATTCGACTGTACTTATGTCGGGAACATTGCACAAGCCCACCTACTCGCAGCGGACAAGCTCGTTCCTCCTCCGTCGTACTCGTCTACCACGTCCAGCGAACCCAAACTAGATCCCGAAAATATTGCGGATGCCAGAGTACAACTTTTCCAATCTTTGCATCGCGCTCTTCCTCCTGTATGTGCCACAACCGAATACCACCGCACGCCACACAGTTCCGCACGGCCCCTCGGTCCCTATGTCACGCCCCCACTCAATGCTGAATCCATCTTATCCGCATTCAACACTCCCTTCGATCCACACGAACTCAAACACCCAATTGTTCGTTCCCGGTTCGACCAGTTCTCCGAGAATGCGTTGGCGGTTGCTGAGGGGGATCCTCTCAGAGTGGATGGGCAAGCGTTTTTCATTACAAATGGAGAGCCAGTTTACTTCTGGGATTTTGCAAGATATGTTTGGATGGCCCTCGATCCCCCCGCACCGGAAGGGTCGAAGAACCAGCGGGCAGAGAAAAAAATCCTCAAAATCCCTCGCGTACTCGGGATGATATTAGGGCTCTTGTCCGAGTGTTGGTTCTATCTCATCGGAAAGGACCCGACGTTCACGAGGTTCAGAGTGTCCTATATCTGTGCGCAGAGATATCACTGCATTGAGAGAGCAAGGAGGGTGCTAGGGTATGTCCCGGAAGTAGGGTTGGAGGAGGGTGTTAGGAAGATGGTGGATGTAAGTTCCTACACACCGCTGTGGCTTTCTGGTCTTTTGCTCACGACTATTCGCTAGGCCTTCAAACAAGAGAATGGTCTGCCATAGGCAGTAGCTCTGAGGACATTGTCGTACATTGGTGGGATTCTCTCATGCTATGCTTACGCGATCATTTTCTTTCCCATACGTATGTACGCCTGTTGTGTTACGGGAGATGGAGCACACTACAATTGCCTACACGGCCCCAGTCGTGCGCCAACCAACTGGCGCTGGCACTTTGCGAGCGATAACACATGATCGAGATCACAGACATTGACATGATATGGTGCTGCGTACATTGTGTGCCATGCCAACCGTGCGCTCTTGCACGTCGCAGACCATCGCACGGTTACACCGCCTTGTCCCAGGCGCCGATCGCTCGGGGCGCAGTGCATCTCGCACAGCTTTGCACACGACAGTGACGCTTTACTGTATACCAATATGTACAAGTCTCTCATGCCATTACTGCCCACCCTCACGCGGGCTGAGCGCTGAGCGCTGAACCCTGTCTCCGTATCTGGCGTGTCCACCAATCTGCCTATGGCGTCGGCGTTGCCCAGGATGGTGGAGTCGCGCCCAAGGCGCTAGCACGTACCTATCCTATGAGTAGTGCAGTGCTTATCCTCCTGCCGCCTCAGGACAGATTCGTACTTTGAATTGTACGGCGCGGCATTTGGAGGGGCCAACGACTTGGGGTCATGAACGACGCAACATGTCAAGCGCGGTGCGCCTGGACTCGCAAAACTTGAAGCCTTGAAGGATGCCATGGGACGTAATATCGCGCAGTGCATACGTACAGAGGCGGTACTTACAGCGTACTTACTGAATCGATATGGTACGGTATAGTATGGTGTGGTATAGTTTGGCATGTTTGAGTAACACGAAGTGCCATCGTGCTATTTACCAACTAGACGCCGAAATGTTTATGCGTCCAAGTTCGTAACTCGCCGCTGACGCGGTCGTCGCCCATGGAAGTCGAAGTATGTCGGCCGGAGGGGGAGAATGTGCAAGGTGCAAGCATACACCAGATGGGCATGCGCACAGGACGTCTGTTCTCTTACTCCTTCACGCGCACCACGGCCCCCCCTCCCCTGATACCCCACTCAATGAACGAGTGACATACCGCATCCATATTGTGACAGATCATCATGGTCTGCAACCCGTCCCAGAGGATCCCGAGCCGAATCTATTATCCCAGTCTCCCGATAACACTTTGGCTCGCTGTCCATTGCTGTAATGTCTATAACCCCCGACAGGATGGAGGACCGTATCGGTTGGTGGGAGTAGTAATTCTGATCAGATAACGGTTAGCGGGTGGAGGAGAGCTGAGAGTGGTGGAGGGGATCTCACCATTGATACCGAGACCGGTGCGGGAGACACTTGCGATTGCTCGCGCTGGAGAGGCTTAGGAGGGTCCATGGTCGTATGCGTAACGCCCGTCCCGCTACTGCCCGTTGTCGTATACACTCCCTGTGAACATGAATACACGTCGGTGCACGGATGGGACCACTTTTGGTGGGGTAGACAATGAAGATCCAATGGGGCGTGAGGAAAAGGGGGAGCGGGGACGGCAAGATAAGACACGCACGATATCTAGATAAGCTTGCCTAGTAGCGGCAGGTAAGGGTGGACCGAGCGCCGGCGCGGCGGCACCCGGAGGCTCGTAAAACTCCTCTTCATTGATACCTCTTCCGTTCTCGGATTCA
The DNA here is from genome assembly GCA_024663475.1 of Pisolithus thermaeus. Taxonomy (NCBI): domain Eukaryota; kingdom Fungi; phylum Basidiomycota; class Agaricomycetes; order Boletales; family Pisolithaceae; genus Pisolithus; species Pisolithus thermaeus. The sequence continues at coordinate 62,786 of JANFAF010000078.1, forward strand.
CGGCAATTCAGACTGGAAAGGGAGTGGAACAGTTGTGGTCGTTGTAGGTGTGGCCAAGCTTGATTTGATGGAAAGAAAAAATTGGGGAGGAAACTTACAGTTGGAATACGGAATTGACGTAGACTACAAGAGCAGATGGGAGGATTAGGAAGTTGAGCAATGGGTCAGAAAAAGAATATGACGAAGGACTCACGTTTACTTCCGATCATTTGGAACATGACCCAGTACTGGTGACTGGGGATACCACCGAGCTGGAGAAGGGGTACGTTACACCTATCGCGGATTGAAAAACGCGTGATCTTACTGCGCAGAGGTAGGCGAGCTGGACGACACTAAAGAAAAGAACAAGTCAAGCAATGGGTTTCCCCAGTGAAGACAAAGGGACTTCACGTACGTGAAGCTTAGACCTCTATTTACTATTAGGACGTTAACTCTGTCAACGAAACGCTCGGGTCTAGTGTGGCGGGTAAGACACGCGGGCTAACTACAGGGTAACAGCACTAACTTACGTTCGCAGATATGGGAAATGTTGCCGGCGAAGCCGGTAGTACAGCGTCGATAAGATCAGAACATCAGCTAACACCGCAAAGCTGAGATGTGTCAGTGCGACGGCCTGCTCGAACAACGGGAATGAGTGGCGTGCGGGATGAGTCAGGTTGGAATAGTGACCTTCATCGCTGGCAGGGCAAAAGAAGAGAGTTGTCTTTGTTGGAACCTGTAAATTGTCAGCGTTGGAAATACAGATCATGTAGTGGAACTGACATTTGACCAGCAGACGCTAAGAGTGGGAATTAGTCAACGCCTTTGCTGGAGATCATAACAATATATTTACTTATTCCGAAGACTGCGCGGTAGCACGCATAAGCGAGAAGTGTACACTTATCGACAAGGAATACACCTACCGAAGGAAACGAATGAGAGTGAGGCCTTTACACGGATCAGCCCGCGTTGGCCTTCGGTATCTGGTAACACGCACCACCGATAGAGAGACCAGCAGCGATCCACTTGTAACTGGTGCGAAGCGTCAGGATCCGGAGTTGCTTGTAAATGCGAAGGGAAGCAATACCTTCGAAGACCCGAAAAGCGAAAAAGCTGCACCAGGTGAGAATGGTACAACATCGAGAACTAAGTCAAATACTCACAGCTGGGAGGCAAAGACGAGAATGAACTGTACGAAGCTACCCAGTCAAGAATGCACCCGTGGACGGAGATGGAATGACAAACCGATAGCGCATATTGGACCTTGGGAGGTTGATCATTCAGTGCTAGTCATTACCGATATGTCTCAAACGACCCACACACATAGAACTAGAGAAAACGTGAGCGGTACGAATGCTTTCGAAGCGAACCATGCACATACGCAGGAGCAACCAAAACATCAACAGGAATGTCGTACATGTCGATCAGAAAGTGATATAGTCTACCAGGTGGGTGAGTAGGTTGCAGCGCAACGACGACCGGCATACACTGCAGAAACTGAGGTGCCAGGAGAATGAGCGAACGAGGTCCGAAGCGCAGTGAGTATCACGACACGCACCCGAGGCGGATGTTGCTGTATCTACGATGCTGGGGTGTGTCAGAAGCAACCTGTCACAGACGAGGCTCGCGATACCCACGCGAGAAAGATGACCTGTGTGTATCAGGTTTCCTTACTCAGGTCAGAGTGAACAAAAGGTTTAAACACGCACGACATAGCGTATTCGACTACTGTCCTGGGGGAAGCGCGCATAGTACGCATAGGTTTCTAAGATGTGGATGGCGTCGGAGGGGTGATTCGAAGGGTAGTAAAGACTCACGGAAGATGGTCCCTCCATAAAGAAGCGACGAAGCGACGAACCCCGCAAAGAGAATACCCAAGTTCTCGGCTTCCCTTGAGAATGAGATATCTGGAATGGGAGTCGGAGTTGGTGTCGAAGTCATTGTCAGTTATAAGTGACTATGATAAGGGAAGACGAAGGGAGCGGGACATGGGAGCAAAGGGGACAGCTGTCGCTTGGCTTGAGCCCAGTTTATACCTATGCACGTCGACGCGCAGCCCAGTGCTTGGTTAGCAGCTAAGTTCAATAGTACTTATTTGAGCCATTCGTTCAGGTCGATTTTCGTTCCCGGCCTTGTCATCCCTGAGCAAAGTTACACACATACTTGCGAACCCGCGAATAGAAATTACGACACCTTCGCTCCCACAACTCGATTCGGGAGTAGTGTCATTCACTTGAGACATGATAGTAAATAAACCGGTACACATATACGAGAAACTTGATTAGATCGCCCGGTACATACCCGGTACTTAAAGCTTAACCATCCAGGTTAGGCGTCCCAGGCACCCCTTCCCCTGTTCCAAGATTATGGAAGGGCTATGTAGTTGTTCCCTTCTGCTTTGATTAGGACTCTCCACTGTCGTTGCATGGACCACGAGCCGATACCTTGATTGGATGACGAGGCTGAAGGCGAACTTTAGCTGAATTATCACGTTCGTCCCGGCAGGTCACTTGCGACACTTGGTACGAGCTAATCAGTTGCGTTTACATCAGCTTTGACGCGAACTCAACTTGCCAAGCTTCATAAAGTTCGAGGCAAACATTTCGATTGATTTCCTTACCGGTAGGCCGAGACCCAGGAAGGTGGCGCTTCTGGCAGTTTTGTCATGGAGACATGCGCTTAGTCACGATAAGTAAAACAAATCTCGTACAAGTAGCAGCTACTAGCACTGCACACCTGTCGACCAATACAAGTGCCCTGTTGCAGGTATTCGTTGTGCGACTTGTACAGCTAGCACTGACACAGAGGGTGTTGGTGTTCATTATTAAGGTGGCAGGCACCTTGGGAAATTTTAGGGTCTTCGAGGCAGAGCTGAGAAGGTAAGTTGATTCGCTCCATTCGTTTCGCGTCTCCGTAGAATATGGTGCATCATGCAATACTTACTACCCATACGTGGGTGGATCGAACAACCTCATCGTGATTTGTGTTTCATGGATGTTTTGAGGTTCTTTCTGGTCTGCGGAAGTCGACGATTTTTCGGACAGGACTTGAGCGTGCAAACGATGCCCATCTCGCGACTGGGAATATGTAGGAAGACACCAGGGTTTTGGACTTGTACTGAAGATAGACAAATCAGGAGGTGAAATAGCAGTCGTAGACAACAGTGCCAAAGCGCGGTGAAGACAACTAAACGAGGCAGCTAAGGACAAAGGAAAGGTTAAGAGGCATGTGAGGCAATTTAGTAGGAGTTGGGGGAAGTACGGAGCAGCCAAGGGGCAGATAAGTGAACTGCTTCGAGGGAAAAGTTTTGCGCATCGTAGATGTTGATGGCTCTCAGAAAACCTTCATCCACTCGCTCATAATAATGTGCATCTGGATTAGGTCGGAGATGAACACAAATTATATCTGCATTGTCAAGGTTGACAACATATTCGGTACCGTCCCAACAACCAGGACCAGGTACACAGGGTAAAAGCGCATCAAGTACTCTAGGCCGTCGTGACCGTACAGGTAGAGTGGCAGAGCTTCCCCCGATCACCATACGTGCGAGTACGGCATAAGGAGGTGGATCTAGGTAGAACTCTAACTGTCGAGTGCAAGCGTCTAGGAGGTGCATGCGGTCGGCATTCGAGTGAGCCCACGGGGTCGTGATAATAATCTGATACTTGCCTTGTCGCAGCTTGACGTTATGAGGGATATACTCATCGAGTGTGTAGTCACATATCTATATTATGGTACTGGAGGGAGATCGACAGTAGCATCAAGTCAGAATCGTTGACTGGTGCACAAAGGGCTTTCATGGGCATAGTGTGTCGCAAGTCAGCTCAACTTGCCAACGTCTCAGTACTATCTCAGGCCTCGCTCCATGGACATGTGCGGTACAAAGAAGATAGAGAACATTACTCACATTACAGTCTCGTGTCCCGGAATCACTGGCGAGCGATTACACTGTTGGCGACGTTTGACTCCTCGCTCTAAGGCTAGACCAAGGCCCACACCCACTGCTTGCTACCGTTAGCAGGGGCTAACCATCCGGCATCCTTCATGCGCGTTTGACCCCTGCCGCAGCAAGAAGTTCACCTTGTGCTGCTAGACTTGTGGTGAAGACCTGAGGATATGTTCAGCGTCAAGGTTCCCGGGGAAGCGCACGTGAAAGACCTTACAGACGTCGTGAAGCTCAAAAAATCAGTCACTTTCATCGACGTAGATGCGGAGAAGCTCAAGGTCCACCGCTGCCTCATCCCGTTGGGTGCAGATCGCGCGGATGAACTCAGAAAGTGGAAGTGGGCGGAAAAAAGCCTTTGGGCAGGGAACATTGGTTGTCCGAAGTTTAACCCGAACCTCGAGATGGGAGATGGATTGTCATTGTCAGCTGTAGTGCACGTTCAAATTGTGCCATAAATGAGGAAGCTAGACTGACCATCGTCGTATGCAGCAACTGCAAGAATGGGGTTCCTAAAGGGTCTACTTCGGAGACCAAAGCTTGCTCGTGTCCGCTGTGGCGCACGATGCGACGAAGACTTTTTTATGATACGGACTACATAGTTACTCGGGATCGAGTTCAAGGATTGCGCGAATGTAACTTCCCCACGTGATGTTAGAATGCGGTATGGTGTAATTTGTGGTTGTTGACAATATACATATACGTACCCCAACGGTGGCCAACTTGGATCACAGTGGTGCTAACACTTCACCGTCTGCTTTATACCGTTTCGACATGAAGACGTCCATATACCTCCTTTCGTTGACGGCCAGTGCTATTGGAGTGTCGCTGAGGACGTTGTACGAGACTGGAGATGGCCAGAAAATTTTACCCGGACCTTTCGACGAGGTTGTGCTTAATGGGCAAGCTTTCGACGCCAGTCCAGCTGCCAGGAGTGGCTTTAGTCTGGACTTGGCTGAGAGACGGCTTGTTCAGATGGAGGGTAAGGCTCCGGTATGGATGACTGAGCTTGAGAAGGTATGTTATATTCGTCGCAGTTCGCGGTGGGCTAGCTGACGTGGTGAATGGTGACGAAAGATCGAAGCGAGAGCCAATAGCATTCGGTTTTTTGATATGTAAATTGGATCGGTTTGTTTTGTGTTTCCGTATCTGACGAGTTTAGTACGGATACACCCACGCTCGGACTCCGTCCCAAGGCAAAGAGCTCATGTGAGTTGTGCATTGAACAATAGATAATTGTGATGGTGGCGAACTGGCATCTCCACAGGGACGTATCCTACGCCAACTTCATACACACAAGTCACGAGCGTTATAAAGAGCCTGACGACTGAAGGTCCTCGCACATTGTTGGAGAAGTTCTCCAGTTTTAGAACGAGACGTACGTCCACTTTCTATCGCACGTCGGTAGTGGCCTTTTGTCTCACCCTTCTGTTGTCGACTTAGATTACAAGAGCGAGGTTAGGTGTTTGTCGGTGACGCAGTGATCCACTCTTCTCAATGGAATATTGCGCGTTATGCAGGAAGGTCAGGAAAGTCAGAAGTGGCTTTTGTCTCAAATCCAGAGAGTGAGTGCATTAGTGACATCTTTCGACACACCGATGTTATTTGGAATCGAAGATTACGACTGAAGCAGCGAGTCCCGAGTTGCGGGAACTCATCACTATCAACGAATTCCCTCATCCTTGGGGGCAACATACCGTTGTGTGTATGCCCGCACGTGTTTTACTCCTCTTTGTTGAATGATTTGTTCAGATAGCAAGGATCAATGGATCAAGTCCTGTAGAGGATGGTATTGTTGTTGTCGGCGCTCACCAGGATAGGTATGAGGGTAATAGTCATCTGATTTGGCTGCTGCTAACATTATCAAGCACGAACATGTGGCCATTTTTACCTGCACCAGGTAAGTCTCCACTATGTGGGTGTTATTACAACATTTCTGAGATATTTAAGGTGCTGATGACGATGGTTCGGGTACTGTCACCATTCTCGAGTCGTACCGTGCTCTTTTAGCTGCGGGCTTCACGCCAAAACGCTCTGTCGAATTCCATTGGTACTCTGCAGAGGCACGGGTAGTCCTACTCGGGGGTGTCCATACTGAGGTTGTCTTCAGGAGGGCGGTCTTCTCGGATCACAAGCGGTTGCCAAATCATACGAGACTGAAGGGATTCAGGTTTATGCGATGAGTCAGGTGTGCCTTCCACTCATAGTTATGGCTTGGTTTGCTAAGTCCACGTAGTTTGACATGACTGCGTGGGTTAAAGCAGGTACACAGGAAGAGATAGGCGTGATTACTGACTATGTTGATCATCTGTTTGTCCTATTTGGTTATCTCGTGGGTTTGACTAATCACCGCTTGGCAGGTTGACTGCGTTCAACAAGGAACTTATCGACGCGTATCTATCTGTGCCTTACGTTGAAACCAAATGTGGATATGCATGTTCAGACCAGTAAGCATACTTTCACCACGGAAGTCGTGTCATCTGACTCTGGTAGTGCATCATGGAGTAAAGCTGGATATCCGGGTATCTTCACTATAGGTACTTTTTTTTCCGTCCATCTATATCCCATCTAACTCTTTGTCAGAGTCCTCCTTCGGGCATGCAAATCATGCCAATATCCACACCTCCCACGAGTAAGCCAGAGGACAGTGGCGACGTGTTGTTACTAATCTGGTTTCAAGTCGCATTGATGTTTCTCCGGAGTTTTCCTTCGATCACATGTTGGAATTCTCTAAGCTGGCAGTTGCCTTTGTGATTGAGCTCGCAGGATGGGAGACTGCCTAATTAGTCATTGGTCATACTCTTCCATAATTGTACTATGCATGTTACTGGTATTCTGCAATGCCATGAGTCTGCTAAGGCCACATAGAAGTGACATGTCTCCAACTGGTGCAGGGGTAAGTCAACCCTGGCAGTGAGGACAAACTATTTGATGGGCTAACTATGGCTTAGAGGAGGTGTCAAGACCGGTTCTCAATGGTCTCTGAGGGGGTCCGAGGGCAGAGGAAAGCTAGGGCGAAAGTCCGGGTAGTCGGAGTTTAGCGTACAACTTAGTACACTAGTTTCCTGCCGAGTCCCAGAGGTCGGAACTATCCAGAGACTGTCTGGAGTTGAGTGAGATCGATGAGTATCTTATTTGATATTCGAACTGATGTGCTACGACGTATGTACAAAGCTTTTATAGTACAGAGAAAAGTCTAATGCAATGTCCGGGATGTAGCGACTACCGGAACGCAGTACGGATGAATAACAATATTAGTGAGCCGTTAGTAAGGTAAGTCAGTAGTCGCCGGATAGCCGGATGGTACGGGGATTAGTAAGACATACGGGTACGGTAGTGTAGCGAGTCACTTAGAAGCGCGAGAGAAACATACTAAATATGGAAACAGAAACAGAAACAGATCATAAGTCAAATCAAAGACGGAACGGAGTTTCACGACGGAAACCCGTAGGGCTAGAATGACAACTCAGATGGTCGGACTGCGGTCCGGACCTTACGCACGCGTCACGGATGTGACAGTATCCCCCTCTTAGGGCCAAGCCCTCGAGGCACTTGTTGTGTTCAAGCGTCGCTTCGGAGTTTCGAAGTCTGCATTGTCGGAGTCCGAAAAACCTCATGGTAAAAAGAGCTCGATGGGGTTTCGTCAAAGTCCAGACGCCCATTCCTAAAACTCCTAAACGCTATGGCTCCCACTCAACGACTTAAGTCTTCCCTCAACCCCGCGGGCATCGCCTGGGAAGTCCTCGATGACGAACTACTCCAAGAATATCCGGACGACCCGCCGATTATGAAGATGGCTAAGTTCGACGAGCGACAACATCGCCAGCGTGCTGCCATGCAGGCAGCAATTGAAGAAGAAGAACGCCGGAAAGCCGAAGAGGTCCGGAAAGCGAAGGAGGCCGAAGATCGTCGGAAAGCCGAGGAGCATAGAAAGGCTGAGGAGGCTGCTCAGAGAAAAGCAGCCGAGGAGAGAAAACTCCGTGAGTTGGAAGCGGAGAAGAAACGACTCGAGGAGGAGACGCATCGGGCGCAGCAGGCGGAGGGTTCATCGGTGCATAACAACATTTATCGTTCTAAAAATCCGTACTGACAAGTCCATACCAGTCTCAGCGTGTCGCATCGGTCAGCGGAAAGTCCGCAGAGCAGGCGAAAGCTTGCTCTGCCTGTATCAAGGCTGGTGAACCGTGCGTGCCGGGTACCAGGCGCAGCAAGTCGTGCATCCGGTGCCAGAAAACGAAGGGCAAGTGCGACTTGAACCCGAAGGCACCGGAGTCCGAGAAGCCGGCATCGATGGTGACGTCTCCCCGGGGTGGAGAAAAGAGAAAACGGAGAAAGTCTGCCCATTTCGGAGAGCCGGCCGACGACGAAGACCTGGACGATATGCCGGATGTTGAGGTTGTCACGAAGCCTCGCCCACCCCATGGACAAGCTCCACGTCAAGATCTGCTGGCGGAGGTCCTGGACCGTCGACTCGGAGAAATTGTCGATGCGATCCAGAGGAACACCGCGGCAGTGGAGTCCATGTCGAAGGAGGTCCAGGACTTGTCCGGGGTTCTGGAGGAGTCCTTCGAGGTTCTCAAGACTGCGATGACCAGCCTTGTCAACCGGGCGATGAATGACGACGACATTTAGTCATTACTTTAGTTTATCCGTGTCTGTATCGTACTTCGGATTTTCCTGTCCCCCCCCCCTCCTCTTTCCCTTTTTTTTTTTTTTGAAATATATTTTCCGTTGTCCGTCTTAGAATCGAGTGAGCGTGAGTTTTCATAGCGTAGACGGAGTAAACTCCGAAAAGACCACTTATTTCCGGAGTGGGACGGCGCTCAACGGACCGACCTTGTGGGGGTACACTTTGTGGAAATCTGCGACCAAGTCAGGGGTGTTGCTTAACTCGGTAGCTATGAGCCAGGATGTTTCCTCGTCCGTGCCTTCGTAGCCAGCCCACTTGACTAGATACTGCAGCGGACATCGCCTATGGTAGTCCAGTTTAGAGTCTAGGATTTGTTCTATTTCATACTCTGGTTCTCCGTCGATTTCAACAAGTGGAGGTGGAGGTTGGACACGGTTGGGGATGGTATTCGGAGTTGCTGGTTCTAGTTGCGAGACGTGGAACACGGGGTGTACGGACTTCATAGCGTCAGGTAGTCGGATAGTGAAGGATAATGATCCAACACGAGCGATAATGGGGTAGGGTCCCAGATTCTTTTCGGAGAGTTTCTTCGAGGGTCGAGTGGACCTGAAGTACTTAGCTTTGATGTATACCAAATCTCCAATCTGGAAGTCCGGAGGCGGAGATCTTTTAGCATCTGCCGGACCTTGGTATCTCTGCTGAGCTTCCTTCATCTCTTCTCGTAGGAACGTATGCAAGGAGTCCAAGTCCACTGCATAGTCTCTAGCTCGAGAAGATGTCAACCCTCTTTCTGGGTGTACGGTAACATTAGGATGATAACCCTTATTGGCAAAGAACGGTGAAACTCCGGTTGTAGCACTGGGAGCGTTGTTGTACGCAAACTCCACGAGTGGTAGCAACTCGGACCAGTTGTCCTGTTGGTAATTACAGTAAACCCGTAGGTACTGCTCCAACGTCTGGTTAGTCCGTTCGGTTTGACCATTGCCTTCAGGGTGATATCCGGAGGTGAAATGGAGCTTCATATCCAGTGCTTTGCCCAGCGACCGGAAGAAGTGAGACACGAATTCCGTGCCTCTGTCGGAGGTTACGTGTGAGGGAACTCCGTGCTTGGAGAAGACATGGAGTAGGAACAATCTAGCGAGTTGTGGAGAGGTGATTGTATCTTCGGTGGGGATGAATATAGCTTGTTTCGAGAGATGGTCTACGACGACCAGTATAGCGGTATGGTTTCCGGAGTTTGGTAGTTGTTCGATGAAATCCATCGAGATGGAATTCCAAGGTCTCTCTGGTATCGGTAGTTGCTTCAACATACCGTATGGTTTGTGTCTCGGGGTTTTAGCACGTGCACAGGCAGTGCAAGACTTGACATAGTCTTTGATAAAAGTCCGAGCATTTGGCCAGATGTACTCACGATGGATGAGTTCGAGTGTTCTGTTTTGTCCGAAATGACTGGCCAAGGGGTGGTCATGCTTGTAACGGAGTACGCGAAGCCTGAGGTCGTTTGCTTCGGGGACATATATACGGTCATCCAGACATAAAAGTCCGGATTCATCCACCCGCCAACGGGGGTTAGATGGGTCAGAGAGGTGGAGTTGGCCGAGTGGGTCGGACGCTAAGGCGGACTTGATGTCTTCATGGAGTTTCTCAACGTCCATGATTATACTAGCACGCAGTACTGGGCTTTCTAGGTAGGTCGCCCGTAACGAATTGGATAGTTGTTCGATGGTGAACACCGGTCGGAGGTTCTGTGGGTTAGCTTGGGCGTAGCCCCTATCCCCCTCTTTGGGATAGACGTCCCATCGTCTAGTCAAGGCGTCGGGCTTTGCTCCGAGCTTACCGGGGCGGAAATGAATGACCATATTGAACTGAGAAAGGTACTCAGACCAACGCGCTTGGCGCCTGGTGAGCACTTTCGAGGTAGAGAAATACTCAAGATTCTTGTGGTCGGTAACGACGTCAATGGTGTGTGCGGGGCCTTCAAGGTAATGGCGCCAGGTCCGGAAGGCTTCATGAATAGCCAACAGCTCCTTGTCGTGTGTGTCGTAGTTTAACTCCGGGGCGGTCAAAGTCCGGGAGTAAAACGCTACCAGTCGTACCTCACCATCCGGGCAGGTGACGGACAGAATGCCAGCGACAGCATAGTCCAAAGCATCCGTTTTGACCATGATGGGAAGTCTGGGCTTGAAGTGAGTCAATATTGGAGCCATGGAGAAAGCTTCTTTGAGAAGATTAAAGGACCGGCGACAATCCTCGGAGAAATTCCAAGGTGCCCCCTTCCGTGTGAGACGTGTTAGTGGGACCACGATGTCCAAGTAATTGAAGATGAAACGACGGTAGAAGTTTGCAAAGCCGAGGAAGGACTGAATGTCCTTCACCTTCCGGGGTTCTGGCCAGTCACGGATGGCCTTTACCTTATCCTCGGACATTGACAATCCGTTGGGGGATAAGAAGAAACCAAGGTATTCCACGGACTTGGAGTGGAACTCGCATTTCTCTGGTTTGGCATACAAGCCATGCTCCCAGAGCCTGCGGAGTACCTCACGGACATGTTTTTTGTGGTTTTCCATATTATCAGAATAAATAAGGATGTCGTCTAGGTAGACAACGACGCATACATCCAGTAGGTCCACGAAGACGGAGTTGACGAAGCGTTGGAACGCTGCAGGGGCATTGGTAAGTCCGAATGGCATCATGAGCCACTCGTAAGATCCGTAACGGGTTCTGAAAGCCGTCTTCCATTCATCTCCTTCGGCGATCCGCACCAAGTGGTAGGCGTGGCGCAGGTCGATCTTAGTATATACCTTAGCCCGACTAGGCGAGTCGAGTAAGTCCGAAATGAGAGGTAACGGGTAACGGTCCTTCTTGGTGATCTTGTTGAGGCCCCTAAAGTCAACACAGAGACGAAGTGATCCGTCCTTCTTTTTGACAAAAAGGACAGGTGTGGCATATGGGGATGATGTTGGGCGAATAAAGCCGGTAGTGAGATTTTCGTCGATGAAGGTCCGGAGAGCGGCAAGCTCAACGGACGAAAGCAAGTAGAGGGTTCCCAATGGTGGAGTAGTTCCTTCCTCCAATTCTATCTTGAGGTCGAACTCCCGGTGAGGCGCAAGTGTAGCTGCCTTGGCCTTGCTGAACACATCAGCAAAGTCGTGATAGTCTGGGGGTACCGACGACAAGTCCGGGGTATCCTGTACAGTGGCAGCCCGGAGTTTGGTAATATCCTGAGGTCAAACCTGGAGGGAGAACTGGGTTGAGCCATCTAGCTTGCAGGCATGGACGAAGGCCGCTGCATTGACAAGGGAGATGTTAGGTGCTCGGGTGCTGGGTGGAGAGGAGTTATCGACCGACTCGGGAAGGGTGATTTCCGGAGAGCCCAGGGGGGCGTCTACAGGGTTTCTCGGAATTGACTCTGAGTCAGAGGGCGACGTCAGCGCTGGCAAACGAGATGTAAGGTTTCGGAACTTAATACTGCTCAGTACCCAATCAATCGACAGATTGTAGCGGGTGAGCCAGTTATGTCCGAGAACAATCTTACACTCAGAATCCAATGGAGTTACATAAAAGATCATGTCGGTGATATCTCCGGAGGGGAAACGGACTGAGAGGTTTGAGGCTTTAGTGATTGATGTCGTTGTCACACCGTCGAACAGACGGAGGACGAGAGGTGGGACGGAGTAGGTTGAAAGACCATGGTTATTGACGAAAGTAGAATCTACAAAACAGTGGGTCGAGCCCGAATCTATTAATGCTGGAAAGTCCGGAATATTATACGAGTCGAGGGTGACAGAAGGTTTTAATGAATTCGGATTTAAAAGAGCGGATGCGTTGAGGCGTGCCTCCGAGGGTGCACAGTCGGTAACAACGCAACTCCCAGGCTGTGCGGAGTTCTGAGAGTTGCACTCTATTTTTTTGCCTCGGAGGAGGCAGTCGGTTTGGCTTCCGACTCAGTAACCGTGGTTGTGCGAGCCTTAGCTGCGCGAGATGTAGATTTAGGGCACTCTTTGGCCTTGTGCCCGGGGTTCCCGCAGAACATACACAGGTTCTGCTCAAAACGTTTCTTCCGCTCGGCAGGTGTCAACTTGCCGTCTTTACCGAGCTTGTTGGATAACGTGGACGGTGCTCCAGAGTTCTGATTGTTCGGAGGCTTGGGGTTCGAAGTAGACAGAGTTTGCTGGTTACCACCAGGCTGGGGGTTGGCGTTACCAGACTTCTGCTTGTCCCCCTTGTTCGAGTTGGCCTTACCTCTGGAGTTGTTTCCGGAGTTGTTGCCGGAGGACTTTGCTTGACGAGAGACTTCGTCCTTGCGCTCCCAGTAGCGCGTGTCAATTTCTTGGGCTAGCGCACGCAACCCATACAGAGTAGTGGGTTTCCCAACCCTACTGATTTCGTCTTTGATGCGATCTGGGAGTCCGGTATAGAACAGGTGGTGGAGAGCGCCATCTCCGTAACCTCGGACTTGTGACGCCAATCTGTTGAAGTCGACCACATAACGGTTTACACGATGTGTCTCTTTCATGTGGAGGTGGTTGAGCTGGTGTTCGGCATCTGCGACCGGGTCGTGTGGTCCAAAGGTTGTCTGGAGATCTGCTACAAAGTCCAGCCAGCTGTCCATCCAGAGTGGACGGTCTGCTGGATCTCCGGAGTTTAAAAGGTCTGGCTCGAACCACTCGAGAGCCATTCCTTTGAGATAAGATTGGGCGAACGTGACTTTGTTCCTGTCCAGGCGGAAGGCCTTGGGACGATCTTGAAAGCACAGTTCGCATTGGACTAAGAATGTCCGGAGTTTCTTTGGGTCAGTTCCGTTGAAGGTGTCCAGCTCCCGGACCTTAGCGCGTGAGGACGAGGTGTCGTCGGAGCGACGGGTAGAACGCGACAGACGGTCGATGGCTGTTGCCAGATTTTGCAAGACCGCCAGTTGGGGGTCTAGCTGTTCTGGGGCGTCGACGAAAGGGTTTCCTTCGTCGTCATCGTCATCGTTGTCGTCATCTCCGGGACCATCGTCTCCCGGACCATCATCTCCGGGGTCATCGCCTCCGAAGAGGTCTGGGGTTGGTCGCACCGTGGATGAGGAACGTCTGTTAGAGGAGCCGGTTCTAGGAGTCGGGGTGGCAAGGGGTTCACCCCTGGCGGAGAAACTTCGAAATTGGCTGACCGACGGTGGAGGACGTCGGCGGCTTGCTAACGCAATACGTGCACTTGATTCGTGCATATCATCAACCACAGCTTGTTCTGAAGCTTCAACAGCCATGGAGCGGGAGCGGAGTCGGGTAGTCATAGTCATTGGTATAGGGGGTTTCGTGGACTCGTGCAAGGATTTGAGTTCGAATATACTGTCAAGACCGGTTCTCAATGGTCTCCGAGGGGGTCCGAGGGCAGAGGAAAGCTAGGGCAAAAGTCCGGGTAGTTGGAGTTTAGCGTACAACTTAGTACACTAGTTTCCTGCCGAGTCCCAGAGGTCGGAACTATCCAGAGACTGTCTGGAGTTGAGTGAGATCGATGAGTATCTTATTTGATATTCAAACTGATGTGCTACGATGTATGTACAAAGCTTTTATAGTACAGAGAAAAGTCTAATGCAATGTCCGGGATGTAGCGACTACCGGAACGCAGTACGGATGAATAACAATATTAGTGAGCCGTTAGTAAGGTAAGTCGGTAGTCGCCAGATAGCCGGATGGTACGGGGATTAGTAAGACATACGGGTACGGTAGTGTAGCGAGTCACTTAGAAGCGCGAGAGAAACATACTAAATATGGAAACAGAAACAGAAACAGATCGTAAGTCAAATCAAAGACGGAACGGAGTTTCACGACGGAAACCCGTAGGGCTAGAATGACAACTCAGATGGTCAGACTGCGGTCCGGACCTTACGCGCGCGTCACGGATGTGACAGGAGGCCTTCTTGTTTGCACAAGCATGACACCCCACATATACACTTGGGAAGCATTTGCAAAACTGTCAGTCACTGTATGGCACTGTACAGCTTCCAACAGCCTGCTACAGTGCCCACAGCACTACAGGTAGGTCCCCCTCTGTACAGCACTACCACAGCCCTGTACAATCCTGTACACTACCGCTCCATGGTACTAGGTTAATCTCACCACTGTACAGGCCTGTACAGACCCTACACTCCATAGCAAGCTAGACTACACAGTACATACACTACACTCCATATCAAGCTAGGCTACATGGTACTACCAAGTTGTCACCCCCAGTGAGAAATTGCTATATGTGGAGTGATGTAGTTGTAGTTAGACATAGGCCATAGATGTATACTGTTTCACATACAAAACGTATGCGTCCATAGACATTTTCACTAGCCTGATGTACCTAGCACTATACAATGCTATTCCCTATGTTTTACATAGAGCTACATACTCTACTTGTGCTTTCTCAATTCTCAACCAATTTTCTATGCCAGTCTATGTAAAACAATGTGCTCTTGTGATTGCAGTACCTGCTATGGATGGGTATGTACAAATAAGCATGGTAATTGCCTGACCACCCACCCTTGCACCATACCACCGCTCATTGCCTGC
Organism: Pisolithus thermaeus; assembly: GCA_024663475.1. Taxonomy (NCBI): domain Eukaryota; kingdom Fungi; phylum Basidiomycota; class Agaricomycetes; order Boletales; family Pisolithaceae; genus Pisolithus; species Pisolithus thermaeus. Next base: position 77,877 of record JANFAF010000078.1, read on the forward strand.
CAATAAAGATGCTCACCATGCCCCAATTCCCTCACAAGATGGCACAAATGATGGCCTGAACCTCCACCATCCTAATTGTGATGAGTTGAACTGGCAACGAAGAACTTAGTGCATGGGAAGGCTTGAAAACTTTGCAATAATGTCCACCATTCCATTGATCCACATGCCATGGGAAACCTACCAGATCACTTGTCAAAAGCAGCTGATTTACATGTAAGAACTCACCAGTTCTTTAACCTCTTCCTTGTATCTCTGTACAGGTAGATTAGTTGACAGCATGATTAAGTGATGGATGACTCACCATCTTCGCCTCTGCAGACAAGGCCTCAAAGTATGTATTGAATTCTTCCAATGACCTGCTGATTTGCTTCCAGTAATGATGCATACAGAGAGTCCTGGTGGGGTAGTTGATTGTTTAAGGTAACATGTCTCAATTTGTACTTACCTTGCACTTTTGTTCAATGAGGGATGCCACATCTTGTTCTTCTTGGTGCCCAGTGGTTGTGAGATGGGTCCAGGGGCCTTCTGTGTGATCAGTTGTATGACTAGTCCAGATAGTGTCTGTGCAGCTGGCTGTAGAGCTGGCTCAGATGTTATCACCGTGGATGGATGTGGCATGATTGTGTTCATCACTGTGCCAAAAATGATTGTTAGTACCATCTTCATGGAAGCAGATGACTCAGCCATGCAACTTGGGGGACCCCCAGCTTGCACAACTTGGGAATTGTGAAGACCACCAGTGGTATCATTACATTCACTTGCATCACTTGGTGGAAACATGTTTGAGGCTTTCTGTGGTGGACAGATGTTGACAAGAGGTGGTATGGGGTTTGCTGATAGCCTATGATGAAGGTTAGTAAGTACACATAAATGAGTCTGTACTTACAGTGGGTTCCTAATTATCAGGGGAGGAAGCATCAGCAAACCAACCCTCCATCTGTCCAGGCTGGACAGACTGGACCATACTGGACAACTGTCCCAGATCCCCAGCTACCCCCAACAAGGTACCTAACTGGCTATCTCTGTCCAGATTGTCACAGTGCTGTCCCACACTGTTCCACCACTATCCCAGACTGTTCCACCACTGTCCTAGACTGTTCCAGTTCAGACTGCCATCAACTGGATAGCTCTGTCAGGAGTGTCCCAGAACATCTCAGTCCCCCCAGCATCCCTGTATATACAACAGGCTGTGACACACTGCTTCAGCATGGAAGATGTTCACAAAACAGGTGAAAGACAGCATTCCCAAATTTGGATTAGCATGGGTGACACAATCACAGATCTAGATATTGGTAAGGATGACATGTGTAATGAGGATATCTAATCAAGATCTACATCAAACCCAGTAGCCATGCCTGAAGAGCCACCATTCCTAATAGCATGCTTTTGAATCAAAGAGCCAAGCATGATAAGTATAATACTTGCCTGCCAATCTTTGCCCACTGCACATGACATGCTTTTGTATTGGCACAGTGGATCAAAAACATATCGCATTTAGACATAAGACTGAGTATATCAGCATAGACATCCACATAAACATCATGCTTGAAAGTAATGTCCTTGCCCTCAGCAATGACCTCATCCAGTGCAACTTTGATCTGCATATAAAAGGTTCAGCACATTAGAGGAAATATTGAAAATATAGCATACAGTGGTAGTGGTGAATGCAACAGCAGCATGGGGTACTTCACTCTGGAAGACCTCTGGGAAAAGGTTAGCTACAGCATTAATACCTGTGTAGAAAAATTCAATGATAAGTGCAGATAGTGCCAGGTGGGCAAGATTATTTGTGTGGCCCTGCAAAATGATATTAGTGCATTATATCATCAGAGGCTCCCACTCACCTCTTCATCAAAGCCATCTTTTAAGAAGTTCCCATGTTCCAGTAGCTTCCTCACAATACCAGCATTGACATCATGACAGTTCTGGGTGTCCCACTCATAACACTCATGGACAAAAAAGTGGGCTTTCTTCTTCAAGGAAGAGCACCAATTACTGAGGTCTTCCCAGAGCTTGGAAGAGGTTAATTAGTCTGCCTTATTACTATTATGATATGTACCAGCTTCATAATACCAATTTCATAATGAGGCCACCATCCTTTGTGAATGGCCACATATATCAGGTCTTGATTCTCACAACTAGGGATCAGTGGCACATACCATCAGGGATTAGTAAACCTTTGGAGCAACACTCAGTGATGGCTTTGACCATGTATCATCAGCAAAACCCCCCCCCTCTATACAGACCTGTACAGACCACAGACTGTCACATCCGTGACGCGCGCGTAAGGTCCGGACCGCAGTCCGACCATCTGAGTTGTCATTCTAGCCCTACGGGTTTCTGTCATGAAACTCCGTTCCGTCTTTGATTTGACTTACGATCTGTTTCTGTTTCTGTTTCCATATTTAGTATGTTTCTCTCGCACTTCTAAGTGACTCGCTACACTACCGTACCCGTATGTCTTACTAATCCCCGTACCATCCGGCTATCCGGCGACTACCGACTTACCTTACTAACGGCTCACTAATATTGTTATTCATCTGTACTGCGTTCCGGTAGTCGCTACATCCCGGACATTGCATTAGACTTTTCTCTGTACTATAAAAGCTTTGTACATACGTCGTAGCACATCAGTTCGAATATCGAATAAGATACTCATCGATCTCACTCAACTCCAGACAGTCTCTGGATAGTTCCGACCTCTGGGACTCGGCAGGAAACTAGTGTACTAAGTTGTACGCTAAACTCCGACTACCCGGACTTTCGCCCTAGCTTTCCTCTGCCCTCGGACCCCCTCGGAGACCATTGAGAACCGGTCTTGACAGTATATTCGAACTCATATCCTCGCACGAGTCCACGAAACCCCCTATACCAATGACTATGACTACCCGACTCCGTTCCTGCTCCATGGCTGTTGAAGCTTCGGAACAAGCTGCGGTTGACGATATGCACGAATCAAGTGCACATATCGCGTTAGCAAGCTGCCGACGTCCTCCACCGTCGGTCAGCCAATTTCGAAGTTTCTCCACCAGGGGTGAACCCCTCGCCACCCCGACTCCTAGAACCGGCTCCTCTAACAGACGTTCCTCATCCATGGCGCGACCAACCCCAGACCTCTTCGGAGGCGATGACCCCGGAGATGATGGTCCAGGAGATGATGGTCCCAGAGATGACGACAATGATGACGACAACGATGAAGGAAATCCTTTCGTCGACGCCCCAGAACAGCTAGACCCCCAACTGGCGGTCTTGCAAAATTTGGCAACAGCTGTTGACCATCTGTCGCGTTCTACCCGTTGCTCCGACAACACCTCGTCCTCACACGCTAAGGTCCAGGAGCTGGACACCTTCAATGGAACCGACCCAAAGAAACTCCAGACATTCTTAGTCCAATGCGAACTGTGCTTTCAAGATCGTCCCAAGGCCTTCCGCCTGGACAGGAACAAAGTCACGTTCGCCCAATCTTATCTCAAAGGAATGGCTCTCGAGTGGTTCGAGCCAGACCTTTTAAACTCCGGAGATCCAGCAGACCATCCACTCTGGATGGACAGCTGGCTGGACTTTGTAGCGGATCTCCAGACAACCTTCGGACCACACGACCCGGTCGCAGATGCCGAACACCAGCTCGACCACCTCCACATGAAAGAGACACATCGTGTAAACCGTTATGTGGTCGACTTCAACAGATTGGCGTCACAAGTCCGAGGTTACAGAGATGGCGCTCTCCGCCACCTGTTCTATACTGGACTCCCAGATCGCATCAAAGATGAAATCAGTAGGGTTGGGAAACCCACTACTCTGTATGGGTTGCGTGCGCTAGCCCAAGAAATTGACGCGCGCTACTGGGAGCGCAAGGACGAAGTCTCTCGTCAAGCAAAGTCCTCCGGCAACAACTCCGGAAACAACTCTGGAGGTAAGGCCAACTCGAACAAGGGGGACAAGCAGAAGTCTGGTAACGCCAACCCCCAGTCTGGTGGTAACCAGCAAACTCCATCTACTTCGAACCCCAAGCCTCCGAACAATCAGAACTCCGGAGCACCGTCCACATTATCCAACAAGCTCAGTAAAGACGGCAAGTTGACACCTGCCGAGCGGAAGAAACGTTTTGAGCAGAACCTGTGTATGTTCTGTGGGAACCCCGGGCACAAGGCCAAAGAGTGCCCTAAATCTACATCTCGCGCAGCTAAGGCTCGCGCAACCACAGTTACTGAGTCGGAAGCCAAACCGACTGCCTCCACCGAGGCAAAAAAATAGAGTGCAACTCTCAGAACTCCGCACAGCCTGGGAGTTGCGTTGTTACCGACTGTGCACCCTCGGAGGCACGCCTCAACGCATCCGCTCTTTTAAATCCGAATTCATTAAAACCTTCTGTCACCCTCGACTCGTATAATATTCCGGACTTTCCAGCATTAATAGATTCGGGCTCGACCCACTGTTTCATAGATTCTACTTTCGTCAATAATCACGGTCTTTCAACCTACTCCGTCCCACCTCTCGTCCTCCGTCTGTTCGACGGTGTGACAACGACATCAATCACTAAAGCCTCAAACCTCTCAGTCCGTTTCCCCTCTGGAGATATCACCGACATGATCTTTTATGTAACTCCGTTGGATTCTGAGTGTAAGATTGTTCTCGGACATAACTGGCTCACCTGCTACAATCCATCGATTGATTGGGTACTGAGCAGTATTAAGTTCCGAAACCTTACATCTCGTTTGCCAGCGCCGATGTCGCCCTCTGACTCAGAGTCAATTCCGAGAAACCCCGTAGACGCCCCCCTGGGCTCTCTGGAAATCACTCTTCCTGAGTCAGTCAATAACTCCTCTCCACCCAGCACCCGAGCACCTAACATCTCCCTTGTCAATGCAGCGGCCTTCATCCATGCCTGCAAGCTAGATGGATCAACCCAGTTCTCCCTCCAGGTTCGACCTCAGGGTGTTACCAAACTCCAGGCTGCCACTGTACAGGATACCCCGGACTTGTCATCGGTACCCCCGGACTATCACGACTTTGCTGATGTGTTCAGCAAGGCCAAGGCAGCTACACTTGCACCTCACCGGGAGTTCGACCTCAAGATAGAATTGGAGGAAGGAACTACTCCGCCATTGGGAACCCTCTACTCGCTTTCGTCCGTTGAGCTTGCCACTCTCCGGACCTTCATCGACGAAAATCTCACTACCGGCTTTATTCGCCCAACATCATCCCCGTATGCCACACCTGTCCTTTTTGTCAAAAAGAAGGATGGATCACTTCGTCTCTGTGTTGACTTTAGGGGCCTCAACAAGATCACCAAGAAGGACCGTTACCTGTTACCTCTCATTTCGGACTTACTCGACTCGCCTAGTCAGGCTAAGGTATATACTAAGATCGACCTGCACCATGCCTACCACTTGGTGTGGATCGCCGAAGGAGATGAATGGAAGACGGCTTTCAGAACCCGTTACGGATCTTACGAGTGGCTCATGATGCCATTCGGACTTACCAATGCCCCTGCAGCGTTCCAACGCTTCGTCAACTCTGTCTTCGCAGACCTACTGGATGTATGCGTCATTGTCTACCTAGACGACATCCTTATTTATTCTGATAATATGGAAAACCACAAAAAACATGTCCATGAGGTACTCCGCAGGCTCTGGGAGCATGGCTTGTATGCCAAACCAGAGAAATGCGAGTTCCACTCCAAGTCCGTGGAATACCTCGGTTTCTTCTTATCCCCCGACGGATTGTCAATGTCCGAGGATAAGGTAAAGGCCATCCATGACTGGTCAGAACCTCACAAGGTGAAGGACATTCAGTCCTTCCTCAGCTTTGCAAACTTCTACCGTCGTTTCATCTTCAATTACTCGGACATCATGGTCCCACTAACACGTCTCACACGGAAGGGGGCACCTTGGAATTTCTCTGAGGATTGTCGCTGGTCCTTTAATCTTCTCAAAGAAGCTTTCTCCACGGCTCCAATATTGACTCACTTCAAGCCTGGACTTCCCATCACGGTCGAAACGGATGCTTCGGACTATGCTGTCGCTGGCATTCTGTCCGTCACCTGCCCGGATGGTGAGGTATGACCGGTAGCGTTTTACTCCCGGACTTTGACCGCCCCGGAGTTAAACTACGACACACACGACAAGGAGCTGTTGGCTATTCATGAAGCCTTTCGGACCTGGCGCCATTACCTTGAAGGCCCCGCACACACCATTGACGTCGTTACCGACCACAAGAATCTCGAGTATTTCTCTACCTTGAAAGTGCTCACCAGGCGCCAAGCACGTTGGTCTGAGTACCTTTCTCAGTTCCATATGGTCATTCGTTTCCGCCCCGGTAAGCTCGGAGCAAAGCCTGACGCCTTGACTAGACGATGGGACGTCTACCCCAAAGAGGGGGATAGGGGCTACACCCAAGCTAACCCACAGAACCTCCGACCGGTGTTCACCACTGAACAACTATCCAATTCGTTACGGGCAACCTACCTAGAAAGCCCAGTACTGTGTGCTAGTATAATCATGGACGTTGAGAAACTCCATGAAGACATCAAGTCCACCTTAGCATCTGACCCACTCGGCCAACTCCACCTCTCTGACCCATCTAACCCCTGTTGGCGGGTGGATGAATCCGGACTTTTACATCTGGATGACCATATATATGTCCCCGAAGCAAACGACCTCAGGCTTCGCGTACTCCGTTACAAGCATGACCACCCCTTGGCCGGTCATTTCGGACAAAACAGAACACTCGAACTCGTCCGTCGTGAGTACGTCTGGCCAAATGCTCGGACTTTTATCAAAGACTACGTCAAGTCTTGCACTGCCTGTGCGCGTGCTAAAACCCCGAGACACAAACCGTATGGTATGTTGAAGCAACTACCGATACCGGAGAGACCTTGGAATTCCATCTCGATGGATTTCATCGAACAACTACCAAACTCCGGAAACCATACCGCTATACTGGTCATCGTAGACCGTCTCTCGAAACAAGCTATATTCATCCCCACCGAAGATACAATCACCTCTCCACAACTCACTAGATTGTTCCTACTCCATGTCTTCTCCAAGCACGGAGTTCCCTCACATGTAACCTCCGACAGAGGCACAGAATTCATGTCTCACTTCTTCCGGTCGCTGGGCAAAGCACTGGATATGAAGCTCCATTTCACCTCCGGATATCACCCTGAAGGCGATGGTCAAACCGAACGAACTAACCAGACGTTGGAGCAGTACCTACGGGTTTACTGTAATTACCAACAGGACAACTGGTCCGAGTTGCTACCACTCGCGGAGTTTGCGTACAACAACGCTCCCAGTGCTACAACCGGAGTTTCACCGTTCTTTGCCAATAAGGGTTATCATCCTAATGTTACCGTACACCCAGAAAGAGAGTTGACATCTTCTTGAGCTAGAGACTACGCAGTGGACTTGGACTCCTTGCATACGTTCCTACGAGAAGAGATGAAGGAAGCTCAGCAGAGATACCAAGGTCTGGCAGATGCTAAAAGATCTCCGCCTCCGGACTTCCAGATTGGAGATTTGGTATATGTCAAAGCTAAGTACTTCAGGTCCACTCGACCCTCGAAGAAACTCTCCGAAAAGAATCTGGGACCCTACCCCATTATCGCTCGTGTTGGATCGTTATCCTTCACTATCCGACTACCTGACACTATGAAGTCCGTACACCCCGTGTTCCACGTCTCGCAACTAGAACCAGCAACTCCGAATACCATCCCCAACCGTGTCCAACCTCCACCTCCACCCGTTGAAATCAACGGAGAACCAGAGTATGAAATAGAACAAATCCTAGACTCTAAACTGGACTACCGTAGGCGATGTCTGCTGCAGTATCTAGTCAAGTGGGCTGGCTACGAAGGCACGGACGAGGAAACGTCCTGGCTCATAGCTACCGAGTTAAGCAACGCCCCTGACTTGGTTGCGGATTTCCACAAAGTGTACCCCCACAAGGTCGGTCCGTTGAGCACCGTCCCACTCTGGAAATAAGTGGTCTTTTCGGAGTTTACTCCGTCTACGCTATGAAAACTCACGCTCACTCGATTCTAAGACAGACAACGAAAAATATATTTCAAAAAAAAAAAAAGGGAAAGAGGAGGGGGGGGGACAGGAAAATCCGAAGTACGATACAGACACGGATAAACTAAAGTAATGACTAAATGTCGTCGTCATTCATCACCCGGTTGACAAGGCTGGTCGTCGCGGTCTTGAGAACCTTGAAGGACTCCTCCAGAACCCCGGACAAGTCCTGGACCTCCTTCAACATGGACTCCACTGCCGTGGTGTTCCTCTGGATCGCATCGACAATTTCTCCGAGTTGACGGTCCAGGACCTCCGCCAGCAGATCTTGATGTGGAGCTTGTCCACGGGGTGGGTGAGGCTTCGTGACAACCTCGACATCCGGCGTATCGTCCAGGTCTTCGTCGTCAGCCGGCTCTCCGAAATGGGCAGACTTTCTCTGTTTTCTCTTTTCTCCACCCCAGGGAGACGTCACTGTCGATGCCGGCTTCTTGGACTCCGGTGCCTTCGGGTTCAAGTCGCACTTGCCCTTCGTTTTCTGGCACCGGATGCATGACTTGCTGCGCCCAGTACCTGGCATGCACAGTTCACCGGCCTTGATACAGGCAGAGCAAGCTTTCGCCTGCTCTGCGGACTTTCCGCTGACTGATGCGATGCACTGAGACTGGTATGGACTTGTCAGTACGGTTTTTAGAACGATAAGTGTTGTTACGCACCGTTGAGCTCTCTGCCTGCTGTGCCCGACGTGTCTCCTCCTCAAGATGCCTCTTCTCCGCTTCCAGTTCACAGAGTTTCCTCTCCTCGGCTGCTTTCCTCTGAGCAGCCTCCTCGGCCTTTCTACGCTCCTTGGCTTTCCGACATTCCTCAGCCTCCTTCGCTTTCCGGACCTCCTCAGCTTGCCGGTGTTCTTCTTCTTCGATTGCTGCCTGCATGGCAGCATGCTGACGACGCTGTCGTTCATCGAACTTTGCCATTTTCATGGTCGGCGGGTCGTCCAGATATTCTCGGAGCAGTTCATCATCGAGTACTTCCCAGGTGATGCCTGCGGGGTTGAGGGAAGGTTTGAGTCAGGAAGGGGGAGCCATAGCATTTAGAGGTTTAGGAATGGGCGTCTGGACTTTGACAAAACCCCATCGAGCTCTTTTTACCATGAGGTTTTTCGGACTCCGACAATGCGGACTTCGAAACTCCGAAGCGACGCTTGAACACAACAAGTGCCTCGAGGGCTCGGCCCTAAGAGGGGGATACTGTCACATCCGTGACGCGTGCGTAAGGTCCGGACCGCAGTCCGACCATCTGAGTTGTCATTCTAGCCCTATGGGTTTCCATCGTGAAACTCCGTTCCGTCTTTGATTTGACTTACGATCTGTTTCTGTTTCTGTTTCCATATTTAGTATGTTTCTCTCGCGCTTCTAAGTGACTCGCTACACTACCGTACCTGTATGTCTTACTAATCCCCGTACCATCCGGCTATCCGGCGACTACTGACTTACCTTACTAACAGCTCACTAATATTGTTATTCATCCATACTGCGTTCCGGTAGTCGCTACATCCCGGACATTGCATTAGACTTTTCTCTGTACTATAAAAGCTTTGTACATACGTCGTAGCACATCAGTTCGAATATCAAATAAGATACTCATCGATCTCACTCAACTCCAGACAGTCTCTGGATAGTTCCGACCTCTGGGACTTGGCAGGAAACTAGTGTACTAAGTTGTACGCTAAACTCCGACTACCCAGACTTTCGCCCTAGCTTTCCTCTGCCCTCGGACCCCCTCGGAGACCGTTGAGAACCAGTCTTGACACAGACCCACAGACAGGTCCCCCCCTGTACAGACCTGTATAGCTCTGTACACATATCCATATCTGTACAGAACTAAAAATCTGTACAGATCTGTACAGACCTGTACAGACTGTACCTCTCTCCATACTTTTACTACACTTTTTTGCTGATGCCATTACCATTTTTTGCTAATACAACTACTATGCTTTTTTCCTAATGCCACTACCATGTTTTGCTAATACAACTACTATGCTTTTTTGCTAATGCCACTATCATTTTTTGCTAATACAACTACTACACTTTTTTACTAATGCCACTACCGTTTTTTGCTAATACAACTACTACACTTTGTTACTAATGCCACTACCATTTTTGTTAATACAACTATGCTACTACACTTTTTTGCTAATAACACTACCATTTTTTGCTAATACAACTACTATGCTTTTTTGCTAATGCCACTACCATTTTTTCTAATACAACTACTACACTTTTTTACTAATGCCACTACCATTTTTTGTTAATACAACTACTATGCTTTTTTACTAATGCCACTACCATTTTTGTTAATATAACTATGCTACTATGCTTTTTTGCTAATAACACTACCATTTTTTGCTAATACAACTACTACACTTTTTTGCTAATGCTACTACACTTTTGAGCTAACACTTACTATCACTCCATCACACAGAAATCAAATCAAAAGCAGTAATATATTCAAATTCAAGTACTACCACATATTAGTCTAATAGTACTACATTTTCCTAATACTACCATCTACTACCCTTTCTCCTAATAGTGCTACACTTTTTCACTAATACTACTACCATTACCCATTTTCCTAATACTACTACACCTTTTGCTAATACAACTACCAACTACCCATTTTCCTAATACTACTACACTTTTTTGCTAATACTACTACCCACTACCATGAATTAAATAGGTGGCAGTAGTGGACTAATAGCATACACTACCCCATAGTAGGAATTGGACTTTGTTTGGTTGGCTTTGGCTGCTTGTGCGAAAGGCATGAGTTTTGGTGTCCACTATATTGCATTTTGGGAGTATTTTTGTGACTTTGCAAAATTTCGAGCTATTAGTGGCTGTGTCCACTATGCAACAAACCTAATGATCACTACACTTTTTTGCTAATCACTGCTACTACACTTTTGGTAATCAAAAGTGCACACAACACTTGACTAGTCAAATACTAATAAACACTACACTTAGTAGTCAAAAAAGTGGAGTTTACTACACTTTTGGTAATCAAAAGTGTACACAACACTTGACTAGTCAAATACCAATAAACACTACACTTACTTGGTAGTCAAAAAAGTGGAGTTTACTACACTTTTGGTAATCAAAAGTGTACACAACACTTGAGTAGTCAAATACTAATAAACACTACACTTATTGGGTAGTCAAAAATGCAGACTTTACATACACTTTTGGTAATAAAATGTACCCAATCTAGACTTCTACCATACAGAGTAATTGTACAGCCATGATGTCATAACAAAAGTTGTAGCTTATGATCACAGGACCATGGGAATATTTTTACCTTAGTAATATCTTCTTTTTTGGGTGAGATATTTGCAAAGTTCTTGTGGAGTCCCAGTTTGCAAAAACAAAAAAGTGGCTGCACAGTTATGATGTCATAACAAAAGTTGTAGTGTATGATGTCATGATCATGTCAGTATGATTATCTCATCAATGTGTCTATTTTTGGATGAGATGTGGGCAAATCAAAGTTTAGATCTCTGGTGTCTGTGGGTCTGTAGAGTCTGTAGGGTCTGTAGGGTCTGTAGGGGTCTGTACTTGGTCTGTGGAAAATCTATACCATCTGTGGGTCTGTGCCTCTGTACCAAACCCAGGGTTTTGCTGATGAAGTATCCTCTGGAGCAGCCTTCACTGCTGCTGGGAATGTCAGAAAGGCTTCATATGATGTGATTGAGGAGTTAGCTGAGATGCTACAAAAGGCTTGTGGACAATGAGGAGGCCAGGCTTCATCAAAAAATTTACACTTCTTAGGGACAATGTCATGGGGAATTCCATGGAGGTTGACAGGGATCACATTGACTGTTACAGATGGGGTCTGCTTGCCAGAAGACAACTCATTGTCACCATCATCCGAGGACTCCTCTGGGCTTTCATATGGTTGACTTGGGCCATCATGGCTACAAAGATGAGGTCAGGAAACCATATAGAATATAACTTACCATGGTGTGGGGACCATAATCCTTGCATCACTGCTGGCAGTCAACATTCCTATACCTAGAATAAATAACTGACTATATGCACAATGCAAGACTTGCTGTATTCACTTGGATGGGCTCCAGGATCTTTGTCTTCATCATCTGTATCAACAGTAACATACTTTGATGGATCTCTAAGGTGCAGGATAATTTTCTGTAGAATAATACAATCAGGGCACATATGAGATGTGTATGTCACATACATACATGTGGACCAGTGTTTTCTGGCATGAAGTTGATGACATACACTGGCCAACCTTGCAAGAGATTGTTGACCTTGAGCACAATAATGTTCTCTATAATTTTAATAGTAGTTTCGTTGGACATGGTGGTAAAGCAGTGGTGATGGTGTTCAAGTACACAGTGTGTTGGACTTCGAGAAATTCTGCTGTCCTGTGACAAACAATGTTAAACACTGTCATTGTGTCCACCCACCATGTCTGCTGCCCCCCTATCCTTTCTGAACTTTCCCAGTGGTGGCCAGAACTCTCCCATGTTTACTTTCAGGACTCTGCAAGATTTGTATAATACTGCAGGCAGCAATTTTTTCAACTGTAACAACAGCCAGACTTCGACTTTACCAACTACATCTGCTGCTTTGGCATGGGGCAGTAATTCTCAGATATCCCAAGAAACATACCAGGTAGGTAGTTCCAAATTGTATGATTCATTCAATTTGATCATGTCTCCTGCAGATTCAGTCTAATAATTCATTGGCTTTCAGTCAAGGCATCTCAGAGCTCTTGGTAAGTCTTACATGCTGTTCTGGTCCTGTATGACAGTGCATATATGCCACATTTGTGACAGATACAATACCTTCAAGATACTGTTATGAAGCTTCAGTCTGAAATCACCTCACTCAAGGCAGAATGCTCTGCCATCCAGTGAGTTTATTGTGACAGTTCTGATTGCTGATCTTCCTTTGGTTGTAGGAATGCCTATAATACTCTGGTTTCACACCTAACCATAAACAACTCCAACTCCAGCACTTCTCCAGCAGGCAGACCCATCAATGTCACACTGTGATCAGCACCAATCAGCACCCTCCCACTCTTAAATGCAGACCCTCTCCCCCAGCTCAACCAGGCTGATCACAAGAATGTTCACTTCTGGACCAAGAAGGAATGGAGGAAGTGGTCTAATACTGCAGAAGGACAACATGCCAACTCATACACATCATTCCTAGAAGACTTGAATGACCAAGTGCTTTCAGGTGATAAAATAGGTAGTAAAGTCTGCTTTTTTGACTACCCAATAAGTGTAGTGTTTATTAGTATTTGACTAGTCAAGTGTTGTGTACACTTTTGATTAGCATAAGTGTAGTAAAGTCTGCTTTTTTGACTACCAAATAAGTGTAGTGTTTATTAGTATTTGATTAGTGAAGTGTCATGTACACATTTGATTAGTGTAAGTGTAGTAAAGTCCACTTTTTTGACTACCAAATAAGTGTAGTGTTTATTAGTATTTGATTAGTGAAGTGTTGTGTACACTTTTGATTAGCATAAGTGTAGTAAAGTCCGCTTTTTTGACTACCAAATAAGTGTAGTGTTTATTAGGGTTTGACTAGTCAAGTGTTGTGTACACTTTTGATTAGCAAAAGTGTAGTAAAGTCCGCTTTTTTGACTACCAAATAAGTGTAGTGTTTATTAGGGTTTGACTAGTCAAGTGTTGTGTACACTTTTGATTAGCAAAAGTGTTGTGTACACTTTTGATTAGCAAAAGTGTTGTGTACACTTTTGATTAGCAAAAGTGTAGTAAACTCCACTTTTTTGACTACCAAGTAAGTGTAGTGTTTATTAGTATTTGACTAGTCAAGTGTTGTGTACATTTTTGATTACCAAAAGTGTAGTAGCAGTGATTAGCAAAAAAGCATAGTGATCATTAGGTTTGTTGTGTAGTGGGCACAGCCATTAATAGCTTGAAATTTTGCAAAGTCACAAAAATACTCCCAAAATGCAATATAGTGGACACCAAAACTCATGCCTTTCATGCAAGCAGCCAAAGCTGACCAAACAAAGTCCAATTCCTACTATGGGGTAGTGTATGCTATTAGTCCACTACTACCACCTATTTATTGTCCTTTTCAGGCAAGTTGGCCACATGGGAAAAATGTCAGTAAAAATGTGCCTCACCTTTGGTTGATGATATCTCCTCAACACATCATTGGAATTCAAAAAAAAAAACTATTTTCTGACTCCAAGAGTCCCAGAGAATGTATTCCAATGGGACCAAAGCTGAGAAAATGTGTTTTGTGGTTTTGGAAATTCCAAGGTCTTCAGCATTTGTCCCAATAATATGCCAAAGAGTATTTTTCCACACAGAAGTAGTTTGCCACTGCCAATGACCATGTTCACCACTCACAGTGTCACCCACATCTCTGTAAGAGTAACAAACAGTACCAGGAATGTCATATTTGGAATTTTCAACCAACAACTCAAGCATCATCATATGTAAAAAACATAGTGGGATAGTATCAAGTATCTAAAGACCATTTCCAGCCACCACACATCTCTTTTGCAAGTTGTTCAGCCTTTGCCCTCATTTGTACTAGCCTAAAGCATATCTTAAGCCAGCATTTGCATCTATTTCAATAGCTACTCACCATGTAGGAAGCAACCTCAGGAGGTTGTCATGTGCACCAGATGAACTGTCCTTGAATGACTGGACAGTATCTTTCAATTGAATGAGCTTGCCTTCATAACCAGTGAAGACCTGAGCAACCTGGAAGGGCTGAGACATGAATTGCTGGATTTTGCATGTGCACTCAACCTACAAGCCAGGAACATTGGTCACCGAACCCTAGGACAAGCATGATTGTACATATAGTCAATTTATCTTCTCCCAGAAACTCATCCATACCCAAGATAGTGATGATATTCTGGAGAGACTTGTAGTCTGGAAGAATCTTCAGGATTGTGGTGGCAGCCTTGTAGTACTCTTGGCCAACAATACAAGGGTCAAGTGTATGAGATTTTGAGTCAAGGGGATTGATGGCAGGGTAAATACCAAGTTCAGCAATACTATGAGATGGTGCAGTGGTAGTGTCCGAGTGAGTGAATGTGGTTGCAGGGGAAGGGTCCATCAGGTCATCAGCTGGTACATAGACTGCTTGCACTGAGGTGGTCCTTGAGGCAGATGTGGGTTTGGCCCTTTTCAGATGGCAGGGAAATCATGAGATCTCCTTTTCTGATTGTGAGGAAGGTGTGATTGTCAGCAGCTGTAATTGGCTTAGGTATGATGGGCTTGTAGTTGAGGAATTGGCTGTGGTAGGAGGACATGTGCCTCAAGGCACCAGAGTCAAAGAGGATCATTTCTTCATGGTTGTCGAGGCTGGCCCCTGCAAGGAGGGCATGGTAGTAGGTCCTGGTAAATGCTTGTTCATCAAGGTCAAGATCTGTGAGAACAGCAGTATCCTCCTCAGCAACTTCTGATAGCCAGTCATCATCTACCTGTGCAAGCCAGACTCCATCCAGTTTGGTGTCTGTGCTGGGCTGTGCAGTCATGCTTGCTGTGGCGGCAGCAGTAGCAGCCTTCTCACTACCCTTCTTCTTCCCTTTGAACCACTTGGGGACCTTTCCAGCCCTTCCACTGCCCTCTTGCCAACATTGATCCTTGGCATGACCTTTCTTTCCACAGTTTTCACAGGTGGTCAACTTCTTGTCCTTTGCTGAATAAGCTGCATCCTCAGTGGTGGTAGAGGTAGTTTTCTTTGAGCAGATCTTGCATCAATCATACTTGTCAAGTAGGATCTTCATAATGAAGTCAGATTTGAGGTCCTTCTGAGAGATGAGAGCTGAGGACATCATGGCAGTGATATTGGAGTCATATGAAGTCAGAAGGGAGCTAAGGATGATGGCTGTGAAGTCTTTGTCACTGACTGACTGTCCCAGTGCAGCATGTTCTTCACACAGTGAGCACAGCTTGTCAAAGTGAGCATGAAGGTCACCTTTCTCAGTACAGCAGGTTTCCTGCAGTTTGTGATGAAGGTCAATTGCAACAACATGAGAGTGGTTCTGGAAGAGGTTTGTGAGTGTGTCCCATACATTCTTCACAGTTTCTTCTTTCTGAACATGAAGAAACAGAGATTCCAGGAGTGATGCTGTGATGACTTGTTTGACAGTGCCATCATCTTTGGACCATTCCTTAAACTTGGCAGGATACTTGCTGACAAGTTTTTGCTCAGTGGCTGTGGGCTTCCAGCTGGAATCCTTTCCTTTTGAGGGGTCCTCAGGTTTTGCATCCAAGCCACTTAGGTGATCTGTTAGGCCTTTCAAGCCAACAGCCCACTCAGCTTGAGCCTTGTAGTAGAGCCAATCATAATATTAAGGGAGAATGGTTCACACGCACCTGGCATCTCCCGAGCTGACACCTATTTCGCATATTTCAGCTAAGCCAAAAAACCACATGGCTTTTCAAACTCAGCTTCTTCTGTGGTATGTTTCAACATTCAACACAAATACGATGCATGCCAGCACTGCAGTTCTTTCTTCCCTTTCCCCCACACTCCCATCTCCTCCACATACCTCCCCCATAGTATTATGAGTTTCCCTTGCAGTATATACAGTAGAGGTAGCATATGTATAACACTATATAACACTATGTAAGCACCACTGTGTGAGTGGCAAGGGTGACAATGTGCTTATGTGCATGGAACAGCCTCTTTCCCCCCAGACTTTGTGCTCTGTTGGCACAGGTTCTTCTGCCTGAGTGGTGAGATGCTTTCCACTTTTCTGTCTGCCTGCTCTGAATGTGTAATGGTTCTTTCTTAGGTGTTCAAGATGCAGTTGGAATGTTTTGGGTGCAGTAGTTCACATGTTCTGACATGGTCTTCAGATCTTTTCCTGGTACTCCTTCCTGAGCAGCCAATTGCCAGTGGCTGCTTGCTTTGCTGTAGGTGACTGAGTGAATGCTGTAGACCAAGATGAGGTGGTTGCAAATCCCTGCTACCTGGCTGCATAGATTCAACTCTGTGTGTCTGCTGGTTGTTGAGGCCTCTTTGAGGCTGGGATCTCTGGCATCACAACAGAGTAGAGACCTGTTTGGTGGGGCCTGTATAGGTCAAGTGGGGTCACCCCTACTTGCAGTTGCCATTCAATTTTGTCTCAGGCTTCCTGCCTTTTGCTCTGTCATATGTCGAGTTCCAGCAAAGTAGGGTCAGTCACAGATAGTGAAGCACAGCCCACTTTGTGCATTGGCTGTTCCCCTTGGACCTTCCCCCTGGACTTGGATTCACCCCCCCTTCCCTTGGCTCTTTCCCACCTTTGAACCAACTTGCACTCTCCATCCATCATGTAAGTCACTTTCCCCAAAAATTTCTGATGATCTCTGATCTCCACATCACACCAGGGCTACCACTCCTACCTCCCCTCAGCAAGCATGTGATGCTGCTCACCAATCTGAGCATGACCAGCATACTCTAGGCTCTCCCCCTCAATGTCATTACCCACAAGCCGCTGCACCACCTCCACCAGGTCTTCCCCAGGCACTTCTGGTGTGTATGCTTTCATAGGAGATTATAGCCTAATCAAAGCTAACCAACAATGATATTTCAGAATCATCCTCCTCTCCCTGTGGCTCAATATCCAGGTCTGCCACATCATCTTATTGAACACCATGAAGTTCAACAATTTTGGTGCATGCACCCTATGACCCCCCCTCATCCACCTCCTCAATTCCATCATCCACCTCCCATTGCACCTTATCCCATGCATCCTGTTGCTCCCCTTGCTCATGGGTTCCCTCCACCTCTTCCCTTTGCAGTCCAGCCAGGCATGGAGGAAATGCACAGGCAATATTTTGGGAACCCTCCACCAGCTCACCCCCACCTGCTCCCTGCTGCTGATATTCACCCTCCATGAGTGGATTATGCAGCAGCCCTCCAGCAAAACTTTGAGTGGGATCATGCAGAATGTCGACAGAGGTGTAGGAGGTGACAAAGGGGTGCCCAGATCCATGATGATGAGGAAAGGGGACAGCTCCATGACTTGCAGTTACTGCAGGTACAGCAGCAGCTGCTACAACAACAGCACCAGCAGAGACAGAGAGAACAGCAGATTCGTTTTCAGGAGGAGGCACATCATGCTCAGCATCAGAGAGAGCTGCAGCAACAGCACCACCTGTCCCAAGCACTAAATGAATTTGGAAGACTCTCAGCAGAACACTATGCTGAGGATGAAGAAAGACATTGTCTTAGAGCTGCTGAACAGAATCCTGGTGCCAATGATCTGGCATTTCCCATTCCTCCACCTGCTGGACCCCCTGGTGCAGAGACTGGCCCTCTCCCCCCTCCTCCCCCTGGACCCCCTGGTGCAGACCCTCCCCCTCCTCCTGGCCCACCCAATCCACTGCCACCATGTCATCTTCCACCTGGTGGCAGGCCATATGCTGAGCCCATCCAGCCCCACTATCTTGGACCTATGAGTATCCAGTGTCCAAACTGCCATGCTCTACATTTCATGGCTGAAAGGCTCAGCAACTCCAGCAATGCAAGGCCATGCTTTGGCATGTGTTGCCTTCAGGGCCAGGTCAATCTCCATCCCATAAGGAGATGGCCCCCAGGTCTGCAGGCACACTTTGAGGACCCAAGGTTTAGAGAGAAAATTCATCAATACGATGCTGCTCTGGCATTTACCTCCTTGAGTGTCAATGCTGAACCTCAGACTCTTCAAGGGTCTGGGCCAATGTCCTTCCATGTCCATGGTTCCCTTCACCACTTGATTGGGGCCCTTTTACCAGAGGCTGAGGGGGAGCCCTCATATGCCCAGCTCTACATCTATGATCCTCAGGAGGCAACAGAGAGGCATACTTGCCGCAATCCACAGCTGGACCCTGCCATCATGCTACAGTGAGTGAAAAAACGTGTGCAATGTTTGGCTGTTTTGTACTAAGTCCAGTGTAGCGCCATGAGGCGTGGGAATCCTGCTTAGCCTTGGTGAGGTGGGTGGTAGTACTCGCTCTTGGCTACAAAATGGTCCCAGGGTCACGTGATTTGGTGCAGTAGTCATTGAGATATGTCCATTATAAAACAGCTACACCATTGCACACGTTTATTCACTTTTGAAAAGTGAGGGGTATTTGGGGAATATCAGTACTTGGTATAGCCTCCTTTTGCTTTAATCACTGCCTCCACCCTCCTAGGCATGCTTTCAATCAACTTCTGACACTCTTCAGCTGGTATATTGTTCCACTCCACCTGAGTCCTCTCCCACAACTCCAGTATTCCCTTGGGAGGATGCTCATACTCTGCAAGCCTCCTCTTGAGGTAACCCCAGGCATGTTCTATGAGGTTGAGGTCAGGGGACTGTGCAGGCCATACCATAGTCCTAAAATCCTGCTCCTCTAGCCACTCCTTGACCTGTTTGCAGGTGTGCTTGGGGTCATTGTCCTGCTGGAAGATGATGTCAGGAGGATGGAGACCATAATACTCAAGGGAATCTTGTAGTTCATCCTTCAAAATTTGGAGGTAGAGGTCTCCGTCCATCCTACCATCAATCTTGGTGCCATACCCAACACCCTCCCAGGTCATACAGCCCCACATCATGAGAGACCCTCCTCCAAACTTCAGTGTCCCCTCTACTAGCCTATCATTCAGCTTCTCCCCTGGCTTTTTCCATGCCCATTTGCACCCATCTGACCCCAGGTGATTAATTTTAGTCTCATCAGACCATACCACCCTCTTCCAGTCCTCCAAAGTCCAATCTTTATGGGCATAGGCAAAGTCCAACCTTGCCTTGCGATGCTTGGCAGAGAGGATAGGTTGTTTTTGCTTTACCACAGCCTTCATACCAGTCTTCTTCAGGTGCTGGCGAACAGTATTTGGGTGGAGGGGCTGGTTGATGACATTGGTGAGAGTTTTGGTCACCTGCACAGCATTGTCTGCCTTCTGAGTTGAGATGAGGTGGATGGCATGGCAGACATTAGCAGGGGAAAGCTTGGATGGATGACCTCCAGTGGACTTCTGCAGGCTGGAACGCTCCTTGGAATGAAGTCTAGAGATGGTAGAGTGATGTAGGCCAGTACTGGAGGCAATAGAGGAAGGAGAATGACCAGAATCAAGCATAGTGAGGATAGTATTCCTTTGGGTGGAGGAGATGGATCTCATGGTGGTAAAGGTTGGAAAGAAAGAAGTGTGTGAACTTGTTCAAACTCAGACACAATGTTTATATGTGTATCTTTGTTTGTAGGACCAAACAACCACAATTATCTCTTCATTTGACTCAGATTTTACTTCCAGCCCAAAAGTGAATAAACATGTGCAATGGTGTAGCTGTTTTATAATGGACATATCTCAAGGACTACTGCACCAAATCACATGACCCTGGGACCATTTTGTAGCCAAGAGCGAGTACTACCACCCAGCTCACCAAGGCTAAGCATGATTCCCACGCCTCATGGCGCTACACTGGACTTAGTACAAAACAGCCAAACATTGCACACGTTTTTTCACTCACTGTAAGTCTCCACACCATCCTCATGGACAATCATCCATATGCCCCTTTGTACAAGCAGGCACATGACATCATGAGGGCAAAACCACCAGAGGAGCACACTGATATGAGGGTGTGTCTGACACTCCAGCAGGGCACTGATGGTCGGAGATACAACCTACCAACAGTGGAGGAGAATGCTGCCATTGTTCCTGGGGGTGGATCTGGGGAGGTTAGGGCTCAAAGGGACATCATCCTTCAACTTCATGGTGGAGGATTGCACTGCATCAGCCAACTTCATCCTGCCTATCTCTGCCTGCACTATGTGCTTCTGTTTCCTCATGGGGAGGATGGCTGGCATCTGAACATTCCTCTGCACAATCCTGGAGGTAGAAATTTGTGTGCCAAGAAAGTGACTCAGCTTCTCTGGTATGCATATCACCTTCATGTCCATCCTCCTGCAGTGGAGCCAGCCAATCTCTTCCATGGTGGTAGATTGTTCCAGCAGCTGGTCTGTGATGCCTGGGCCTCCATTGACCAGTCCAATCTCACTTGGGTTGCCAACAACCAGAAGAAACTCAGAGTTGAGCTGTATGGTGGGCTGCAGGACAGGATGGCAGATGATCACCCACCTGACATGGTGTCATGACCATGCTCCTGTTCTAACCCAACCCATGCCACCACTGACCATCCAACCCTTGTGGGCCTCCCCCTCCTGCTACTGGCCCTTCTCTGCTCTGCTCCACCCCTGTCCACTCACCCTAGCACTCATACAGCATGTTCCCGCCCTGTTCTCTGTTGGACCCTGTCGGTCTCTGTTGGCACTACCATGTGACTAATGTCTCTCTGTCAGGTGATGTCCTCCCTTGACTTAGGGGTCACCTTCCTTTTGGGTCGACAGTCTGGTCCAGGCACAGCACAGCTGCTGCACCATTGTAAAGTTGGTAAGGAAAGTGTTAGGAGAAACCTGGGAGGTCTCCTGTTGGAAAGCAGGTCTCAGTTTGACCCAAGGGGACTGGAGTTGCCTGGTGGGGAGTCAAAGAGTAAGGTGAAAACTGTGAAAATGTGCCCTGAAAGTCCAAAGACGAGTCGAGATAATGTCTACTGAGTGTCTGGAAAGGGAGAACAAATATTCCAAGACCTCAGTCTCAGAATTCTGTCTTTTCATCTGTGGTAATGCATCTATTATTTTTCTAAGTAGGTAGGCTGTACTCTAAGTGCATGTGGGCTTACATAAGCCACAACATGTGCCTACACAACTTCGAAACACTAAGTAAAAGATAAAATAAAAGTGTAGGGGAGAAAACCTAAGTAAAAACAATGAAATAAATGAAATAACTTAGTAGGGAGACTTCCCTCCCTACACTGTGTGGGACAGTGCAGGGCTGCTTCTTCTTTAGGCTTTCGGCCTATCGCCTGATTGGCTGTCAGTGAGCACTCCGAAGCTACTCTGTTCCATACTATTCCTTTTAGATACTTTCTCCTTATCCTGTCCCTTGTCACGCGTCGTCGATCACGGTTGCTTGTTCAAGGCAACGACCGACGTGTGCTGTTTACCTTCCAGCAAAGTAAACCTATAAGCAGGCAATAGGTGAGAGCATGTCTTGTGTCAGGCCTCTTGCAAGTATATCGGCAGTGATATGTAGATGTACCGACAGGGACAGCTTTAACTACCACTTGATATCTTCTTGAGGATAAGTTGTACTAGTAAGATTTGATAGGGATCAGGCCCAGTCGTCTAGCAGAGCAACACTCAGAGATAAAGAGAGAAGCAAGAGTTTATAGGAGGAATCCTACTTGCTAGGTAGGTAGCTAGGTAGTGAAAATACAAGGATTCTACATCGCTACACTGTGGGTTTTTATACTCCGCAGGCGATGAGAAGACCACTGTATCTTAGCCATAAACACATAGGTAACAAACAAGATGGGGTTTGCCTAACATGATCTCTCCACAGGGTATCAAGTCAGAGTGCCCTCGGTGACGTACTCACCGAGTCATGGATGACGTTTCATCCTACTCAACATGACTCCTCACCGTGCTGGAGTGTTTGCAACAAGCAAACTAGATCTCTCTCTAGACACGACATGATGCAAAGGTCACATGTCTAGGAAAGCAAACTGCAACCGTCAAGAAGCCTCCAGATCCCATCGGGATCTGAGAAGCGAGAAAGGTAAAGTAAAAAGGGGAACATATGTAAGCAAGGCTGTGTCGTAAACATAAGGTCCTTGGACTTGCCCCTAAGGCTAGGCAGAGGTCTGATGAGACATCGCTAGGATGCGGGAATGGGAATGATGGTAGCGGACAGCGACAGAGATCCATAGTGTTTTGTATAGTAAGCGATCTAAAAAGGAAAAGACAAGAACGGTGCATGACATCCCTCACCTCTGCTGTCTGCCCTTGTACTCCAACTGAAGTTTTCTGACATTTCTGTCCCTTGAAATTTTACTGTACTCCATATGTTAGTTCCATTGTTCCAATACTGTACTGCCTCAATGGCATGACCACTGTATATAAGCCCACCACACTCAGCAGTGTCTCTTCAGTATGAATATCAACTTAGTTCCCTCCTCTGCAGTCTTCGACTGGCCTCCTCCTCTGTTGTCGGCTTAATACTGACTCCTCCCATCTCTGAAATCCAAGGGCTGGGCTCGTACAAGGGGGCAGCACACAAGCTGAACCTGATGCCCTCTCCCAACCCTCTGTTGTGACTGTTGGCCACCCTTCAGCCATCATTGCTCTTCATCAGTATGTGTCAGCCAATCATCAGCCAATGTTGGCCAACCTCCAGACACGTCCCCTGGCCTCTGTGAGTGTTGGAGATCATCAGAGTAGGACTGAACTTGACACATGGCAGATGTTGGTCGCATGGTCATCCTTCCCTCCTCTCACAAGGGAAGTGTACATTACATGCAGCAACTCCTCCAGGATTCTCTTGCCATCTGCAGGGAGTACAGAAAGCCTGATCTCTTCCTGACCATGACTGCAAATGGGAGCTGGCCTGAGATTGTGGACAACTTGTTTCCAGGTATGTACATGACTTGCTGGGCACCCATCCCCTCATTCTGACATTATCCACTTTGTTAGGGCAGAAAGCTGTGGATCGTCCTGACCTGGTGGCAAGGGTTTTCCATGCCAAGCAGCAGGCTCTGCTGAAGAAGATTCATGATGGCTACTTTGGAGCTGTGGCAGGCTTTGTGTACACCATTGAGTATCAGAAGCATGGCCTCCCTCACATGCATCCCCTTATCTTCCTTGAGGACCAGGACAAGATTCAGACAGTGGAGCAGATTGATGCCATCATCTCAGCTCAGATCCTGGACCCTGCCCTCCATCCCCAGCTACATCAGGTTGTCTCCAAGTCCATGCTCCATGGCCCCTGCAGTCCACAAAGATGTCTGGAGAACAGTGTCTGCAAGAAGTGCTTCCCAAAGTCATTCTGTGATGAGACTCTCATAAAGGAGGATGGCTATCCAGAGTATGCTCGCCCTCAGAATGGCAGGACTGTAGAGAAGAATGGTGACACCTTTGACAACACTCATGTGGTCCCTCATCTTCAAGAATTGCTGGTGGAGTTTGACTGTCACATCAACCTGGAGGTCTGTGGATCCATCAAGGCTGTCAAGTACATCCACAAGTACATCTACAAGGGTCCAGACCATGCCACCCTGCAGACTCAGGGTCATGATGAGATTTGCTCCTACCTGGATGCCAGATACATCTCTGCAAATGAAGCCTGCCACAACATCTTTGAGTTCCCCATGCATCAGGAATGGCCAGCTGTATACTGTCTGCCTGTTCATCTCCCAGACCATCAGGTTGTGGCATTCAATGCTGAAGATCAGCTGGCTGATGTCATTGAGAATGCAAGGGATTCACCTCTTCTTGGGTGGTTCAAGGCCAATGCAGATCCAGTCCTCATTGCTGCTGGTGCAAGGGAGCATCTCTACCAGGATTTCCCAAAGGGCTTTGTGTGGATGAAGACTGAAAGGAAGTGGAAGGTCCATCAGAGGTACAAGGTCATTGGAAGGATGTATGCCATTCCTCCCACTGCTGGTGAATGCTTGTGTGTTCTTGTCCATACCACTCTGCTATGATTTTTTTTGCTTACCATTCATATCTTAGGTGCCACCTCCTATGAAGATCTTTGTACTGTGAATGGTCACCTCTATGAAAACTTCAAGGAGGCTTGCTGTGCTCTGGGTCTGCTGCAAGATGACAGGGAATGGCTGCTGTGCTTGCAGGAAGCTGCTCATTTTCATACTGGATTCCAACTGTGTCATCTCTTTGTCACCATCCTGGTCCACTGTCATCCAGTGGACCCTCATGTGCTATGGGAGGAGTCCAGGGCCAACCTCTGTGATGATCTGCACCACTATCTCATCTATCACCTCCACATTGAAAACCCCACTGAGGAGCAGATCTTTGATTATGGCCTTCATCTCATCACTGAGGATCTTAGGAGGAATGGATGATCCTTAGATGACTTCCCTACCATGCCCAGACCCCAGAGGCAATGGCAGATTGATGAGGGGAACAGACTCATTGCTGAGCAGAGAGCATATGACCAGGAGGAGCTCCATCACTTTGTGCAAACTGGCCTGCCAACCCTCAATCAAGAGCAGAGGGCACTCTATGATGCAGTCATGGCTTCAGTGCAGCAGCCAGTTGGGTCCTCATTCTTTGTGCACAGTGGAGGATGGTGTGGGAAGACTTACCTTGCCAAACTCATTGCTGCTTCAGTTCATGCCAGTAACAAGATTGTCCTCTGTGTTGCATCCTCTGGCCTTGCCTCTCTCTTGCTCCCTGGTGGACAGACTGCACACTCCCACTTCAGAATCCCCATTCCCTGTCATGAGGGCAGCTCCTGTAACATCAAAAAGGATGACCTCAACCATCCACTGCTTCAGCAAACTGCCCTGATCATTTGGGATGAAGTACCAACTCAGCATCACCATGTAATGGAGTGTGTGGATCATACCCTTTGTGATCTCCTGCAGGAGGGCCATCCATTTGGAGGAATCACCACTCTCTTTGGGGGAGACTTTAGGCAAACTCTCCCAGTTGTTCCTCATGGATCCAGAGAGCAGATAGTGGGGGCAACACTATGTCATTCCAATCTCTGGCCTGCACTTCAAGTCCATCACCTCCATCAGAACATGAGACTTGGAAGGGATCCTGAGTGTGACCAGTGGGCAGAGCAGCTGTTGCACATTGGTGTGACAGAAGGAGAGATAGAACTTCCACCCCACATGTCCTGTGGTGATGACTTGGACTCCCTCATCAATGCCATGTATGCAGACTTGCTCAACCCCTCCTCAGAACCACCCTCCACAGCACCAGTACTTCTTGGATTGCACCATTCTATCTGCCAGGAATGCTGAAGTCCATGAAATCAACTCCACCATTCTGGGGAAAGTTGCTGGAGAGAAGGTTGTGTGCAGGAGTGCAGACTCTGTCACTGACAACCAATATGATTATATTCCAAGGGAGGTACTGAACACATTTGAACCATTAGGATTTCCTCTTCATGAACTGGAGTTGAAGCCTGGTGCACCCCTCAAGCTTCTTTGCAACCTGGACCCCATCCATGGCCTTTACAATGGTACCAGACTGGTCTTGGTCAGATCCACCCATTGTATATTGGAGTGTCATGTGCTGCAGGGAAGGGATGGAGATGCTAACAATGATGTGGTGCTGATCCCTTGCATGGCTCTGGATGCCAATCAAGATGACTTTCCAGTTCCTCTGCACCATCTGCAATTCCCTGTTCATCTGGCCTATGCAATGACCATCAACAAATCACAAGGCCAGACAGTCCAGCATGTGGGCCTTGACCTGAGGACCCCTGTATTCTCTCATGGACAATTATATGTGACTCTCTCCAGATGTACTCATCCAAGGAACATCAAAGTACTATATGATGGCCAAGGGCAGCAAACAAACAAAGCCACAAATGTGGTGTTCAATGAAGTTTTTAGAGGATTGAATGTATGAATGTACCATACTATAGATGTCACTTTCTGAAAAGATATGTGTATATATAATGTATCAACATCCAATTGAATTATTTACCAGCTGGCATTCAGTAAGATTTAGCTCAGGACTAAGAACTCAGTGGGTACATGGGAATAAGCACTGCAGTAAGTACTACTAAGTAGCATGAAACCCCCATGCCAGGGGGGTAGGGGGGAGGCAGTCCAGCTGGGGGGTGACTGGCTGTGAAGCAGCCATGTCACAGGTTGGGCTAGTTACTACCATCCACATTGAGAGTAGGGACTTGTAGGTAGTCTTCTTTCACTATAGAAGGTAAGCTTCTGTCCAAGAATTCTTCTGGTATTAGAGCATGGGAGTGGGGCTCATAACCTAATGAGCTACTGTATGAGTCTACAGCACATCAGTAGGTAGTAAAGAATAGTAAGGAAAGTATGGCTCACCTCAGTGATATAGGAAGTCACTGAGGTGTGAAGGAGTGTGCTCAAAAATTTACTAGCGTGATTATATAAGCAAAGGTCTGTAGTATCTACTAAGGTAAACCTGAATATCCAACAGTAGCCATGGGCATCCTCTTCTGTGATGATATCTGGAACTTCCAGCATGTCAAAAAGGATGCTATTGTCAGTTGTTGCATCCACGGGTAATATTCATTATACCAATGCAGCCAGTGTTTGATCTTTGAAAAGGCTTCCTTGATGGGGTTGAGATTTGGCAAGTATGGCAGCAGGTATCATGTGTACACCTGGTGGGACATTGAGAAATGCATGTGCAGTAATGAGAAACTGAACTTACCAAGGCAGTCAGCAAGCTCAAGCACATCATTGCCATGGTGGATCTTGCATTATCCATGACCAGTACACTAAGGTTTCCAGGGTAAGATTCACATTTCAGTAACTACACAATGACAGTCAGCCATTGTTATGAGTCTGGATCAAGTGACAAGTCAGGTAGGACTAGTCGACCAAAGTGAACCAAGACAAAGGGACACTACTAAAACAACCAACAACCCAACAAGAAGATGACAAGGGGTAATGAGGGAGAGTACTCAAGAAGTCAAAAGACAGGGATGACATCCAGCAGGGTAGCAGTCACCAGATCAGAGACAAGAGGGATAAATGCCCAGATACAGAAGTGAATAGAACTAAAGAACTAGATACATGGTTGTCCCTACTCATATACTCACTAAGTAAGAGGCCATGAGGAAACCTCAAGGCTAGGGTGAGGGGCATGATGTCATGGTGACATCATGGTGACATCAGTATGACAACATAGTGACATCAGAGGGAACTAGACCTAGTTCTAGAATGTAAGTATAAATAGCTCTCAAATGTGAAAGGGGAAGAAGGGATCTGTTATCAAGATATGGGATCTGTGCTGGACAAGGGTTAGAGCATGATCCTGTGAAGAAGTACCAGAGATAAGATCAAGATGATTTAATCAGATATCTAATCAGAGATTAGATAAGATGAAAGATAGGGGCAAATCTTCAATCCATTACAGCCATGATTTTCAACAGTGTGTGCAGAAGGAAACTCACAACATTGTGCTCAAGCCACTCCATGAATCTGCTATGCATCATTGAGCCCTCAACTACACTTCCCACAACAATCCCATTTAGAGTAAGAAGAGCTGCTGTTGAAGTGCAGTGGCCACTAATGAACACTTGTTTCTTGTTGGCTCCTCTGCCTTTCTAGACCATCTGTAGTGTCATGAGAGCATGCATTCATCCTTCAGTACCTTGTCAATGAAGCCTAAGTTGGCTGGGTCATATCTGGGGTGATACCATTATCATAGTACAATGGCAAGAAGAATATACTTACTGAGCCATCCAGGCAATGAATTCTGCTTGAAGCTCCTCATTCCTCTCCATAGCAATGCTCTTGAGCTTTTTACAGCTCATCCCTGCACATTCCAGTCCATGGTGGGTGACAGAGAAATGGATGGATATGAAGCAGTTAGTCCAAAGCAGGTGGAGGAGCTCATCAAGAAGAAATTGGGCTTCTGGTGAATGAGTTGCATGAGGTATTCAATGTCTTCACAGTTGAGAAGGTGAGTGTGCTGCCACTTGTTTACATCCTGTGGCAAGCAATGTCACCTATTTCTTGCCATAGCTTGAGGATCCAGTAGGATGTGCATTCAGACATGTCACAGACATTGGGTATATCACATAAATATATTAGGCTGTGTTCATAGAGGCAAATGGCAGCCAGTTTCATGTCACAAGAGATGGCACAGAAGACCATTGTGGTCATAGTCAAGATACTCAATGAAAATTCTACTAAGTCTCAATAGTCTATAAGAGCCCTGTGGAAGAACAATCCTGCCAAAGAACCTGTGAAAAAAACCCTGAGAAAATGTCATGTGTATCATTACATAAGCAACCACATTCAGTCAGAGTCCCAATCAGCTTGCCATGATAATGAAGCCTGGCTGATATGCATCAATAATGAAGGTATGCATTGGCCCTTGCATGGTGGATGAGTTGCTCAATGCTAGTGCAGAGCAGGAGATGGGTATGACTCTGGGGTCTGGGGAGAACATTGCAGATGATATAGAGGATGGGGAGGAGGTGCTTCTTGATGACAATGATAGGCTGATACTGGCTCTTGCTCACCATCATACCCAGCTGGCCACAATAACCATGATTGCTTTTGACATCCTCCAAGAATTTGTATGGGCTACCCAGAGGGCCAGACCCATTCCATATCATACAGTGAGTGAAAAAACCCTTGCAATGTTTTGCTATTTTTCACTAACTGCAGTGTAGCACCAGAGGGCATGGGAATCTTGCTTGGCCATAGTGGGATGGATGGTAGTACTGACTCTTGGCTACTGAGGGGTCACTGTATCATGTGATTATGTCCAGTGGTCATTGACATATGTTGGTTTTTAAAACAGGTACATCATTGCAAGGGTTTATTCACTTTTGGTCTGGGTAGTAGAATCTCACTCAAATGAAGGGATAATTGTGGTTGTTTGGTCATACAAACAAAGATACACATATCAACATTGTGTCTGAATTCCAAAAAGTTCACACACTTCTTTGTTTCCAACCTCTACCACCATGAGATCCATCTCTGCCACCCAAAGGAATACTATCCTGACTATGCTTGATGCTGGTCACTCTGCTTCCTCTATTGCCTCTAGTACTGGCCTGCATCTCTCTACCATCTCTAGGCTTCATTCCAAGGAGCATTCCACCCTGCAGAAGTCTGCTGGAGGTCATCCATCCAAGCTTTCCCCTGCCAATGTCCACCATGCCATCCATCTTATCTCCACTCAGAAGGCAGAAAATGCTGTCCAGGTTACCAAAACTCTCTCCAATATCATCAACCAGCCCCTCCACCCAAATACTGTTCAGCAGCACTTAAAGAAGACTGGTATGAAGGCTGTGGTCAAGTGTAAACGACCTATCCTCTCTGCCAAGCATCACAAGGCAAGACTTGACTTTGCCTATGCTCACAAGGATTGGACTCTGGAGGACTGGAAAAGGGTGGTATGGTCTGATGAGACTAAAATCAACCACCTGGGGTCAGATGGTTGCAAATGGGTGTGGAAAAAGCCAGGGGAGAAGCTGAATGATAGGCTAGTGGAGGGGACACTGAAGTTTGGAGGAGGTTCTCTCATGATGTGGGGCTGTATGACTTGGGAAGGTGTTGGATATGCCACCAAGATTGATGGTAGGATGGATGGAGACCTTTACCTCCAAATTTTGAAGGATGAACTACAAGATTCCCTTCAGTACTATGGTCTTCATCCTCCTGACATCATCTTCCAGCAGGACAATGACCCCAAGCACACCTGCAAGCAGGTCAAGGAGTAGCTAGAAGAGCAGGATTTTAGGACTATGGTATGGCCTGCACAGTCTCCTGACCTCAACCCCATAGAACATGCCTGGGGTTACCTCAAGAGGAGGCTTGCAGAGTATGAGCATCCCCCCAAGGGAATACTGGAGTTGTGGGAGAGGACTCAGGTGGAGTGGAATGATATTCCAGCTGAAGAGTGTCAGAAGTTGATTGAAAGCATGCCTAGGAGGGTTGAGGCAGTGCTTAAAGCAAAAGGAGGCTATACCAAGTACTGATATCCCCCATATACCCTTCCATTACCAAAGGTGAATAAACCCTTGCAGTGATGTACCTGTTTTAAAACCAACATATCTCAACAACCACTGGATGAAATCATGTGATACAGTGACCCCTCAGTAGCCAAGAGTCAGTACTACCATCCATCCTGTGACAACTGACAAACAAAGTTGTATCTCGGTCACTCCAAGAACTGATAGAGAGCAAATAGGAAAGGAGTTTTAGGTGCAAGCACGAAATGAACTCGATTGGAGTATCCTATGACAAGAGAGCCCAGTATTTATACTACTAGAGCTATTTGTACCAAGGGATGTCATAGAACAAACCAAACAAAGAGAGATAAACGTGATTGGCTACAGCTAGACATGCTGAGTCAATGCAGCAAAAGCTGACTAAGCAAAGCGTCTAGTGAGCATCTGTGTAACCCTAACCAGAGAGTGACTAAAAAAGGAAAACTACGCTAAGAAAAGTTAAATACCGTTACACTATCCC
Source organism: Pisolithus thermaeus (assembly GCA_024663475.1). NCBI lineage: Eukaryota > Fungi > Basidiomycota > Agaricomycetes > Boletales > Pisolithaceae > Pisolithus > Pisolithus thermaeus. The sequence goes on from JANFAF010000078.1 coordinate 108,935, forward strand.
CTCCTATGGTTCAACTTCCAGGCGAGACCAAAGGGGTTGACAAACGGTCATCGGGTCTGGTACAGGGGAAAAAAGAAGTCCAGAGGTGTCGACAAGGCGGAGTTTTCTAGGGGCAGAAGGGCGAAGTTTGTAGAAGTCATCTATCACCTCCTGGGCATTTTTAAGAGCACTAGCTGGCTCCCAAGTACGATCTTCATCAGGATAGCCCCTCCAATGGACCAAAAACTGTAGGCCCCCACGCTTCAAGCATGAATCTACCACCTTTTCGACCTCAAACTCTACATCTCCTTCATCGGTCACCCGCTGGGGACTGGGTTTAACAACAGGTTGCCCGTCAAGGGCGCCAAGATAAGGTTTTACCTGCAAAACGTTCACAACTGGGTGAATCCTCATATTCCAGGGTAACTTTAATTTAACCGCATTTGGGAGAACCTCGACAACCTCATAAGGTCCAATGCACTTTTCGGTTAACTTCCGGCTCTGCCGGTCTTTCAGCGAGAGGTGGTTTGTGGCTAGCCAAACCTGGGAACCAATGGAATACACAGGGGAAGGGGAACAATGTTTATCTGCCTGAGTCTTTTGTCGTTTTCTAGCTTTTCCAAGCAAGTCGCATATGTCCTGGAACACCTGGAACCAGTCTTTAGCGGTTTCCTCCACTGCTTCTACCTTAGAAGTCATCGGCTCGATGCCCATTTGTGGTAAATACGAACGAGTAACTTCAAAGGGGCACTTGCCAGTAGAATCAGACTTGGAATTATTATACGCGAACTGCGCCAAAGGCAGCCAATCTTCCCATTTTTCCTGCTGATGGTTCACATACATCCTCAAATACTGCTGAATTTCGCGGTTCAACCGCTCAGTTTGACTGTCCATTTGTGGATGAAATGCCGTCGAAAGCTTTTGCTCGACCCCGAGCATTTTAAATAATTTGCAAGAAAACTGCGAAGTGAACTGCAGTCCGCGATCCAATACGATAGACAAAGGGAGTCCGTGATGCTTCCAAACATGCGATAGATAAAGCCTTGCTGTGCTAGCAGCGGTTTCTTCAGCAGTGCAAGGGATAAACTTGGCTTCTTTCGAGAAGCGATCTACTATGACCAACACATGGGACTTTCCAGAGGCAGACTTGACGCCTAGATCCATAAAGTCGGTAGTAAGATCTTGCCAAGGTCCACTAGGGATTGGCAAAGGCTTAAGTTCTCCAGCTGGTGGCTTATTACTAGACTTGCTAGCCTGGCATGCTTGACAGTGCTTTACATACTCTTCAACATTGGGTTTCAAGGTAGGCCACGTGAACCAGCGTGTAACCAACTCCTGAGTTCCTTTAATTCCGCGATGACCTGCTAGGGGTGAATCGTGAAGAGCGGCAAAAACTCTGTTACAAAGTCCTTCAGGTACAAAGACCTTATCTCCATTATATAAAAGTCCATTCTTCAGGGTGAGCTCGCTAGTGTCTACCCCAACCGAAGCATGACGAAGTTCTTCTCCTAGAGAAGATTCCAAGCAAACCGAACGAAGCTGTTTGGGTTTGATAAATAACGACTCTTCTGTTTTTGCATTTTCTTTGTTTTCTACTAAGTCCTCGTGACAAGAGAGAGCATCTGGTCGTCCCATAGAAACACCAGGTTTGTGGATGATAACACAATTAAAACGGCTAAAATACTGCGCCCACCATGCCTGACAGGGTTGAAGCTTCTGAGACGTCATAAACCACTTTAGGTTATGGTGATCCGTCCAAATCTCAAATTGGTATGGGGTGGCTTCCAAATAATGATGCCATTGCTCCAATGCACGGATGATGGCTAGCATTTCTTTGTCATGAACCATATAATTTAACTCTGCTCCAGAGAGGGAGTGACTTGAACAGGCAACCGGTCTCCAGAGACCATCTTCACACTCCACTGACAACATGGCTCCGGTCACATAATCCGAAGCATCAGTTTCTAAACAGAACCTACGATCCTGATCAGGGAACATAAGAATAGGGGCCATGGTAAAAGCTTCTTTAAGCATATCAAATGCCAACTGACATTTGTTGGTCCACTGGAATGGAACGTCCTTTTTCATGAGACCACCAAGGGGACGTGCCACTTGGGCAAAGTCCCTGATAAAACATCGGTAAAAGTTCGCAAGGCCAAGGAAGCCGTGAACTCCACAAACGGTAATAGGGACGGGCCAATTCTGCACCGCAGCAATTTTGGCAGGATCCATCTTAACTCCATTAACGCCGATGATCATCCCAAGGAAGTCAACTTCCTGTCTCTTAAACAAGCATTTCTCCGGTTTCACAAACAGGTCATTCTCTTTCAACCTTCTAAGCACCTCTAGCACAATCCTGTCATGCTCCCTTTCATTGTCCATCTTCGTAAATATCATTAAGTCGTCAATATACACTACTATGGCATCCTCCATGTCACCAAAGATGTCATTCATCATATTCTGGAATGTGGCGGGGGAATTGCAAAGTCCAAAGAACATAACTAGCGGTTCAAAAGCACCACGGTGACAGACGAAAGCAGCTTTCCACTCGTCACCTTCCTTGATGTGAACATTGTTGTATCCCCACCTAAGGTCCATCTTTGTAAATAATTTACAGCCTTTTAGCTTGTCAACAAGCTGCGAGATAAGCAGGAGCAGGTACGAGTTTTTGATCGTATGCTCGTTTAAATAGCAGTAATCCTGTACCATATGCTTCTTTCCATCCTTTTTCGGGACAAAGAGCACAGGAGACATCTGCGGAGACTTGCTCAGCTGAATGTAACCCTTTTTGAGTTGTCCATCAACGAAGCTACTAACTTCGGATTGCTCATCAGGAGATAGATGGATCAACCTTCCTTTCTTGGGTACAAACGAGTCTTTGAGTTCTATAGCATGGTCCCATGGTTTCCTAAGCGGCATGCATTCAGATTCCTGGACAGAGAAGACAGATAGATAATTGTGATATTCCTTTGGAACAAGTTCCTCAGGGGTTTTATCAGTTTTCTTTACTTCCTCCTGCTTGGCGGAAGCAATAGTTTCAAGAAAAGCATCTTGCGCTACAGCTTCGATTCTTTCTACGCGTCTTACAAAGGCTGGCTTAGGCGCTAACTTTTTACACGAGTAAGGACACCTCCTCATCGAGACTTCACCAGTTTTCCAATTGACATCAGGGTTGTGAGTGGCAAGCCACGTGTGACCCAATATCATGTCATGAGATCCCAGATCTGTGACATTGGCTACTAGCTCTTCGAAGTGGTTCCCATACTGAATCCAGAGTGGAACCTGATGTGTAATCCTTCCAGCAGAATTGCAAGATCCATTGACATTAAATACATCTACTGCCCTAGGCAAAGCAAGCTTTGGGAGTTTCCTTTGTTCAACAAACTTTGAGTCCAAAAAGACGCCAGTGGCGCCAGAGTCCAAAAGAGCCTGCACTGCGTGTGCATCTCCTTTTCAAGACCTGATAATTATGGGAACCGAAACATGGTCCTTTAGGTTAAGCGAACGAATTCAGGGTTTCGGCAGTACTGTCGCCTCATCATTGCTTTCCTCTTTGGAAACTACCATACGAGAAGAAGAAACATTTTTTGGGTTTTTATAGGCAGAGGAATTAAGTGAACCACATTTAACATCCTGTTCCGAGCCCAACTGGGTCTCCACTGCAGACGGTACATCAGAGTCCATATCTAAGTCCATACTATCTACAGAGAGAGGCGAAAACTTATTTACAGAGACAAAGTCTGAAAAAGAAACCTTTTTTTGTGTTTTACTACTTTCTATTTTTGTATTTTTATTTAAAGAGGGGCGAGACGAAGAAGAAAAACGTTCAGTACTATTGGAGTCTACAGGACCTGACTTCACTGTAGTTCCGACTCTTTTAACTGTCCAATATGAGCAACGATTTGCTCGAAGTTCATCCCCTCCATTGCTTTAAGGTGGGGGTCAGCACCTTCGGAACGGACCTGCCGTCCCTTGCCTTTGTTTTGCCCGTTCAGGCACTGTGGTCTTATGTGACCGGTCTGGCCACAGCTGTAACATTTGTAGTTTGAGAAGTCTTTTCTTGTGGGACCTCTCAACCCGCTTGCAGCGCAAATGTCCATGGGTGCGCCACTGCCCAAAGTTGTACCAGCCGAAGGCCGGTTGTAGTTTTGAGTCCAGCAACTGCCAGACTGAGAAGTTTGGAGTTTAACAGCCTCCATAGCTGCACCCATTGCTTGGACTTCAGGCTCAAAGTCCTTCCAAACATCTTTTCTTCTGCCCTGTATATATATCTGTTGGAGGATTTCGGGGCACATTGCCCGCTCCAACATCCAGATTGCGTAGTTGTCAGATACCCCAGATGCGGTCCTTAGTGCGTTGAATTTTGCCAGGAACTCTTCGGTTCTGGCGTTTCCTTGTTGTACGTTGGCCAACTGCCTCTTGGCCCAGTCTGCATTATGAAGAGGGCAGAACCTCGTTTCTACTTCGGCCGACACCTCAGCATGAGTTGGCCATCTTTGTGCTGCGAGACACATATTGATTCGGGCTCTCGCATAAGCCCCTGCTATCGGTCCAGTCATGCGAGACCAGACCGCCAGCGCATCCTCTCGGTGGGTCTTAAATTCTGCAATGGCCACGAAGGCCCGCATTTTCGACCACCATTCTTCAAACCTAGAAATTGACACTGCAAGCATTTCACAATTATTCTTCAGAAAACATGCTGAAAAAATTGAAGAAAGTGATACTCTTTTTTGACAGCTGTTTTCAAAGAGAAAAGGCAAAAATAATATTTTCTTTTCTTTGCATGACTTTCCACAAAACATTGATTGATGGTAATACCCATTAGCATAGAAGCTAATCAGCACTACCATCAATTCATTTTTTTGCACAGAAAAGACAAAGAAAACAAAATATTATATTTGCATTTTTTATGTGAACACAGCCCAAATAAAAGAGTATCTCTTCTTTCCATTTTTTCAACATATTTTGGCAAGAAAAATTGTGAAATGCTTGCAGTGTGAGCCATCGAACTGGCCCAGATCTGCTATTCCCCATTTCATGGGGTCTATGGAAGCATTTGCCGCAGCAGGCCTATTCTGCTGCTGGGTGGTGATGGCGGCGGCGACCTGCTGGCCAACCATAACCGAAAGCTGCTGCATAAACTGCAGCATGTCTTCCATCAAGTTGTGGGGGTCCATAGTTGGCAACTAGGATGGGGAGATGTTGGGGAGGGTGAATAGTGTGTCTGTTCTGTAAGTTGTACGGAACGTTCAAGACAAATCCTTGGAGGTTGGGATCTACCTCTTTAGGAGAAGGGATTCGAGGGGTGGGGGACTCTTGTTTGATGTAGGGCGAGATTCATAAAATTACAGGAGATGCCGACTCCTCTTTCTTGACTTTAGGAATTTTGAAAAACCTTCGACAATTTTCCCTGGCCTCTGTGCTGGTACTCTGTCATCAACTATCGTAGGGGTACCGTAGTGTTACTAGATATACGGTAGTACACTTTCTACCTCCTGAGCGTCGGGGAACTACTTTATGCTATGTGCTTCCACCCCCTAATGTGGGTTGCACCTTCACACTACCCTTGACGGATAGCAGGACTACTAACTACAGGTCTTCTTCAACACAACCTCCTGCCGATAGGAGGACGAGACTAAAAGTGTCATCTCATAAAGAAGAGAAAGGAAGAATGGAAAGCTCCTTAACCCTGGAGTCCGGGTAAGATTTCCCTAAATGCCTGGGAGCTAGCAGAGTGAGGGAGAGTTGATAATCAAGTTCAAGTGTGACAACCAACAAACAAAGTTGTATCTCGGTCACTCCAAGAACTGATAGAGAGCAAATAGGAAAGGAGTTTTAGGTGCAAGCACGAAATGAACTCGATTGGAGTATCCTATGACAAGAGAGCCCGGTATTTATACTACTAGAGCTATTTGTACCAAGGGATGTCATAGAACAAACCAAACAAAGAGAGATAAACGCGATTGGCTACAGCTAGACATGCTGAGTCAATGCGGCAAAAGCTGACTAAGCAAAGCATCTAGTGAGCGTCTGTGTAACCCTAACCAGAGAGTGACTAAAAAAGGAAAACTACACTAAGAAAAGTTAAATACCATTACACATCCCACTATGACCAAGTGAGATTCCCATGCCCTCCAGTGCTACACTGCAGTTAGTGAAAAATAGCAAAACATTGCAAGGGTTTTTTCATTCACTGTATGTCCATCCTCTCTGACATGGGCTGGGTATCCAAGCTATTGAATGGCCACCCAGAATAGATTTGTACTGAGCTTGCAGTGCACAAACATGTCTTCAAGATCCTTGTCACAGAACTTCAACAGCACAGACACTCTCACTTGAAGCACATTACCCTAGAAGAGCAACTGTCCATTTTCCTATATGCTTGTGTTATGGGCCTGTTGATCAGGCACATCAGAGAGTGCTTTCAGTAGTCAAATAGCACTGTCTCCAGGTGAGTGTCTAGTTTTCTTTGCATATGTTTTTCTGACTGTGATAAGTAGATATTTCAAGAAAATTTTATTCACATTCTCATTACCTGAAATATATACAAAATATGTACAGCTACTGCAAGACAATGACCCTGTCAACCCCATCATTCTGGATGACCCCAAATTTCACCTTTTTTTCAAGGACACTCTCAGTGCAATCAATGGAACCCACATTGTGTGCATCCCAGCAGCAGATGAGCAGGATGCTTCACAAAGTCGAAAAGGGTTTATGTCACAAAATTGTTTGATGTGTTGTGATTTCAACATGCAATTCATCTATGTTCTCAGTGGTTGGGAGGGGTCAAAAGTGGATGCATCAGTTTACCACAATGCATGAATGACCAACCTCAGGATTCCCTGTGGTAAATACTATCCTGCTGATGCTGGGTACCTGAGCTGCCCCCAGCTCTTGGTTCCATACCATGGGCAATGCTATCACTTGACAGAGTGGGGCCATGCACATGCTTGGTATGTCTTCCTTTCCTTTCTCAACATTTTTTTGACTTATGTTACAGTCTGTCAGACCCCAAAACCCTCAGGAATGCTACAATCTCTGTCATGCCCAGCTCCACAACGTTGTTGAGCAGGTCATTGGTGTGTTGAAGCATCATTTTCACATTCTTGTCATCCCTCTAGAGTACACAATGAACATTCAAGCTCACATACCCCCTGCACTTTGTTGCATCTATAATACAGTGAGTGAAAAAACCCATGCAATGTTTGGCTGTTTTGTACTAAGTCCAGTGTAGTGCCATGAGGCATGGGAATCCTGCTTAACCTTGGTGAGATGGGTGGTAGTATTCACTCTTGGCTACCAACTGGTCCCAGGGTCATGTGATTTGGTGCAGTAGTCATTGAGATATGTCAATTATAAAACAGCTACATCGTTGCACATGTTTACTCACTTTTGAAAAGTGAGGGGTATTTGGGGAATATCAGTACTTGGTATAGCCTCCTTTTGCTTTAAGCACTGCCTCACCCCTCCTAGGCATGCATTCAATCAACTTCTGACACTCTTCAGCTGGTATGTTGTTCCACTCCACCTGAGTCCTCTCCCACAACTCCAGTATTCCCTTGGGGGGATGCTCATACTCTGCAAGCCTCCTCTTGAGGTAACCCCAGGCATGTTCTGTGGGGTTGAGGTCAGAGGACTGTGCAGGCCATACCATAATCCTAAAATCCTGCTCCTCTAGCTACTCCTTGACCTGCTTGCAGGTGTGCTTGGGGTCATTGTCCTGCTGGAAGATGATGTTGGGAGGATGAAGACCATAATACTGAAGGGAATCTTGTAGTTCATCATTCAAAATTTGGAGGTAAAGGTCTCCATCCATCCTACCATCAATCTTGGTGGCATATCCAACACCCTCCCAGGTCATACAGCCCCATATCATGAGAGACCCTCCAAACTTCAGTGTCCCCTCTACTAGCTTATCATTCAGCTTCTCCCCCAGCTTTTTCCACACCCATTTGTGCCCATCTGACCCCAGGTGATTAATTTTAGTCTCATCAGACCATACCACCCTCTTACAGTCCTCCAAAGTCCAATCTTTGTGAGCATAGGCAAAGTCTAACCTTGCCTTGTGGTGCTTGGCAGAGAGGATAGGTTGTTTTTGCTTTACCACAGCCTTCATACCAGTCTTCTTCAGGTGCTGGCAGACAGTATTTGGGTGGAGGGGCTGGTTGATGATATTGGTGAGAGTTTTGGTCACCTGGACAGCATTGTCTGCCTTCTGAGTTGAGATAAGGTGGATGGCATGGTGGATATTAGCAGGGGAAAGCTTGGATGGATGACCTCCAGTGGACTTTTGCAGGCTGGAATGCTCCTTGGAATGAAGCCTAGAGATGGTAGAGCAATGTAGGCCAGTACTGGAGGCAATAAAGGAGAATGACCAGAATCAAGCATAGTCAGGATAGTATTCCTTTGGGTGGAGGAGATAGATCTCATGGTGGTAGAGGTTGGAAAGAAAGAAGCATGTGAACTTATTCAAACTCAGACATAATGTTTATATGTGTATCTTTGTTTGTAAGACCAAACAACCACAATTATCTCTTCATTTGACTCAGATTTTACTGCCAGCCCAAAAGTGAATAAATGTGTGCAATGATGTAGCTGTTTTATAATTGACATATCTCAATGACTACTGCACCAAATCACATGACCCATGGACCATTTGGTAGCCAAGAGTGAATACTACCACCCATCTCACCAAGGCTAAGCAGAATTCCCATGCCTCATGGTGCTACACTGGACTTAGTACAAAACAGCCAAACATTGCACAGGTTTTTTCACTCACTGTATCATTTGTAAGTGGGACCCTGCTGAGATAGAGGACACTGAAAGTGCTACTGGCTCAATGCCAAGTGAGCCAGCAGAGATGGTAGGTGACCTCACCAATGGTGTTCTGACCACTGCCAACCATGACAAGATGTCTGCAATGCAGGATAGAAATGCAGCCAATATCTGGACTGGTTACACTGCAGAATGAGCACACAGAGGGGAGCCTATCATTTATGATAAAATTTTTTTGTCATACATACACTGTCTTCAACCTGTACTGCCATTTTAGAATCAAACATATGCTTCATGTTGCTTCATTGTATACCTGTGTTAAAACAATGAATTTTCCTTTGTCTGATACACAATGCAAAGTGATATTGAGTGATGACAATACAAACATGAATATGCAGAGTAAAAAAAAAATTATTTAAACTTCTTTGCCTCTGAAACTGCATGTTTAATCCACATGTGTCCAGCAGCAGTCAGTGTGGGACTCATTGTGGGATTTGCCATCAGCTGTACATATCCATCAGCAAAGTCATGGCTGTCTTCAAAACATTGGAAGACCATGATGAGTTCATTGGCTGAAACTACACCCAAATCCATCTCCAACAGTTTCCCTCTTGCATTATGCAAAACCAAGCCCACAGGTGTCATGCTTGTGGATGAAGTTGCTATTGTCAGTGAGTGAGCCACACATACTCCCAAAATGTTCAAGCTGCTCATCCAGTGCAGGTGTCTTTCCAACATGCTGCTTTTGAGCCAATGAAGTACTTGCAGGTGCAGTGGAGGAGAGTGCACTCAATAAGATGGAGCCTTTGACCTCATCTGCCTTCCACTTCTGCCCTTTCTCCATACATGCAGAAACACTGGAGGAAGGTTTGATGGAGCTGATGTTTGTATTGGCAACTGAGGAAGGTGCAGATGGGGGGAGAAATGATGTTGGCATGTGGGGAATGCCTGCATCTGACTGCCAGTTGGAAGTAACATTGGTAGGAGCAGAGGTAGTGGTGGGAGCCTTGGCAGAACCAGTGGATGATATGGGATACAAACCCATGGCAGGGTGAAAGAGACTCACAGGGGCACCAGGGTTGGGGAAAGCTGTTGGGGTGATGGGGTGACTGAAACTTGCTGGAGTGACAGGATTAACAAACTTTGCTGGGGTGATGGGGTGAACCAGGCATGTGCCCATACCATTGACTGTACAGGGACCCAAAGAAGACTGGACGATTTGGTTAACTGAGTGCTGAAATGGGGGGAGGGACATCATCAACAGATCATGATGGATTGGTGGGAATCCAGCACTGAAGCTGGACACACTACCACCTTGGGTGTGATTCTCCTGTGCTGTATGTGGGCTTTGCCATGTAGAGGCAGGAAGCCCAGCCATGCCCAGACTGCTCTCTTGACTCTCACTCTCACTAGTGGAAGTCTCCAAACTGCAATGATCCTGATCTTGCAATGTACTGATGGATAATGCAGAAAAATGGTTTAGGCCCTTGGCTTTCAAGGGCATTATCTCTTTCATTTTATCATAAAATACCCAGCCCTTGTTTCAGAAAGGGGCCACATCTTTGTACTCCTGTGAAAGCCACCATTAGCTTGAGGGCATTTGCATTCTGATTGAAACTTACCCTGACAAAAGCATTCCATAAATGCTTGTTTTCAATCCTAATATTAGCCCCCAACTGCAGAGAGTATGCAAATCCTGATCTGCTATAGAGTTGATTGACAGCATCATACATCTTTCTGAGCTGTATGGACTATCAGCTGATTGATTAGATAACTAGCCATATGAATTATGCACTCTCTTCCATTTATCCTTGCATGACTCACCAGTCTTACACTGCAAGCATTTCACAATGTTTCTTTAGAAAATATTCTGAAAAAATGGAGGAAAGAGATACTCTTTTATTTTGGATGTTTGGAAAGAAAAAATGCAGAAATAATGTTTTATTTCCTTCCAAAAAACATGAATTGATGCTAATACTACTTAGAGTAGCAGCTAATGGGCACTACCATTAATCCATGTTTCTGCACAGAAAAGAGAAAATTATATTTGCATTTTTTCCAACAAATTATCCAACATAAAAGAGTATCTCTTCTCTCCATTTTTTCAGTATATTTTCTGAAGAAAAATTGGGAAATGCTTGTAGTGTTAGGTGGCCTTTTACTGGGGTTTGTGAGGCAGGCAGTGACAGTACTCCAAAACACAGCCTTGAAATTTAAACCATCACCAGCTGATGCCTTTTGGGCAGAAATGAGATCAAGGAGTACAGTAGTGTCAGCATCTGACCACAAAACTTGCCTGCTGCCTGCTTGAGTAGGCAGTGACATCCTTTTGGTGGGTGATTGCAAAGATTTGCAAGGCATGGGACAAAGGGGGAAGGCATACAATGCCTGTTGAATGCTAGTTGAGAGTTGGACATTGAAGCTCCACCTGAATGGGGTTGCTTATGTGGTGATACATGTGATATTTTCCCAGGGATTTTCACACAGGTTCTTCAGTGAGATTGTTCTTCCACACAGGCTCTAATTAGCATGTCTCAAAGTTTGCAGAATGGTTTGGGTGTTTGTCACATGGATTGTGTGAAGTTGAGTTCAAAAGTGTATAATTAAAGCTCTGATTGAGAAATTGAAACTCCAGTTGACCTAGTCATGTGTGCATCCAGAAAGGGTAATTGTTTATATAACACTTGTGTGCCACAGTGTGCATGTCATATGTGCACTATCTGCTTATCAGTAGAGGATGGAAGGCTGTACATGGAGCACAGTGAGTGATAGCCACCCACCCACACCATGCCCAGGGTCTCTGAGCATCAGCAACTCTTAGATATCCTTCAAGAGGCCAAGGAGCACTTTGGCTGGCTGCAATTTATGGATATACTTCATGTGGCCTTAGATGATGATGAATCCAGTGACTCTGAGGGCTCAAGAGAAGGTCTACTGCAATCAGATGACAGCACTGACACTTCCTCTTCTCCATCCTCTGGAACTGTAGCCTCTGATACCTCATCAAGCTCAATGGAATTCCTGTTGTCTAGTACCATTGCTTTCTCTAGCTTCTTTGATGCCATTTCTGCACTCCAGGATGAAGTAGAAAAAACATGTGTTCTTAATGGCTGACCAAGACCAAGCTGTTCCCCCCAACTACACCTCCTTGATGAGTGGAAGATTGACCACCCTCATCTCTTTCAGCACAATTTTAGGGTCTCTTCTCAAGTCTTTTCCTCTCTAGTGGACAAGATTGAAGCACACCCTGTGTTCCATAACAAGTCCAATAACCCACAGCTCCCTGTCCCCATCCAGCTTGCAATTTTCCTTAATGCTACTAGGCACTATGGGAATGCTGCCACATCCCAGGATACATATGGTGGAGTGGGCTGGTGTTTCTGTTGGGACTGTCCACAACTGCTACAAGCAGGTGATGGTTGCCATTCTACACCATCATGATGAGGTGATACACTTTAACCTTGAAAATATACAGGATAGGAGGGAAAAGGAGACAGCAAAGAAATATGTGGAGGAGAGGACATGTCCTCAGTGGAGGGGGGATTTTGATGTGTGGATGGAACACCCTTCAATCAATTTCAGAAGCCAGGATTGCATGGAGAGGGATTTTTTGACAGAAAATCCAATTATTCTCTTTGCAATCAGGTGAGCATTTACAATTTTGTGACCATGTGTATTCATCTGCATTCAAGGTTGTCATCTTCCCCCACAATCTTCACATTGTGGATTATGTGATTGGAGTTCCTGGCAGCATCCATGATGCCAGTGCCTTCCAGCATACTCAGCATGCCCAGTCACCTGAAAAATTTTTTGGTGAAAATGAGTGGCTCTGGGCTGACTCTGCATATGGATGCCAGAAGTGGTGCATTGTTCCATTCAAGAGGCCTGCTTCAGGTAACTTGACTAGGGTTCAGAAAGCTTTCAATTATCATCTGTCAAAGGTACATGGAATTTATTGTTTTATCTGGCACATACTCATCTGTCATGGCAAGATATGTGTTCAATCTGAACACTTCTATGGTGCTCTGAAAGGGTGTTTCCAATCTTTGTGAGAACTTTGACTTCAAATACAAACTCCAGAAGACTTGGAGTATTGCAATGCATGGGTATGAAGCTGTCTGGTTCTCCATAACATGACTATTGATATTGAGGAAAGTCTTGGGCTGGCACATCAGCTGAAGAATTTGCTAGAGAATTTCCTGCCTCAGAAGGGGATGAGGAAGGTGTAGATCAAGATGAGGATGCTGGTGGCCAGGGAAACTACATTGGATCAGAGGGCCAAAGGTTTAGAGAGAAGCTTGTATTCTACTTACTTCAGCACTTAAAGCAGTAACACAGTACATGTAGATATAGTTTGTCACCATGTTCTTTGTATTCATTTTCTCAGACATCAATAAGACACATAACTTGTGTAGGATGTTATGTATTTAGCTATACATACTACATGGTGGGCAGGCTACACTTTTTTTAAACAAAGGGGGGGGAGGGGGGGGGAATAGTATGCTATGTTTACTGTTATGCTGTTGCACATGAAAGTCCTAATAAAGGACAAGTGCATTAAGTCAATGGCAAAGTATACCTCAGGACATTAAGACTTTGAGTCCCCTTGGGCGCTGTCACTTGTATCGCCAAAGAATGGTGATAAATGAGTAGTGTGTTGCAAGGTAGCAAAAAGATAAGGTACATGACAAAGTACCTAGGGTTTATATAGGTACAGAGACACAGCAATGAGTCCAGTAAGTACTGACAAGTCAAGGGAGTACTGACAAGCATGGGGCATACTGAGTATGGGAATGGCAACAACACACATCTAAGGCACAGCTATGGTACAGCAATATGTAGCAAGTCAGTCAGACACAGGTGAGTGAGACTGAGACTGAGATGAGACAAAGAAAGGCTGACTGGCCACAGGTTGAACTGGATGTCAGGTAGGCAGGGGTTTGGGGTTAGGCCTGAGTCCAGTAACCTGTTGGGTTACCACAGCATCTGGCCATCAGGTGACATGCCAGATATTACATGAGTGGCAGTGAGGGCAGAAATGATGACAGCAGCAATGATGACGACAGAAAGGGAGGCATAGGCACAGAGCAGCAGTGGGATGCATTTGGAAGGGGAAGGAAAGAGGGTGTTTTGTAACATTACCCCCCCCATTAAGACTGGTGAGCCCCTGATTGACGACATCCTGAGGAACATGGTGCTGTCAGTGAACAATGGGTCATGGGTGATGAAGGGGTGTAGGGGGATAAGATGGCAGCCTCCTCAGGAGTCATCCATCATGAGCCTGCACCATTTCTGCATGACCAATGACTGATAAGCTTGCAGTCGAAGCAGGCATATGGGCAGAGAGGGTGGTTAAGGGGAATGGGAAGGCATCCACCAAGATAGAAGTGCAACTGATCATCAAGGGTGAGAGCAATGAACAGCCTAGGAGGGATGTCGCTTTGTGTCTGTATGACATTATGGATGGTGTGAAAGTCAAGGTCCTGGCAAGCCTTTTCTAAGAGGTCAACCCAAGCATAAATGGTTCCTCTGTTGTTTGCTGAGTCAGCAATGATGGTGGTGGCTTGGTGGAAGACCCTTTCATGTGTGACTTCCTTCTCTTATCAGAAGGGCAGTGGCAATGTCAGAGCCTCTCTTTTAGGGACAGATAGCTGGTCCTTGCTAACTCCATAAGGTGGTCCTCATCCTGTCTCAACATCTCTGAAAGACACCCCCAACATGCTTCCCCTGGCATGCATTTCCATTCCAACTATCTCATGAAGCTGCAATCTTCCATCCTTGATTGGAGAAGCAACTTTGCATAAGGCATCCAACCCAGATCTAACAGATTGATTGGTGTTGTTGACTCAAAAGGAACAGGTGACATCTGGGCCAAGATCTTTATGCATGAGATTAATTACATCATGCTGAACATCACCCATAGCACTTATTGTAGCATGGAGGAGCTGTTCAACATAAGCTCCCTTTTCTTCAGGATTGCAAACCTGAGTAGCCCCTAAGAACTTGGGGATGTATGAAGCAATTACATCTGATCCTCTGAAGATCTGACACAGCAACCATAGATGTTCACTTTGTTCTCATGTCACCCCACTGAGTGAGTGCCCTTCATTGTACTTCATGAGAAGCCAACAATAGTCAAAGAATTGAGCTGTTGTGGGGCCCACTTGAGAGACTCCTGGGCACAGGGCAGTATAGCAGGCAGACCCAGTACAGGGTGGTATGTGCTCACATGATATGGGTCTGGTGATGGGTAAAGTGGGAAGGGGGGGTTGCTTGTTTGGGTTTGGTCCCTCGTTAGGGTCATAGTTATAGGGTGTGGCTGAGAGTTGATCCATGAGTGGGATGACTGGGAAAGGGGTGGAAGGTCAGGCATGTTTCTTGCCCTTGTTTGGCCTTGGGCTGACATGTTTGAATGAGATCCCTCCAAGAGGGACGAATGAGGTGGCATCAGAAAGGGGTTTGACTGAGGTAGTGGAGACCTTGTTGAATTATGTCAGCAGCAAGCTGGTGTTGGCAGTGTCAGGTAACATTGGGAGGGTGCATGGGGAGGATACAATGCATGGTGGGGCTGGTGAGATGTCCATTGAGGCAAGGGTGGAGCCAGCAAAGTCAGATTCATTGAAATTGTCTTCAAAATATTCAGAGCCAGGTTTTTGGTATTAACAGAGCAGGTGAAGACATCTAGTTGTTGAGGTGATGAGCAAGTTTATAGTCATAAAGGGCCTCTTCTGCATGCTCCTTTATATTGTTTTCAGGTTCCCAAGTATTGGACAAATGAGGGAATCCTTTCCACTTCACCAAGTACTTGTGCTCCTTTCTGCACCCTTTGGTGTGGTGATTAAGTATCGCCTCCAGCTCCCACTTGACCTCATCATCCAGCAGATCAGGTAGGGGTTGTGACAGGGCTGGCCCATACTCACTTGTTTCTGTATATGGATATATGCACAAGGTATGGAAGACCAGATGTACCTTCCATGTCATGGGAAGATCCAAGCACACTGCCATGGGTGATATTAACCCAGTTACCTTAAATGGTCCCAGCCTTCTCAGCTCCAACTTGGCTGACTGACCCTGTGTTCTAAGATTAGCTGAGTCAAGCTAGACCTGATCTCCAATCTTCAGGGGAATATAAGCTCCCT
Organism: Pisolithus thermaeus; assembly: GCA_024663475.1. Lineage (NCBI taxonomy): Eukaryota > Fungi > Basidiomycota > Agaricomycetes > Boletales > Pisolithaceae > Pisolithus > Pisolithus thermaeus. The sequence continues at coordinate 124,831 of JANFAF010000078.1, forward strand.
TGCTTTGGTTCTTCATCAGCTCTTGCACCCTTTTATGGGACAACATGGCAAGATCTCGGTTGTTGGCCAGTGACTGTAGCCTTTCATCAACAGAGGGAGCAACAGTTGTTCGAGCAGCAGGGTAAGGGGATGGTTTGAGGCCATATAGGAGGGAGAATGGGGTTTGTCCATGGACTGAATGGACCCAGGAGTTATGCGCAAATTTGGCATTGGATAACTTTTGCACCCAGGAGTTTGGCAGTTCTGTGCAATAACACCTGAGATAGGTTTTGAGTTCCTGGTTGATGCATTCACTTTTGCCATTGGTCTGCAGGTGACACACCAAGGAAAGCTTGGTTTTGACTCCTATCACTTTGTACAGCTCTTGAGTGAAGGCTGAAGCAAACTGAGGTCCCTGATTAGATATAACATTTTGGGGGAGGCCATATCACTGATAGATATGTCTTTGGAACAGCCTTGCTAGTTCCACTGAATCTGCTGTTTTGTTGGTTGGTACAAATACCACTGCCTTTGTCAGTCCTTGGTCAACCATGGTAAGAACTGAATCATACCCCTCAGACAGGGGTAGGTCAGTGATAAAGTCCATGGAGATTTGTTGGAATGGAAGGGGGTTAGATGGCATATCGTTAGGGGTTACTGGTGGGGTAACCAGATGAGTGACAACCTTGCTGGCCTGGCATACTGGGCATCCCCTGACATAGTCATGTATTGACTTCCACATGCTGGGCCACCATACCTCCTTCATCATTTTCTTCATCATCGCCTTTATCCCTGGATGTCCAGCCAACAGGTGGTTGTGGTACTCCTTCAGGCATTGCTTTCTTGTAGTCAGCGGGATATACAACCTTTGTTTATAATGTTTTGATCCATCCAGTGTAGGGAGAGGGTACTCCCTAGTAGGGTTTTGAATGGTAAAGAGTGGTTGAGGTTGTGTTTTAATTTCTAAGGGGCTTGATCCCCATTTTGTATTTGGGTCTGGGACTTAGGTGCAAGGCAAGTGGCTGATTAGTAAGCATGGTTCGGACTTGGACTCAAGTTGTATTAGCTACAAAATAATCACCACTATTGAGACTGGGGAGCACAGGCTGGTGAGACCAGCCTGTGGCAGTCTTTTCTGTTTCTGCCCTTGAGAGTGAGGTCAGGACAGCTCTAGGGGAGTCCTAGAGTGGTGGGGGTTGAAGAGTTTTCCAGAGTCTAGCTGAGTGTTTCTAGTTTCTTTTTCTTTTCATTTTCACTACCAATTCTTCTCTTCAGCAGGGTCCCCTATAGGGTCTAACTAGTCTTTAGATCATATTCCTATCTCATTACTAACTTTTCTCTTCACCAGTGTAGGGAGTGGGTACTCCCTGGTGGGGAATTGGATGATGGTAAAGAGTGGTTGAGGATTTTATTTTATTTTTCTAAGGGGCATGATCCCTGTTTTGTACTTGGGACTGGGACTTAGGTGTGAGGCAAGTGGCTGATTAGTAAGCACAGTTTGGACTTGGACTCAAGTTGTAGTAGTTAAAAAATAATCACCACTATTGAGACTGGAGAGCACAGGCTGGTGAGACCAGCCTGTGGCAGTCTTTTCTGTTTCTGCCCTTGAGAGTGAGGTCAGGACAGCTCTAGGGGAGTCCTAGAGTGGTGGGATTGAGAGTTTTGGTCAGGTTTTCAGCTGAGTGTTTTCAGTTTCTGTTCTTTTTATTTTTTTTCTACTAGTTCTCTTCTTCAGCAGGACCTCATACTGGGTCTAACTAGCCTTTAGATCCTATTCCTATCTTACTACTATCTTTTCTCTTCATCTGGAGCCCACCATGAGGGGATCCTGATCCTTGGGGAGGAGAACAACTTTACTGACAGTTTGGGGTTACAAGATATCAAGCTAAGTGGTCGCATTTTTGGTTTTAGAGGTTAATCTACACTTTAGAAGTTTCAGGTACAAGTTGTAGATGGTTTTGAGGCACCAAGGTAACCCTCAAGGTGAGACACAAGAAGCCAAATAGTGAGAACAGATTGTCCAGACACAGCTACATCATTTTCCTTCAATCAATTTACTTACTATGCTTTACTATAGGGACTACAAGAGTTACAAGAGTCAGTTGAGGTGTGAAAATCCAGTTCGAAGGTCAAGTTCAAGCTTCAAAAGCCAGCTCATAGTAGAGCAACTGTGAAGCACCCCTCAGCCCCCTGAAGGAATGCCTCGAAAGGGAGCAGTTGATGCTCCAAGGTTCTCAGGGAGCCCAGACAACTTACTTAGGTATCTCGAGGATGTTCGAGAGTACTGCATGCAAGCCAGCTGCTTCAAAGATCATGGTTGGGCTCAATGGGCCATCTGGTACCTTGGAACTGACAAGTTCAAGCAATGGAGAAGGTTACTTCATGCTGAAAGAGACTGGGCTGACTTTGTTACAGATGCATCTTGACTCTTCTTATCATTTAGGTGTCCTGCGGTTCAGCATTCAAAGCATGATCTCTATGACCTAATTGATGAGCAAAAGACAGTCAAGATCAACTCATATGAAACCCTACTTGACTACTGGTTACATTTCACCAAGGTTGCAGCACACCTTCAAGCCACAAGCCAGCTTTTGAGCATCGAGAAGGATGACCTATTCCTTGAAGGGTTTGATTGAGAGTTTCAAAGTGAGATTCTTTGAAGGCTCGAGTGGAACGATTGAAGGCAGTATGCAGATGATCCATGGCCTGCATGCCAGGTCACTCAAGAGGCTGAGAGGTTGCTTGAGAAAGGATACCACTCAGAGTTGAGGGAAGTGCACATTGCGAGAGATCAGCAGAGGGCTTGAGAGGCCCAGTATGAAGCTAGGGTACAAGAGTTGAAGGCCACGAGGGCTGAGGAGCAATGTCAAGGGATGGAGAGATGCAGCAAGAGGCTAGGCTTGAAAGCCTCACAATCTCCAGGTTTCACTGCACTCAAAATTCAGTCACTAACTCACAGTTTACAGGACTCTTTGAAGCTATTGAAAGTGCCAGGAGAAAGCTCAAGAAGCCACACTCTTGAAGTAGATGGTATTGAGGTAGCCATGGCAGAGCTGAGCAGCTTGCCCCTTGTTGAAGGTCGATGCGAGTCCAGCTTCAATCACATAGAGGTCACTTCATATATTGCAGAGGAGCCACTAACAGTCAGGTTACAGGGAGATTGTCTACAAGGGAAACTAGAGGAGTGAAGCAAAGAAAAATTACTAGGAGCAAAGGCATCAGTCAAGCTCGAAGCAACTGAAGCTTTGGGAGACTCACCAGTTCCCCAATCTGAGTACCTCCATCCTTCTTCATCACAAGAACAGATGAGCAACCCATCGAGGCAGTAGCACTCACTCTCAAAGTGCCAAAGCCCACACCAGAGCCTAGAGATGACCTATGTGAGGTCCCAGAGCAAGCAGGACATACCAAAGTTGAAGAGATCAAGTTGGAAGTCAAAGTCGAGAGGCAGTCAAAGGTGGTGGCTTGGAGGAAGCCACCAGAAGTGAAGATATGAAGAAAATCCCTAAAATCAGTTACTTGGAGGACAAAGGAGATCTTACCTGGGTTTTGGATAACTCACTGCAGCAGTAGGTCAAGGGATTGGACAGTTTTATTGATATATTTGCAGCAGGGATGGACTTGGAGTCTTGGTGTAGAGATGCATGCAACAAGTCCAAGTGCACTTAGTCAGCCTGCTAAGCAAAGTGGTGCCACTATGCTACATGTCAATGATGTGCACTCACTCGCACCTCACACCTGCAGTGATGCTGCTATGAAAATCTATGCTGGTTTGTCCTACAAGTCCAAGAACTATCTATTTGAAGGCTATGAAATACTAGGAGGAAAGGTACAGTGTTTTACAAGAGTGATACTGATGCTACAGGTCAAGGCTCCCCACTCTGGTGGGTGGAGCACTATTCTCAAGCCTACAGTGGTTTCCGGAACTCGAAAACTGACTGAGGAAGCCACCTTAAGAGTCAGGACACCCCAGGTACTGTGCATGAAGAAGCAGATGCCTCCCTGTTTCGAAGGAGAGGCTTGAAGGTTGCAAGAAGGCCCTTGCTCATGCAATGGGCATGTTCATAGTATTTGAGGCTACAAGGCTGGGGATCAAGCCAAAGCGAGGCCCAGGGCCCCACCTGGCACTCAGGACAAGACCCAAGTATCACCCTATGAGTTTTTATGTTTCTCTTAGATGTTTATACTCACTGTTATATTGCTTTAGAGTGCTCAAAGGTTTTCAAGGAGAGCAACAAGCATGAGACCCCCTCGAGGCTCGTTTGTAGGTCCTTGCAAGTGATTTGACCCTCGACATCGAGCATTGAGCTTGAAGGCTCAAGTATTTAGTGTCTTTTGTGAATATCTTACTTATGGTAGTTCATTTACAGGTTTACTCCAGTGGGTGCTCTCAGTCTCTTCTAGAAGACACTCCCTGGAGTGGTGAGCCACTTTTGAGACCCCTGCTTTGACCTGGCAACCCAGCCCTGTCCCATTGGACCCTTACTCTCATTAGAAGGCCCATGTTTCATGGTTGGTCATCAAGTGGTTAGGGTGAGGATGCAAGAAGGACCAGGGCACCCTACCCCAGGTTGTAGGTCAAAGAGGGGTACCCAGGTATAGTACAAGGCCCCAACAGCCTATTTCTGGTTCGAAGCAACAAGCCAAAGCCTCGAAGCAACAAGTTGAAGCCTCAAAGTAACAAGTTGAAGCCTTGAAGTGACAAGTTGAAGCCTCAAAGCAACTGCACGAGGGCCATGAGGTGCCTGCCACCTACCTAAGGGCTCAAAGGTCCCTCCCACCAGTTTTTCTTTTGTTTTTTTCTCTTGTTTATTATACTTTGACAGCCTTCACAAAACCACAGTGAGTATGTATGAGTATGTAGGACATCAAGAGAGAGCGAAGAGGTGGTGAAGCGAGCCCCCCCCTTAGTATATACTGGTGCAAGCTTGCCTATTGAGCTTGAAGGCCCAAGTGTTCCCTTTCTATTTTGTTTCATTTTACTTACTACAACTTAATAGAAGGATATTCAAAGCTCGAAGGACCCCTCCAAAGGTCAAGAGATGAGAAGAGTAAAAATGCAACTTCAAAGCAACCTTCAGCCATGCACAAGGAGTGGGAATGGCAGCAGAGGAATATAATCAGAATTCAGTGTGCCCTTCCATGTTTATTTTATTTTAGTACATATATTAGTCCATATGAGCTGAGCTATGAGCCTTAAGGGCATTAGGAGGACGAGAGCACACTCTACTGACTAGTCTTACAGTATTAGATTTGAAGCTTCGAAGTAGCCCTCAAGGGCAGTCAGGCCAAGTGCCACTGCCACTTTTGATACAGACCTACCACTTTCCCCCTTCAAAGAAGGGGATAGGTTTACTTCATTTTTATGTCATATATTTCACTCATAGTCAGCTGTCTAAAGGACACCATTGAGCAGCTGAGGGCATGAAGTTTGAATTCATATATCTGATAGCTTTGTTTTTAGGTACATATCATGACTTGAGACCCTTGACCCCCTTGCACAGGCTTTGAGCCTCCTTCGAGCCCCCCCTTCGAGCACTTTGAATGCAGCCCATGCCTGCTCATGACCCTCAACCCCTTCAAAGAGGATTCATGCCTCATTCTGAACCCTTGACCCCTTTGAAAAGGCTTCATGCCTTGATCCAAGCCCTCAATCTGAGCTAGATAAGCCTCAAGACCCTGTCCTGCCCCCCTTCCTTCCCCTCTACCTAAGTCCTGGGTATGGGAAGTGACTGAGGACAGTCAAGATTCGAAGACCCCCTTGGATGTAGGGAGTGGGTACTCCCTGGTAGGGAATTGGATGATGGTAAAGAGTGGTTGAGGATTTTATTTTATTTTTCTAAGGGGCATGATCCCTGTTTTGTACTTGGGATTGGGACTTAGGTGTGAGGCAAGTGGCTGATTAGTAAGCACAGTTTGGACTTGGACTCAAGTTGTAGTAGTTAAAAAATAATCACCACTATTGAGACTGGAGAGCACAGGCTGGTGAGACCAGCCTGTGGCAGTCTTTTCTGTTTCTGCCCTTGAGAGTGAGGTCAGGACAGCTCTAGGGGAGTCCTAGAGTGGTGGGATTGAGAGTTTTGGTCAGGTTTTCAGCTGAGTGTTTTCAGTTTCTGTTCTTTTCATTTTTTTTCTACTAGTTCTCTTCTTCAGCAGGATCTCCTACTGGGTCTAACTAGCCTTTAGATCCTATTCCTATCTTACTACTATCTTTTCTCTTCACCAGTGCCCTCTGTACATTTTCATTTTCTTCCAAGAGGGTGGAGTCCTTTGGTGTCTCACTTGTGGCACTGTCACACACCAAAGGTGTTTGGTGATGTGAGCATGGAGTCTTGCTGAATAAGGGAGATTGAGGAACATGGCCTAATGCAAAAGACAACTGGTACATCTAGCAGTCATCCTTCACACAAGAACAATCCTTAATGCTAGGGAAGAAACTGTTCAAGCACTGATCAAACCTTTTTAGTGCTCACATATGGCATTCCTGTTTTTTGAATATCTTGGGCATTTCTAAAGATATCGACATCATTCCCATGCTCACTGGTAGCCCTTGATCACACCATCCTTCCTTCCAAATTTGGTAACAATCCTCGCCCTCCATTGTTTTCTACAGCATTTCTGCCAACAGATGCCCATTTCACTAAATCCCATCACAATGGCTGCCTCATCAACAATCTCTTCACTCATGTCCTGTGCTAGGGAGCATAACTACTTATATCTCCCAGGACTTCCCACTAGCTTCCACCCTGAAGCATCCTGGTTCATCCCTTCCTTGTCCACTCCCTCCCAAGCCATCTCTTTGGGACAGCATGTTCTCCTTGTCAGTATGACATCCAGGAGGACATTCTTTGGTCACCTCAAGTCTGTTGTCAGACTTGAAAGGTCTTATGTGGTTGTATCAGTCTCTCCAGTTGAAGAAGCATATGGATCCTTCATTCCCACCCCCTGCAATGTCTACCTCTCACTCTCATCATTTGTTCTTCCAAGGTTGCAACAGATTCAGTACCAGTTACTGTCATCTAGGCTATCTGATCACATTCATGATGATTTTGAGGCACTTCTCCCTGCTCTCATGGGAGAGGACAGTCCCCCATCTTCCTCAGACCCTGCTGAAGACTAGCTGTTGATGTAGCACCCTTTTTCAGAGGAGGAAGAGGGGGAAAAATGTGAAATCCAATGCCCTGACACCTGTGGAGACCCCCAACATTCAGCCCCTGGCAGGATCCCCCACTGTTCTTCATTTGGAATCACTGTGCCTTGACCTGTCACATTGAGATCTGCTCAGTCATACCCCTTACTCAGCCATGACCAATACCCTGACTCATTCTCTTGGCATGTTAATCCTCTGTTCCTTCCATGACTCATACTTATTTGACATTGCTTACTGACATTCTTTGTCATGCTTACCACTTTGTTACCAATCACTTACTGTCCTTACCAAGCCTTACTGATCATCACCAATCCCTTACCAACCCCTTTACCAATCGCTGACAGAATGTTGCTTCACATTTGTTGGAGGCTATGCTCTGGTCTTGTATATAAACCCTGTAGTTCCAGATATCAGGGGAGATAGCTCAGAATATACATCACTCTCATACTTACTTCCAGGAGACTATCCTCCTGCAATATATCTTCATCTCCCACCACTTTTGAAGCCCCCCATCATCATCTTCAGTCTTCCAGTGGTTGAGGCTCCCTTAAGGGTCTATCCACTGATCTTCCTTCACTCCCAGTCATCCTCAGGCTCACAGGAGCCTATTATCTTCATCTCCCTTCATCTCCCAGCTTCCTCCCTGTCCAGACTGTCCCCCTCCCTCTGCACTAGCTGCATGGAACCCCTCCCCTTTTGATTTTACAGGTCCTTCAAGCAGGATACTGCTTAGGAAAACCACCACTCACATTTTTGTCTTTGTGTTGGGTTTTTTGGTTGTTTTTGTCATTGATCCCAACATCAACTCACACTGGCCACAGGTTGAACTGGGTGTCAGGTAGGCAGGGGTTCAGGGTTAGGCCCAAGTCTGGTAACCTGTTGGGTTACCACAGCATCTGGCTGTCAGGTGACATGCCAGATATTACATGAGTGGTGGTGAGGGCAGAAATGATGACAGCACCAACAATGATGACAGAAAGGGAGGTGTAAGCATGGAGCAGCAGTGGGACATGTTTGGAAGGGGAAGGAAAGAGGGCATTTTGTAACATTTACAGCTTCAAAGGATAATGAGAATGCAGTCATACACTGTGGTCAGGAGATTGAACATGTGTAACTTCAGAGGTACCTTGAGTCTCACCACCTGCAATTCCTCTCTCCAATGCAAGGGCCTGGACATGAAGCTGCTCACTGTACTGCTAGCTTCATCCTCTCAAGCTCTTGAGCTGCCATCATCTGTTCATGCTCATGCTGCTCATGCTGGACCTTGAGCCAATGTTCATGCTCCACCTCATGCACACTATTTTTCTCCTTTACCCTCCAGTAATTGAGGTTGAGCCAGTGCCACTTCGACAGCAGTCTCTCTTGCTGAACTTGCTGATACTGTTGGACAAACATCATTGATGCAGAAGCTAGATTTGAGGAAATCCAGTCAGTGGGGGTCTCACATGCATGCTTCCAAGACAGTTTGGATGATGGCTTGGAGTCACTATCATCAGAAGGTACAGGGCTAGTTGGAGATGATGAGAAGCAAAACATAGAAAATCAATTGGTGGACATGCCAGCCAAATCAGAGGACTCATCCATGTTCAGCATGGAAGCTGACCTGGGTTTGAGGAGCCAGTTCTGCTCCTACTCCTGCTCAAGGGATGGACATGATGGCTGAAGCCTTTGACAGAAAGAAGGAAAGGAGGATGGACCATTGTTCAGACTGATAGGCCCATCCTTGTTGGGAGTAAAGGAAGGGAGCATGGAGGGATCATTGTTCCAACCGATAGGCCCATTCTCATTGATATCAAAGGAAGGGAGAGATGAGATGGTAGGTGGTGGTTGATTGGGAGTGAAGGGGGGGCAGAGTGGCCAACAATTGCTTGGAAACATATGGTGGGAGTGGTGGGACAGCATATGACAGCCACTTGGAACTGAATTGGGGGGTGATACAGCAGCAAGTGATAACTTTTGGGAAATGGGAAGGAGGGGTGATGGGACAGCAGGCAATGGCCACCTGGAAGTGCACAAAGAGGGGGATGAGGTAGCATGTGATGAAGTGATGAGAGGGGTCAGCAGAAATGCAGCTGATGCATGCCTGGGTGAAAAGGGGGGAGGTGATGGGATAGGAAAGCCATCATCCATAATCATCACTGCAGAACTGCCTAGAAACTGGTCAGCACAATTGGAAGTACTGTAATCCACTATCTCACCATCTTCAATATCAGATGCATTGGGGCAGATGATGTTGAAGCTATGGGATGACTCTCCAGATCTCCTGTGAAAGGGGTTGACTGTAGTTTGGAAAGTTCAACAGCATGCACAGAAAAGTTCTGACTGCTATCAGCAGCACTCCACATATTGTTGTATGCAGGGTTCATATGCCACCATCCATGTAGATCCCCCCACCACAGAAATTCCTTCTGAATCACATCTAGTAGAATTTAGATAGTGTAAATAATGAAGTAGAATACATACCTATGATGTTCTTTGTCTTCTCACTGCTCAATAGATCCTCATATGTGTCCAGCACCAGTCTGCCCAAGCAGTGAATTTTGTTTCTGATACTTCATTTTCAAACTGTAATCATTGAAGTAAAGGTAGTCAAACAACAAGAGAAACCATACACATCAAGATGACTGTGGATCACACCAGCAAACACACCTGGGTTGGTTCTAGTCATCAGGAAAAAAATACTTACCTATGTAGCCCTATGTAGCCTCTATAGCATCAATAGCTCTGTAGTTAAGTCCCCCATATGTAGTCACTGTAGCTGAAGGGCAAGATTATGTAGCGCTTTGTAGCACCAGTAGTAAGCACTGACATAGTGTGACTACCATAGTTAGTGTACTATATAGGCTACCTGGGCTATGTATTTACACATAGATGACCCTGGATTTGAGGCACAACCATAGTGATATGCTACCAGGGCTACAAAGCCAGCCATAGCCATTGTATCCTTAGTGAGGTGCTATCAAGCAGAGTGGGTGTGTTGCCCCCATTGCCATTTCATATGGTATCACCTTTGTAGATCAGCACATATGCATGTGGTATTGCTTATGACATGGAAAAAGGTATACTAAATCCACTGGTACAAATACCTAGCCTAATCAGACTCATCCTCCATAGTGGAACCCTCCTCATGTTCCTTAACAGCAGTGGCAATGACTTGTGCAGATACAGTAACCTCTGTCAGCACTGAGAGGGGTGCTGTGCCCGAATGGATGCTACAAGATACAAGCCATTCAGTTAGCATAGTAATATCTGGACTTGTGTATATGTACCACCCAACTTCATAAAGCTTCGTGCAGATGGCCGGCAAAATGTTGTACACCTTAGTAGCATCTTTGAACACTTGCAGGCACTTGAGGTGTGACTCGTATGTGCCACAGTACTCTTGTATGGTAAAGGGGATATCCATCCACATACCTGTCATCCACTCATCTATACAGCACTCAATCTAGTGAACCCACCATCAGCATCAATCATTACACCTGCTCCAGTTCAAGCACTGTAGATGTACTGCTGTTAAGACCAATGCCAAAGCTGGGTATGGGAATGGCTTATAATGTTTATGGAACAGGACTCCATCATCATGTTTGTTTGCAAACCACATCATATTAATGATTTTCTGTATGAGAGGCGCCTTAAGAAAGCCACATCATCCATCTTCATCTGTGGCCATATGCTGTATCAGATATATGAGGACTAGCAGTGATAATGCACAGTTACACCTGACCTTGAAGGCGAAGTTTGTACCCTCCTTAAGGCCTTCTGCCAGACTCCAGTTCTTCTTGATCACACTTTTGCTTTGGCTACTGTGAAAACCAAAAATTGCCTCAATGAGCAGATGCAGTTTTGTCTTGAGTTTACCATGGACTTGTGATCCATGACTAGTGACCTATGATCCACATACAGTATATCAATGTGTAGAATGGAGATGATTGCATACAATTTTCGCCAACTGTGGGGTACAGGATAAATTCACTCCAGTAGCCTTACATGCCCAGGCCCAAGATGCATCTAAAATAGAGGTCTCCACAATGTGGTCAGGCATAGGAGCCTCAGTGCACAATCTTGCACAATACTCCCCAATTGCAGCCATCATAAACTCTTGTGTCACCTCATTGTAGTCTCTGGTATGGGGTTGACCTTCATGTTCAATGAGTTTCTGCGCTTTCACCACAATGGGATCAGGAACAACTTTGTTGGAGGACTCACAACACTGCTTTGTACTACAGACTACATTATCATTGCTGTAATCATATATCATTAGAACAAGTCATTACAGCATGGAAGACCAGACCTGCCTTTTGTTGATAGTTGATGGCATGTCCTCCACCTCTGATGTGGAATTACTAAGATGCCTCTCCTTGCTCTTCTTGTGTTGGGTCAACTGGTGATCACTGGACAAGTGAGGAGTCAAGCATGGTTCTTCGATGTCTTCATCATCGGATGTTGCAATCTCCCCCTGCTAGGAGCTCAGTCTATATTCTTGTTGCCTCATGATGTGGAACTTACATTGATGTCAATCATCATGGGTGGGGCCCTCAGTATTTTGTTTTTGCTATAATTGAGACACTCTTTACTCATGCCACTAAGCTTCGTCACGATGATGCAACTGGTAAACTAGCACATAGTAGTTCAGTATTACTGGGGTTCATATGGTTGTAAGAGTAACTAACCTGAGACCTGTGATCTTTGTTGTTGTTGTCATCGGTGCCACACTGGTCATCACTGGCAAATACTTCTCACTTGTCAGTCTCACTTCCATTTTCAGTGAGTTGGTGATGTTGGAGTTGTTTTTGTTCCCTTTGGGCTTTGATCTCACAATGTTCAGTGAGCTCTTGTTGCTTGGCCATCAACTGCTTCAGCTTTTCTGATGGCCAGCGAGACCAACCACCTGGCCCACCTAGTCCACAAGTTCCTCAACCACCAGTCAGTATGGATGCTTGTAATGTGGGTCAACTTACCATCAGTATTTTCCTTGTCTGAATAGCCATGGACTTTGGTTAAGCTTGGCATCCAACTTGATCTGGAGATAAGAAAAGCATTGGAGTTAGAGTGAAGTCAGACTTGATCTGGTGATAAGAGTAGGTATGATAACACTCACTTGCTTATAACCACATCTAGGCATGGTATTGTTTGGAAGAATCAATGAACATGGACATGAGGAATGCAAACCACAATGCAGTCACAAGCATATGAAGGGCCAGTTGGAAAAAAAAGTCCTAAAAAATCATATGTCAATGGCAGCAACTGCAAGTGGATACACAATCATCAATATGTCAAATGCTGAGACCTGTCAGTGATATTAGCAAAAAATACCAGCAAGAGACTGAGAGATGAGATGACCTTACATGGATAACCTGCCTGCACATGATGCCTGCTCACTGTTGTAGTTATTGCTTGAAGCCAATACCTACAGTCTTGGGTGTCATGCAACATGTTTCCCAGACACCTACCTGCTGTCAGTTGTGGATGAGGCTTCTTGAATGACTGGTGACAGCAGTATCTGTGGACAAGGAGGATCAGGCTATAGATGTTGCACTTACCCCAGAGGACTGGCACTACACATCCGACAACGATGGTACTCCTGAATTTCAGGAAGGTCACCTTGTACAGGATCAACGAGCACATGATGATTCCAGACCACACAGTCTCTGTGAAGAACATCGGTCTAAACATGCACAGGTAGAAGATGTGGATGACATACCCAATCATCCAAGCGAGGGATGTTTTACCCAACAGTTCATCAGTGTTGCAGCTAAGATTCTAGGCACATGAAAAACATTATTCGAGTCGATGGAGATGGAAGAGACAGCTAAAAAGGAGAGCATATGGGCACCTTTCCAATCCAAGGGGGAATGGGAACTGGCTCACTTCCTGATGAAAAACATTGGTCAGACCAAAATGGATGAGTTCTTAAGACTAAACATCATACATGACTGGATACATACTGGCATGTTTTGATCTCACTTAGCATAGGTCTGGGATAGTGGGGTGTCCTTTGCAAACACACAGTCATTCCTCAAAAGTGTCGACAGACTGTGCACAGGCCCAGCATGGACTTGTGAAATGATAGACATCTGTGGTGACATCATCAGCAAGGATGGAACAATGAAGCATGAACAGTTGGAGCTATGGCAGTGTGATCCTATCAAGTGTGTGCAGGACTTGATAGGGAACCCCACTTTCTGGGATGTAATGTCATACATCCCTGAATGTGCATACATGGATGCTAATGGTGAAAATTGCATCTATGATGAAATGTGGACTGGAGATTGGTGGTGGGATGTGCAAGTGAGTACTAACCTTGAATAATGGCAGGAAGAAGTGCTCATTAATCCAATCGATAAGACAAAATTGCCCAAGGGGGGTGGTCACACCAGTCATCTTGTCATCAGACAAAACATCCCTGTCACAGTTCAGTGGGGACAAAAAGGTGTGGCTGGTGTATCTTACTATAGGGAACATCTCAAAAGATGTCAGACATCAAGTTTCAGTGCATGTGACCATGCTCATAGGCTACTTACCCATTTCCAAACTTGAGTGCTTCCAGAAGAAAAATCAGTCGCTCATGGGATATTGCCTCTTCCACCATTCAATGTCTCTACTGCTCCACCCTCTGGTGGATGCTGGTCATCATGGGAGGGAGATGACTTGTGCCAACGGATACCTCCACCATGTTCATCCTATCCTTGCCACATACATTGTGGATTTTTGTCACATGGCATGGATCACAGTTGCTTGTTCAAGGCAATGACCCAATGTGCACTCTTAGCCTTCCAACTAAGTACACCAAAGACAGGCAATAGGCGAGCCTCCAGTAGGGGCGGACCTCTTGCAGGTATGTTGATCAGTGATATGTAGATATGCCTGACAGGGACAGTCTTTATAACCTCCTTGTAAGTCTCTTGAGGATAAGTCATACTGAGATTTAGACAATATAAGGTACTAGTCCAGTATTGACACAGTGGCAGAGCAACATTCAGAGAGATATGGGGGAAGCGAGAGATTTAGAGGAATAGATTCCAACTTGCTAGGTAGGTTACTTGGTAGCAAAAGTACAAGGAATCTGAGATGCATCTGAGGGGTTTATATACCCCACAGGCGGTCGGATTACGTCCATACTAATGCCTATAAACATGTAGGTAGCAAACAAGGCAGGGTTGCAAACAGGAACCCTCCACACGTCAAGTCAGAGTGACTCAAGATGGTGGACTGTTTGCTATGGGCAAACAGGGGTTCCTCAGCACGACGCAACAAGGTCATGTGCACTGGAAAGCAAACCCATAAGTAAAAGAAGCCTCCAGATCCTATCAGGGATCTGTGGCAGGAAGTGTAAAGGTAATACCAAAAAGGGGAACACACATAAGCAGGTACACATCATATACATAGAGTCCATACACTTGCCCCTAAGGCAGGCAGCAGTGTAGTATGAGATGTCACTAGGATGCAGGAATGGGGACAATGAGTACACTCAATGAAAAACATGTATTGTAAGTGTCTGAGAAGGGAAAAGACGAGAATGGCACATGACAACTTTCCTGAGCAGTGTCTGGTAGCTTGTAACAAAGAAAGTCGATGTCCCTGCTGCTTGGTCCAATCCAATAAACATGGTGACCTCAAGGAATGGGCAAGCTGAAGCATGGCTGACACACTGAAGACCCTGTATCGCATGCAGAAGAATAAGCGATCGAGGAAGTTCAATGCCGAAGGCTTGTGTGCAGTCTTCGACCCATTTTGGAAGGACCTTCCCTTCACTGATATCTTCGCTTGCCTTACACCTGACATTCTCCATCAACTCCATAAGGGTGTAGTCCACAACCACCTCATCCAGTGGTGCATGTTGATTATCAGCAAAAAGGAGATTGATGCACACTTTCAGGCTATGACTCAGTACCCATCTCTGTGCCATTTCAAGAAGGGTATATCCTTGGTCTCCCAGTGGACCAGTACTGAGCACAAAGAGATGGAGAGAGTATTTATCAGATTACTGGCTGGTGCAGTCTGTCATGCCCATGCCTCTGTCCTGGCCTGTCCTGTGTTGTCACCAGTTCCCCTCCACTCCACTCCACCCCTATCTGCTTGCTCTAGCACTCGTACAGCACATCCCCACCCCATCCTCTGTTGGACCCTGTCAGCCTCTGTCGGCACTACCATGTGACTAGTCTCTCTTGGTCAGGTGACATCCTCCCTTGACTTAGGGGTCACTTTCCTTTTGGGTCAATGGTCTGGTCTAGGTATGGCACAGCTGCCACACCACATGGTACAGCACAGGGTCACTTCTTGTTTAGGCTTTCGGCCTATCATCTGATTGGTTGTCAGTGGGTGCTCTGAAGACACTCCATTCCACACTATTCCTTTTAGATACTTTTTCTTTGTCCTGTCCCTCACCTCTGTCTTCTGTGCTCATACCCCAACTGAAGTTTTCTGATGTTTCTGTCCCTTGAAATTTTACTGTACTCCATATGTTAGTTCTGTCGTTCCAATACTGTACTGCCTTGATGGCATGACCACTGTATATAAGCCTGCCACACTCAGCAGTGTCTCTTCAGTATGAATATCAACTTAGTTCCCTCCTCTGCAGTCTTCAACTGGCCATCTCCTCCATTGTCGGCTTAATACCGATTCCTCTCTATCTCTGAAATCCGAGGGCTGGGCTCATACAAGGGGGCAGCACACAAGCTGAACCCAACACCCTCTCCCAACCCTCTGTCATGACCATCAGCCACCCTTTGGCCATTGTCACTCTTCATCAGTATGCATTGGCCAATCTTCAGCCAACATCGGCCAGCCTCCAGACATGTCCCCCAGCCTCTGTGAGTATCGGAGATCGTTGGAGTAGGACCAAACTTGACACAGTCAATGATCATGTTCTCATTGTTGCTCATTCCCTCCTTGACTTTATTTACTACTTGCAGTTGCAATGCCACATGGACACAACTCTTGCAGCAATGAAAGAAAGTTTGAAAATGTTTCATGATCACAAACATGTTCTCATCAAGCTGGAAGTGCATGAAGAATTCAATGTGCCGAAGATTCATTCCCTCCAACATTACATCTCCTTGATTCAAGCCCTTGGTAGTGCTGATGGCTACAATACTGAATATCCTGAATGACTACATATTGACTACACTAAGGACAGCTACCACATGAGCAACAAACACGATTACATGGAGCAGATGGCCTTATGGCTCCAATGCCAGGAGGCCATGCACTATAAAAGCATGTACCTGGCCTGGAGGAAGCCTCATGCAATTGGTTTTGAGAGTGGATTTAAGGATGGCAATGGGGACTCTGATACTCATATAGGCGATTGTGCCAGGAGTGCTGGTGTGTCTGGCCTACCTGACATTCCTATGCCACAGATGTCAGGTATGTGTTCACTTATTCTGAAGAGTGTATCTCACCACTAACACTCTTCACAACTGTGAACACCTGCTACAAAGTGGCAAAGACTCCACCCCATCATCAAGTCTCCATTGATAGTATAGAAAGTGACTACAAGGCAATTGAATTCCTGCCCACACTTGAACACTTCCTTGTGTCCCAATTGGGCCAAAAGCAGGTGATATGGCCCACCAGATCAGATTGATTTGATATGTATAACTACCTATATGTTACAACTGGTCCTAGCATCATCACCAGTCATGGCCAGAGCTTCCAAAAGATTCACACATCACCCAAAACCGCCACTTGTGGACAGAAGGCCAAAACCACTGCAAGATTTGATACCATATTCATAATGGATGAAGGACCATGCTTGTTAAAATGTGTGTATATATTGTTGCACCACCATGATACTGCACTAACTAGTCTCTGTCAAGGCATGCAGGTAGCCCAAATCCAAATCATTTTCAAGCTACCCAAACAATTTGGGACTTACCTTCACCCTCTTGCATATGTTGAGTGGTTCACTACCCTCCAGCATTGGGATTGTGTATCTGGCTTGTATATTGTCACCTGTTCTACACAAAACCATCACCATAATGCCTCCATAATTAGTATCAACCATGTTGACCATGCATGCCACCTGCAAGGACAGTGTGGAAGGGAGATCAGTAAGGACTGGTCTGCAGATAGTGTTCTGGAGAAGGCAGTATCTTTTTTGTTAATTCTTACATTGATTTGGATACATTTTTGTCATTAGAGTAGTCTGTCCTTTGATGTAACATGTGTTGTGTTTAAGGGTCTGTGATACAGGCCAAGGAACAATCTGCATAGATGGACATGAGTGAGTGATTACCTACATAGGTTTAGCTGTCCCGAAATCACTTCATAGCATGATAGGGTGCTATGATGTCTACAGTGTGCTACTAAACTATCTGCAGAGGCTAACAGAGCTACATAGTACTTGTTGTCTCACCATGACAGCAATATGTCACTATGGAGCATGTGCCTGAGTTTACATAGCACCCTAGTGTCTGTATATTACAATGTATCTGGTGGCTATGCTACAGTGAGTGAAAAAACATGTGCAATGTTTGGCTGTTTTGTACTAAGTCCAGTGTAGCACCATGAGGTGTGGGAATCCTGCTTAGCCTTGGTGAGGTGGGTGGTAGTACTCGCTCTTGGCTACAAAATGGTCCCAGGGTCACGTGATTTGGTGCAGTAGTCATTGAGATATGTCCATTATAAAACAGCTACACCATTGCACATGTTTATTCACTTTTGAAAAGTGAGGGGTATTTGGGGAATATCAGTACTTGGTATAGCCTCCTTTTGCTTTAATCACTGCCTCCACCCTCCTAGGCATGCTTTCAATCAACTTCTGACACTCTTCAGCTGGTATATTGTTCCACTCCACCTGAGTCCTCTCCCACAACTCCAGTATTCCCTTGGGAGGATGCTCATACTCTGCAAGCCTCCTCTTGAGGTAACCCCAGGCATGTTCTATGGGGTTGAGGTCAGGGGACTGTGCAGGCCATACCATAGTCCTAAAATCCTGCTCCTCTAGCCACTCCTTGACCTGTTTGCAGGTGTGCTTGGGGTCATTGTCCTGTTGGAAGATGATGTCAGGAGGATGGAGACCATAATACTCAAGGGAATCTTGTAGTTCATCCTTCAAAATTTGGAGGTAGAGGTCTCCGTCCATCCTACCATCAATCTTGGTGCCATACCCAACACCCTCCCAGGTCATACAGCCCCACATCATGAGAGACCCTCCTCCAAACTTCAGTGTCCCCTCTACTAGCCTATCATTCAGCTTCTCCCCTGGCTTTTTCCATGCCCATTTGCGCCCATCTGACCCCAGGCGATTAATTTTAGTCTCATCAGACCATACCACCCTCTTCCAGTCCTCCAAAGTCCAATCTTTATGGGCATAGGCAAAGTCCAACCTTGCCTTGCGATGCTTGGCAGAGAGGATAGGTCATTTTCGCTTTACCACAGCCTTCATACCAGTCTTCTTCAGGTGCTGGCAAACAGTATTTGGGTGGAGGGGCTGGTTGATGACATTGGTGAGAGTTTTGGTCACCTGCACAGCATTGTCTGCCTTCTGAGTTGAGATGAGGTGGATGGCATGGCAGACATTAGCAGGGGAAAGCTTGGATGGATGACCTCCAGTGGACTTCTGCAGGCTGGAACACTCCTTGGAACGAAGTCTAGAGATGGTAGAGTGATGTAGGCCAGTACTGGAGGCAATAGAGGAAGGAGAATGACCAGAATCAAGCATAGTGAGGATAGTATTCCTTTGGGTGGAGGAGATGGATCTCATGGTGGTAAAGGTTGGAAATAAAGAAGCATGTGAACTTGTTCAAACTCAGACACAATGTTTATATGTGTATCTTTGTTTGTAGGACCAAACAACCACAATTATCTCTTCATTTGACTCAGATTTTACTTCCAGCCCAAAAGTGAATAAATGTGTGCAATGGTGTAGCTGTTTTATAATGGACATATCTCAAGGACTACTGCACCAAATCACATGACCCTGAGACCATTTTGTAGCCAAGAGCAAGTACTACCACCCACCTCACCAAGGCTAAGCATGATTCCCATGCCTCATGGCGCTACACTGGACTTAGTACAAAACAGCCAAACATTGCACATGTTTTTTCACTCACTGTATGTAGTAAATCAATTTTCCTGATGGTGAGAACCCAGAACTCTTCTAACTCATTGTGCAGAAAGATTGCCTTTGCCATTTCAACATAGATGTAATTCTTCCCATGGTGTAGCTGTTGCTTAGCCCTACCTTCTTCCCAAGCATCCTGCATAGAGTCCAAGAAGAGTTTCTTGTGCTCAGCTTTGTGAGTCTTGCACCACTCAATGAGACAATCAGTGTGCCCAGCATTTGCCTTTTCCCACTGAACTTGAGAAATGGATGGCTTCAATTTAGCAGCTTGCAGTACTGCAGGGCCAGGAGGGGCAAGCGGCCCAGTTGCTGGGTCCATCACTGTTGACAGCAAGGTGAGTGGCAGTATGCAACGAAGGCAAGGATAAGCGGAGTTTCAATTCCACCTTGTGTCAACACTCTCGGCCGAAAACTCACTGCATTCATGTGACAAACACCCGAACCTTCTGCAAACTTTGAGATGTGCATTGGTAAACTTCACAACACAACTGCCATCATTTATGCAAACAGCTGTAAGTTTAGGCTGCTGCATTGATACCAGTTAAACATGAAATATTGTAGATGCTGATATGTGAACCCAAACTTGAAGTTTTCTGCCAAATTGAGATAACCACTAAGCTTGAAGTTTGACTTCACATTTTGGTCACAACTGCACACCTGCATATTTGAAGTTTCCACACACATTTCGAGGTTCATCTATATTTGAAAAACTGACACTTCCTAAATGTGAAACTAAATTTTATGTGCAATCTTTCCGTTTTGTTTCGCATTTAAAGCTGCCCTAAACATCTCCAAATCTGATGTGAAGCGACGGACGACGGTAAGTAGTGCCAATAGCATTCCGCTCCTATGTTTCCTTTTCTGGAATAACTCACACGCGCCGTGGAAATATTTGTTATTGCCAACGTTTTCGCGCACACCTGTAATACCCCCTGCCTTGAGGGAGTGCGCCTTCGAACGTACATATGTAGCTGTTTGCACTGCCGCAAAGCATTCCATCGAGGCGCCTATTCCCGCTCTTTTCACAGCCAGGGGCCATAGTATCGCGAGCACGGCACGCGCAGGTATATATACACCGCCGAGGTCGACATCGCAGGCGTGCGAGGGCGTAACGAGTTCCTTGACGATTCCGGCAAGGTTAGTGCGATGAAGTAGCGACATCAACCAAGTCCTCATCAGGCGAACGTAGGAAGCAGAAGACGAGAGTGTCTGCTGCAACAAAGACCGGTATTCAGGACCTGCCGCAAGAGGACCCTGATTACCAACTTCGTCGTCTCTGTAAACCCAGTAAGCCAGTCAAGAATCATACTCGTGGATGAAACATGCCTCGTTCCATCACGCCCGAAAGTGGTGACCGAGTAACCATTCAACGAGAACTTCAGTCTTTCTACGGCTCTGAACAGCGGCCAACCAAGCGTCATTACGCGTCATTGGCGATGTTGATCTCTGACGCAGCGTCCGCTGAGGGTGGGTCCGAGGGCTCCTCGAAGAGGCGAACGAGACCAATGATTGATATTTTTCAGCGTCGTGTACATCATGCGATCGAGCGTTGCTGGTAGTACACGTTCAACGTTCATGTCGTAGTTTAGTGCTACAAGTAGCGCTAGTACTTGCTACACCACGTTACATCTGAAAAGCACCCGATGTGGCTCAAGTTCGCCTTTGAAATTCGGGCGCGGATTCTTCTGACCTCCTACACGAACTCGAGTGGACCAACCCTAAGAGGGTGGTCATTTCCGCGGTCGACCAGTCGTTTGGCGATGAAACTCGTGGTTTCCGTGTTTTCCTACTTCAAGGTGGCCGGCTCGCGTTCGCACCACGAAGACGACCTTGTCAGAAGGATCAGTCCGGGTTTACAGAGAAAGAGCATGATGATGCACCACTCTAGCTTTTTCACGTCTGGGACGTCCATCTGCTTAGATGTGACGGAGCTCGTAGCTTGTCGTGGCACTGCCGCCGGTCTGCATGTGTCTTTCGGCTTGGCATCGTACCTCATGGACACGATATGATGGGTACGTCGAACCTGCAGCTTAACTTCACCCTCCAGTCCTCTGAAAGCATGTATGAGCCCAATCTCCGCCATCGGAAACAATAAACCAAATGATGAAGAAGCCCTCTTCATATCTATTTGGACAACCCACACCCTCGTCGCGCGCACCAGAACTCCGGCCTCCACCCTCTGCGTATTGGACCAGAATTCACCTCGGGAAGTCATGACCATTACTGCGCGTCGGTGATGAAATGATGGTAGGGACGATGCGCTTTCTGTAGCACTTCTGACCTTCCCCCGTTGCGAGCGAGAGCCTCGAAGAACGTTCTATTGCCTCGCCTCACATGGTCGTATCTCGATCGAGATGGTGCGCGTGTGTATTTTGCGAAATGATTGCGTTTGCCGCTGGAAGTCTCCGAGTTTAGCGGTTGCGATGGAGGATAGCTTGCGGTTGGCAGGTGACGATAAAAGGACGTATCGCGGGTTCGAGCATTCGAGGAACAGAGCTCAGAACGCCAGAAGATTCAAGAACGACGAACGACCGACACCGGTCCACCGCTATCGGGCCCTGTCTGATCAGCGAACGGGGATGTATTCCCGCATATGTCTTCTGTAAGACTCGGCGTCCGCCATCGTACGCACCTCCTGCTATTAACAACTGCGTGCCTGGTGACGGCTTGCAAAAACTGACATGACACAAGTGTTCCCGCGTGGCGATTGGAATTGGAAACCTCCGCTCGACCTTCTTAATTAAGATGTCGGGCGTTTATCATAGGTCGTCTTTGTTGGTCCGTGAAGGGCCATCTGACAATCAGCCCGTATCGATGCGACGGCATTTTTTTCGTTTCGGCTGGACGAATTGGGCAGATGTCCCTGCCCCACTCGTGGTTTGTCGCCCCGATGGGGTGGATTGTTTGTCTGGGTTCCCTCCGTGCTTATAAGGAGGGAGATGGTGGTGGTCCTCGCAGCTCCAGTTCAAATCGTTCCCTTCACCTTACTTCCGTCTTTACTCTTCAACAGTTCCCGCTCCCTCTTTTCGGTTTCTGAGTAGCGGGTCCTTACCGCCATTGCTACACCGTGATGTTACCTTTGCTGCTGTCCATTCTCACTCCCGCCGCATTCGCCAATGCACACTTGGCGGCGTGGGACCCGTCAATGTACTGCTTCAACGTGCGTGCTGTGTTTAGGCTGCGTGGGCCGCAGAGCTGAAACTATGGTTAGGGTACCACGCCAGGCCAGGTGAACTACAACACCAACGACGCTGTCAACCCTCTGTGGAACCTCGCACAGAGCGATTACTGGTTTCATCATGTTAACAATGCAAGTTTCACTGTTATCCTTGGTGGTGACTTAAGCTCCTGCTGATGGTATGACAGTGCGACCAGTTTCCCCCGGCACCGGGCGACTTCCTTGAACTGTGCGTGTTCACATGTACCATACTTAGTGTTTTCTCAGACGACACTATGATGTATATATAGCCCGGCTGGCGGATCTTTCACAGTCCAGATTGCGGGAAACAGAGGCGATACCACTTTCTCCTTTAACGGCGAGTACGCAACCGAGTGGACGGACGGACAGAACCACACTGGATCTACCGATACGCTCACACAGGCTACGTACTCCTCAGCAGGATGTATTGTAGACCCTAACAGTATGTTCTCGCCAGGCTGCCTCCTTTCTTTGAGATTCTGAACCCAGCCCACTCGTTAATTCTGAAAACAAGTCCATACGCAAAACGAGACAATGGCTTCCGGGACGGCATTTGCAATTTCATATAATGTTAGTACCTCTCCGTTCTACTCTTCGTAAATGCCGGTCACAATCACTGACTGCAGTTTAATTAATTCGCGTTAACAACAGTCCGAACTGAGTCAAGTCACGCTGGATAACCTCGTGGTATTTACAGTACGGCAGAAGTGCGGGCCATTCCATTCTCACTTATGTGTTATTCCATACTGATAGGTTGACATGGTTACAGCACGCCGTGGCAGCGTGTAACGTCCTATGATGTTCCCTCTGCGATGCCGGCTTGTCCTTCCGGTGGCTGTATTTGCGCTGTGAGTCTTGCTCGACAAATGGTTATTACTGGTAGTACTGATTGTGGTCTCTTCGTCGCAGTGGGTTTGGGTGAGCACCGCTGCTAATCCCCTCTTCTTATCTTTTCAGTGGTTGGTCTTTTCAGATCCCTAACGGATGCGGCGAGCCCAACATCTATATGGAAGGATTCAAGTGCATGGTCACGAATGCCACATCAACGACACCGGTCGGTACGCCGCAGGCGCCAGTGTGGTGCGAGAGCGACCAGAGCCAGTGTGTTCAGGGTCCAAAACAGATCATGATCTGGAATCAGCTAGAAGGCAATAACATCGAAGTGAGCGGAAATGATCTCAGTGGAATGCCGAAGAGTCCTGCGTACAACTCCAAGTGTGGGTTCCAAGACGGTGAGTGTGGGAATAAGTGTTGATGCTCCACAATGCTCACATCCTGCATTGTTGCGGCTCCGCGGTGCGTAGGTGCACAAAATGACATATTTGCCACGAGCACGTCAAGTAAACGCATGCTGCCAAGGCACAAGCCTGCGATCGTTTTCTGAGCTTGCGGTCGTGGCGAGGATGACCAGGTGTCATCGGCGCTTTCTCTCCCGTTTCCGCTTGCTAGCTTGCTGGCTCGCGTTGAATGCCTTTATCTCTCCGTTCATTTTTCAAATTTATTCCATCCCTTCCAAGCCTTCTTCCATACCCGACGAAATACACGTTCGTTCCTTTCCGCTGTGCGGGTGTTGAATATATACTGGAAACGACTCCAATGCCGGGACATCCATGTCTTTCCATATATACCCCTGTATATCTAAGAGGGAATGTGCTTGTAGAGGATGAAGTAGTATGTTTTTATCGTCACTTGCGCCCCGGCCTAACCATCTCGTAAACTGGATTTCGTAGTTAGTGGAAATACAGCTGTTTGGGTAAACGATGGTAGTCGTGCCGTGATTTTTACCAACTATAGAATATTCAGACTCGACACTATTTTCATTGATTATCTTGAGGACCCGACCACGACCACCATGGTCTGCATCCGGCTGGATAGTGATAACGAGGATATTCACATATCCTCCACAACGTTAGAATGGTTCATCGTCCCTATCAGCAGCGGGAGCATCTAATTTACGAGACGCGTCAGGAGCTTGAATTGGCAATATTGAAGGAGAGGCCACCACAGTTGCTTCCCGCTGGCGCCAATCGGAGACTTGATGCGGGCTCCAATGAAAGGTATGACAACGTCAACTAATAGGTCAGCAACGGCCTGGGTCATAAAGTTGAGACTTGTGCCAGCAGACATGGATATATTCTATTCGTCTTCGTCGGCGCCTTCTTCCTGACGAGTGAGAAGTGCAAGGACGGGAACGACCTCGGGCAACGCAATTTTGGCATTCAATTCCCATGAACAACAGCCTGAATAACAAGAAATAGTCGGTCCTGACCCGGATAATAGGATCAACAAATTCCGGCTACGTACTTCGCGTGCCTCATGAGTAAGCTCAGTTTCCTCTTCGCAAACAGTGGTCCAAAACCCGACAGCCTGCAAAGCCACTCAATCATCGCTGTATTCCATGCCCATCACAGTAAGCTAAAACGGCGGATCAGTTCGCTGATATTCATCCGCACATACCCCGAAAAGGGCTTGCTCCATGTAAAACGCCGTCTTATCATAATAAAGGGCTGTAATCACAACAAGATACTCCAACTTGAACAGCAACTGAAGGCTTGAGTTGCTTTGCACATGACCTACATCACGTGACTGCACTCCCTCCAGGACATGAGACGATGAACGACCTGAAGGCAGAGACAACGAACCTCATGCTCAAAAGTTTCTACGCATGAATTCAAGTGAATTGTAAAGTGCATGTACAGCAGCCAACTGAACACCGGAGGAAGGCTCATCTCGGCGAGCACCATGTATCACGGCAGTCAATATCCCGTTTGATCTCAGGCCCATAATCTCAGGTTTCTGTGGTGAGCAAGGGATAAGGGGACAGACAAAGGAAGTAGATAATAGATAACATACGTACTATGGACTCGCAGACGTAGCCAATCGCTTGCAGTGTCGCGATGCTGAGATTAGTGTTGATCAAGCTATTCGAAGAAGTTCGATGAGGTCCGGCGATTGATCATGCAGGAGCTCTACGAGGTGATGGCAGCAATGACTTGAAAGAGAAGCCACCAGTCTTTGGGAGGAGAGATGCAAGGGTGACGAGGACTTCTTGCTTGATCTTGGTCTCGGTGTTGTTGTC
Organism: Pisolithus thermaeus; assembly: GCA_024663475.1. Classification (NCBI taxonomy): domain Eukaryota; kingdom Fungi; phylum Basidiomycota; class Agaricomycetes; order Boletales; family Pisolithaceae; genus Pisolithus; species Pisolithus thermaeus. The sequence continues at coordinate 150,305 of JANFAF010000078.1, forward strand.
CGGGAACCGGTTTCACAGCTGTATAGATTACTTCCACTGCAAAGATCGATGAGTATTCTCATCATTCATGGGACTGATGCTTGGTTCACCCAAAGCAATGAACGAAACCCAGGTTACTTTGGTAGCCCGCAGAATGGTAATCTAAGGTAATTTGACCTGTCGGAATCTGGAGAAGTTGACCACACACGCACATCCAGCTGCCGAAAACCACCCCGTGTACTTCGTGGGGTCATCCAAGCTGTGTCACAGAACAGGATTCATCCACTGGTACCAAGTATGTGTGCATAGGCCGAGTAGAGTGCCGCACGGCCAAAACCCACAAGTGGCTCCGTACCTTGAGGCTCCATTTGGAGCGCCAGCGAACTAGCAACTTCCTACCTTCCTCTTATCCTCTGGTCGAACTTTTCACCCGGAAACTCGCTTTCCGATTTTCATGTTTGTCTCCAGTATCCGGATCGGCCCGAGGCCGTCCACCGGAGCCCGTGCTTGAGCTATGCCCTTACTCCGGTACCCGATTTTCCACAGCTGTCATGGCGCATGCAGCAACCGTCCCAAGGTGCTCGACGATGCGTCCAGTCTTGGCGAGGCTCGCTTGTTGGTATGAACCAAGGAGTAAATGGAAATGCGAGGACACATATACTTGCGAAACGACAGAACGGCGAGACCATGTATGTCATCGTGTGTATGGTCGAGGAATCTGTCACTTTCCCAGGCGATTAGCGATCTTAAAGATAACAAATCATGACTGGCGACCCACCTGCAAGCCAAGAATACTTGGCCGGAGGTCTGCTTTATACGGGGCCCCACGAACTGATTTCAAGTTTTGTCGAGGATATTCGTGCCAGGGACCTGAAAACCTGAACGCGAGACGGTTGAGATAAGGGTGCGATCACAATCGCTTGGGGTGAACGTTTGGAAGACAAGCTATTGCCCTAGTATTTCGTCTCTGTAAGGACACAACAACGTTTGGGTTCCGCACATACCTTTAGGGAAGTACTGGCAAACATGCTACTCCAACGGGGCGCCCTTTCGGTACGTTTTTCGTCAGCCTCCTGCTGAAGTGGGCCAAAGATCGCCGAGCAGAAGGCACCGCGCTAAGGATGGCCCTAGTTTGTCTTTCGTTACACCACAGGACCACAAGTCACTTGTACTCGCCAAGCTTATCGGGTGGACACATCATCTCATGCCGCGTAGCGTTTGCACAGTGTGATAGTGGTATCCTGGAACCTTCCGGAACCATCATGATAAGATGCTTCTGATACGAACGCATCCGTGGACTCTAGCGGGTTGCGAGGGTGCTTGTTGGCTTCGTCTTCGTGGTCCCTCAAGCTGCAAGCTTGAAAAGAAGGAGGAGCTGCGACACAATGGGACAATTAATATTCCCACGATAGACACGTGGGCCATTACCTAATATATCCACCAAGTCTATTGTTACGTAATATACCCCTGGCGACCAACGTATTTTTAACTCTCGATAATGGACCACAGACATAAAAACAGGAAGGCGAGCGAAGACCATGCAAGGCTTTCTCTCTCTCTCTCTCTTTCTTTCGACGTGACGCTCTCTTTACGATTCAATCCTTACTACTTACAGCTACCAAGCTACTATGTGGACCATAGCATGGCTCGTAGCCGCCCTTGCGGGACTCACCAACGCACACTTGGCTGCATGGCATCCATCTATGTATTGCTTGAATGTACGTCCTTGAATTGGTATAATCCATATTTACGGTGACGAACGAGGGAGAACAGGGTACGACACCAGGACAGGTCAACTACAACACCGACGACGCGGTGTTACCACTGTGGATGCTTAGCCAGTCGGACTATTGGTTCCACCACAGCAACGGGGTGCGTGCTAACGCCAAACAGCGCGTATATCCACCGCTTGACCTTTTTCACAGTGTGACCAGTTCCCACCTGCCGAAGGCGATTTCCTAGAGCTGTACGTCCCTCCGAACCAAACCGAACTTGCCTCGTTTTAATGCATCGCACATAGACCCGCGGGCGGGTCATTCACGGTCGAAATCGCTGACAACAGAGGTGTCACTTCTTTATCTTACAACGGAACACACGCCACGGAATGGACAGACGGCCAGAATCACACCGGATCTACCGACGTTCTACTCGATGCCGCCATTTCGGACGGATGTATCACCTCTCCAAACAGTGAGATCCACGACCCCAGTATCTCTTCGAAAATCTCAACATAATGTTTTAGTACACACTCAGAACGAGACAATGGCTTCCGGAACAGCATTTGCTATCGCATACAAGGTACGTATCTCATCGTTCGTTTCGAGGCACGGCATGTTCCTTATCATGGAGTTAGTCCGAACTCAGCGATGTTACGTTGGAAGATTTGGTGGTCTTCACGGTGCGGTACAAGTGCGGCATTTCTTTTTTCCGGTCCGTCCACATGGTTTCCTGATGGCGTTGGACCCTATAGTACGCCATGGAAACGGCTGACGACGTACGATGTTCCCGCCGCGATGCCGGCCTGTCCCAGTGGAGGATGTATTTGTGCAGTAAGGCTCTTCTATTTGTTCGTCAACACACTCGCTCACAAATCCGTAACAGTGGGTCTGGGTAAGTCAAGTTCAATCAAGCACCTGCTCTGTGCACCCGCTTAGGGCTCCATAGATTCCAAACGGATGCGGTGAACCCAACATCTACATGGAAGGTTTCAAATGCATGGTGACTAATGCTACCTCTACAACTTCCCTCGGAACGCCATCTGCACCGGTATGGTGCGAAGAAGATCAGAGTCAATGCGTGCAGGGGCCAAAGCAGATTATGATCTGGAACCAGCTCGAGGGCAACAATATTGAGGTCAGCGGTCTTGATCTAAGCGGGATGGCCAAGAGTCCAGCATATAATACCAAGTGTGGTTTCAACGACGGTAAGCGACCGTTTCTCCCTTTTATCGAGACGAAGCCAATGCGATGTGTAACGCAGGTGCGCAGAACGATATATTTGCGTCGAATACGTCTTCAACGCCGAGCGCGTCGTCGCCGTTGACTGCAGTACAAACTACGCAAACCACCCCTACCGCTTCTTCTACACCAGTCATATCCAACACATCTGCTACACCTAGTACATATTCCCCCACCACTACCCCCAACTCATCCTCCCCAACTGCACCCAACTCAGTTCCACCTTCTACGCCCGCACCGTCTTGTTCTGCCTCTCCTTCCACACCTTCCCCGTCTTCTCCTTCTTCGCCGTCGTCTCCGCCTTCATCCGACTCTACTCCGTCCTCCCCCCCGCCTTCATCTGACTCTACTCCATCTCCCCCCCCGCCTTCATTTAACTCTGCTCCATCCCCACCGCCTCCCTCGACTCTCATCTCTACTAACCTGTCTAGTCCTTCCGATACCCCCTCAAGCTCCCGCACTCCCACGTCCATGGGTTCCGTCATCCCCCTCACGACACCTCCTTCCAACACTGCTATCGTAGCTAGTACGCCCTCTCCCTCGACAGGAAGCCCGACGTGTAAGCGAAAGCGGATGGCGCACAAGAGAAAAAGACGATCTATTTCACATTGAAGCGTGATGCAGGTTCCATCACGAACGATGGGTTACTGGCCCGGTGTCAGTACAGTAACCTTCGGTTACGGGGTGTCATATGTCCCATCCGCATGAATCAATGTTGCTTCGCTATTCGTTGTTTATTTTTTTTATTTTCTCACTGTTTTCTTGTTCGTTTGGACGCTGCGCTGGATCACGGGTGACAATGGGCTTTCGTTTATCTCCGTAGATAGAAGGAAATCGAGGGAATGCTGGTCGTCTAAGCGACTGTCTGTGGTTGGGTGTATCTTCGTACGATATACTCCTTTTATGTACCAACCCCTGTTGTATGTCATCCTGTATACATACTACTCTCGGATCTGTGGAGAGTCGTGTCTAAGGCTGCCATTCGCTGTCGTGCGATAGCCTTCTGGTATCCACAGGATTAAGGAGCATCGACTGTCGTGTGCAGGTTGTTCGTCCCATGATCATGTTAGCAGCCTACATGCCGGTAGCTACGCCTTCGTTCAACGCGACAATGATGGTACACTTCTGGATTCCGACGCTCGTATCATCAGTATCTGACAGTTAACTAGGATGCACCGAACCCCACATTTTCTGACAGAATCCATACGATCGACGTGACATCAAGATATCTGTGTGCCATCCGTTGGCACGGGAACGTCGTATTATATAACTGTACGTGAAGTTGAAGCGAGCTATGGCTATGGTCTTCGCAGCCTGAATTTTGTGTACTTTGCTGTGAACAGATCAGTATTACTATTCCCATCCCGTGTTCTTCAGGGCTGCACTGGTTGTATGCAAATGACAGGCGAGGCTGCGTCCTTCTAGACACGAAGACGGACTGCTAGAGTCGATCCCTTGATCGTACTTCTCCCAATCTCTCTACGCGCACTACAAGGCTAACTACCCGATCCCTACGTGAATTTCTGTCCCCGCCAGCATGCGTCTCATTCTCTCTTCCGAAGGTGTGCGAAACACGACTATGACCAACGAGGACGGGCAAGTCCTGTATAAAACCTCGACGCCTTTTCGATTTGGAGCCCGCACGACTACACTCTACAAAGTCGTCCCAAACACGGATCCAGACGATATGCGAGACCGTTTGGAGGCTATAGGGGAGATCGAATGGCATGCGATAGGTCCATCCGTAATGCGACTCCATGGGCAGGCAATGATGACGGACACATTCATCCCTCGTCATGGAATCAGAGGAAGGTCGTGTACACTTCGTCTCCGACATGCATCCATAGAACTTATGTGCTTCCAACTTCACAGAAAGCGTACCTTCGAGGGACCGGACGGTCTCCCCTACAGATGGGACATGGATTTCAAGTTTGTCAGAGTGTGTACTTGTCCTAAAGTCTGCCACGATTCTCCGGCTTTGACAGGATTTTGCACACAGTTGTCACGCAATGATGCCACTCGCCAAGAGCTCGCACGGTTCCACAGACAAAGGATTGGCATCATTGGGTCCAGAAGGGAACCTTACCTTGATGTTGATCTCGCTCTCAAGCACATGCTTGATATGGTTGTACTCAGTTTTATCTATGTAGAAAAACTGCGGATGGACAAGGAGAGACGAGCGAAATCATGATGGAGGTGAAGATCCTTGAAGTACCTGTACGTCGCAGGGGTAACAGACGGTGTAGTAGGGGAGAGGGGAGGTGCGAGGAGCCGAGGGTGCTTAGTCAGCGGGGTGTTCAGAGCGACAGGCGGCATCATGTATCGTAGTCTACGGAACGTGGTTGGGTGCGACGGCAGCAGGTCGGGCAGTTCCCCCCACTCCAACGTGGTGACGAGAGCGAGTTCGAACCCACAGCACCGAAGTCACACGGAGAGGCAGAACCGTTAAACCGCACCGAGTTAATGCCGAACGAACATGTACACCAAAAGCGCTCCGTATCAGACTGTGCAACGCAGGGTTGACCAAAAAACCCGCCACCGACCAACCTGCTGCCCAGACGAAACCAGTCCAGAGATGAGCGGGGACGCTTCATAGCGCGAGCAGCTCCCGCGAATACATCTCAAACACCGTCGCCACTCAGCACCCTACTCAACGATAGCGACCTGGGACTGGCCACCGACAGAGACCTGACGTCGGACTCGCCACCAGAATACGCATCAGCGAGAACACTCCCCCCGTCCAGACCACAAAGCCCCAACCCAGACAACCATCCATACTTCGGAATCTTCGGGACTAGAAGACCAGTGGTCTCAACAGTATACAACCCTGTGACACCTATGATGCAACAACCCCTACCTACAACTGGTGCACCTGTGCCACAGTACACATCAGTACCACTGCATGCAACAGCAGTAATACTGACACTGGCACACAATGCAACATGACCCAGAGCGCTTCAGCCTATGATGGAAACTCTAAAGCCATTCAAGGGAGACGAGGATGAAGCGCAGGACCCACAGACATTCTTACGGACGTTTAACTGCATCATGAGACTAGCAGGAGTAATGGACAAAGGGGAAAAGATCGAGGTGCTACAGGACTACATTGTACCACAGTCAGAAGCACAGCAGTGGTATGACAACTTAACATCATCGCAGCTAGCATCATGGACAGAACTCAACAAGGTGTTCAATGAACATTGGGAACCACTACCATGAGTGGAGAAAATGCTGGAAAAATATCAGGAGGAACTGATAGTGTTGAAACTGGAGGAGGGAGAAGTAGGAGCAATGAAGGAGCTGAACGGAACAAAAGCCTGGATGCACATCATATGGGCAAGAGAAACATTGCATCTAGCGAAAGCGGCTGGCGTAGAAAACAATGTGGGCCTAGTCAGAATTGTCCACAAAGGCCTACCAAAGATCATCCAAAAGCTAACAATGCAGAAACTTGCTACCTTCAAAGACCTAGCAAACGCAGTGAAAAGTCTGGATATAGAGGATGTACAAAGGGAAAAGGAGGATGCAGATGAACGAAAAAAGGAGGATCTGGAGAGGGAAAACTGAATCCTACAGCAACAGAAAACATCCATGGCAGACCTCACGTCACATCTCCAACAACTCACCATCCAACCACCTACCCACAACATGCAAGCACCAGCAGAGCCAACACACAATCCCCCTATGTGATACACAATTCAACAGACTCAAAACATGCTGAGTGCACCAAGCCCACTCACCAACATGCAAAAAGATACCATACGCCACAATGTCAACACACTACCACACTATACAGCAGATGTGACGGGGTGGAAAGCATATCAAGTGCAGGTAACGCAGTGGGGAAAAATGCACAGCGAGAGCACATGAGTATCCGAAAGCACACCTTTCCCACTCAAACCGGGTACAGCAAGTATCTGCTCAGGAGAGTGTTATAGGTGTGGAATGCATGGCCATACCAGCAGAAACTGCCTGGTCCCCCCAGGAGACCCAATACAACTGGACACGCGGGAAACAGCTTGGCGAGCGTTGTGTGGTAGAGCGCTAGGGCTGTACAACAGAGCAACAGTGGGGGATGTCAGATTAGTGGACACAGAGGAGCAGGGAAAAGAGGATGGGTCATTGTAATGGACGGAACAACAACCCACCAGTTCTCAAATGTATCTCGAGTACCACACACAAGCCAGCATGTATCGACCGGGAACAACATCATTGATATATACACCACGCTCATGCAGACAAAAGATATGATAAGCATCGAGAACAAAACCATCCCATTCGTGAACAGCATCATGATAAAAAATAGCAGTGGCGAGTTAGTACGACTATGCGCCCTCTTCGACAATGGAGCAATGGTAAATGCAATGTGCACAACAGTGTTCAAAATGGTCAAACACAGATTAAGGGGGTGGACCCACACCTCTCAAACACTATGGATGGCTAATGGTTCTGTAATCCCAGCTACAGCCCAATGGACTGGAACAATACAAGTCAGAACAGTTGACATACAAACAACATTCATAGTGTTTAACAGTGGAGGAGGATGGGCATTCCTAGCAGGGAAACCCATGCTGCAGACGCTAAGAGCATTACACAACTACTCTACAGATCAACTGACCATTACAGATGGGAGCAGCACAGCGGTTCTGAATAACAAGTACTACGATGCAGCATACGAACGTATCATGGGAGACAAACAAAGAACACTAGATGTCAAGCAAGCATGAACGTCAGAAGCATATGCAATAACCCAGCCATCTGACGATACATTTACTAGACAAATGGAACTGTTTAACCCACAGCGAGTTGAACACATTCTCAACATGGTCACTATTGGTCACGATCTCACAGAAAAAGAAAAAAACCAAGTTAGGGAGTTCATCACAGAGTATGCAGACGTCTTTGCATGTTCAATAAAAGAGGTGCTGCCGATCCCAGGGGCAGAAATCAATCTTAACATGCCAGCAAACACATCGTTCTCAACGACAGTATGACAAAGGCCATTAATGCCACCACAGAAAATGTTCATGCACAAGTGGGTACAACAGATGCTGGACGCTGACATGATAGAATCTGCAGACATAGCACACATCAAACATGTCGCACCCACGGTGCTTACACAGAAGACGCACGAAGACAAAGCAGGATTAACATTGAAAGACCTACAGCATGCACTAAACGAACAATGTGAACAGGAAGGAATCGAACCACCATTCCCAGGCATCAGCATGCATAAGGAGGCCAAAACGAGAGCAACAAATGTGGATGGCAAAGACATGAAGTGGAGAGTAACACAAAACTTCAGTGAACTTAACAAGGTCACTCAAATACTGCTGTTTTACCAAGGAGATATACAGGCAAAACAACAAAGACTAAGCAGTCATAAGTACATCTCAATTTTTTACTTTGCATCGGGTTTCTACGCCATTACAGTACCAGATAAATGGAGACCATACCTGGCCTTCTTCGTAGAAGGCCGAGGATACTTCTGGTACAAGAGAATACCGATGGGACTCACAGGAGTGCCAACAACATTCTCAGCAACGGTAACAGAGAAACTCCATGACCTATTAGCGAACAACACAATAGAGCTGTTTGTGGACGACAGCAGATGTGGAAGAGACACATTCCAAGAGATGCTAACCACACTATGGGAAATATTCCAGCGCTTCTGCGAACTCAATCTGTCCATATCGCCCCCAAAGTGCTGACTGTTCATGACAGAAACAACATTCGCAGGAGCAACGGTAAGTACAACCAGACTTAGCTAAGTTAACAGCCATCATTAATTGGAAATGACCAGAAGATGCGCTAAATCTATGCTCATTTCTAGGACTCACAAGCCACTTCAGAGATCTAATCAAAGGCTACACAAAAATAGAAGGGCCACTCTGCGACTTAGTCAAACAAGCTGACGTACTGCAGCCAGTGACAAAATCAACCTACCAGCAAGCAATGACCAACTGCAAGCTAGCTGACAAGTGGAAAATGGACCACACAAGAGCATTTATGCAGCTCAAAACAGCACTAACCAGTGAACCAACACTGCAAGCGCTGAAATACGACAGTAGCCCATTCATCGTAATGACAGACGGATGCCAAGAAGGGTTCAGAGCAGTGCTAACACAACACATGCAGGTACAAACACCCAGTGGAAAAACTGTCAGCAGAACAGTTCCAATCACGTTCGCATCAAAGCGAACCTCAACGTCCGAATGCAAGTATAAGCCATTCTTACTAGAGTTTGCCGCCCTCAAATATGGACTCGACCATTTTACAGATATCATATGGGGTTACCCAGTAGAGGTGGAAATGGACTGTCAAGCACTCAAGGATGTGCTAATGAATGACAATCTGACAGCAGTGCACACACGATGGAGGGACAGCATACTAGCACACAACATCGTAGTGGTAAGACACATTCCAGGAAAGCTAAATGTAGTTGCAGATGGACTCAGTCAGCAATGGGACAACATGGATCACATGGACAACGATGGCAGTGAATGGTCAGTGAACCCAGAACCAAAAGCACTGACAGAAATAGCCAATGACATGTTCATGATCGATCAAGTAGATGAGGAGCAGCAAAAGTTACGACAGTGATTTGCAAATGAACCAATGTTCCTAGAAGTAATCGACGCAATACTCAACATAGACACCATGGCAAACCCAAGAGACCGCAGCAAAGCAAGACATCATGTGTCACAGTACATTATCGAAAATGGACACCTCTGGAGGATATATGGGCAAACAAGTGTATGACCCCAAAGCAGAACCAAGTGCATAACACGCGAAGAAGCAGAACAACACGCATACATGACACACTGCATGGGAGGACACTGGGGGTGCGATGCAATAAAGGTAGCACTAACAGACAGGTACTTCTCACCCAAACTCGACATATCTATCATGAACACAATAATGAAATGTGCTAAGTGTAAAAATTTTGGGCCGACACACATACACTCACTCCTCAAGCCAGTTACATGCAGACACCCATTTGAACTCCTAGTGGGTGACTACCTAAGCATGCCACAAGGGAAGGGTGGTTACCACACACTAGGGCTGTTCCTAGACATGTTCTCACAACACATATGGGTCACGAAGTTCAAAACAGCCAGCATGGCAAAAATGACCACTGACAGCCTATCAACAATATTCAATATGTACATGGTGCCCGAAACATTCATGATGGATGGTGGGAGACACTTCGACAATCATACAGTAAAGGAATTTTGCACTAAGTGGTCATGCAAACATTACGTGGTAGCAGCATACTCACCATGGGTCAACGGCCTAGTAGAAGGCACGAACAGACTGCTCTTACATGTACTAAAAAGGCTATGTGCACCAGAGGTAGGGGAAGACAACGATGAACCAGCACGATGGGAGAATCTACTGTGAACATGGCCAGACCACCTAGAGGATGCAGTACAGGCATTGAACAACCACATCCTACCGGCCCTTAAACACACCCCAAAGGAGTTAATACTCAGCCTTGTAGTAGACACAAAATGCACGAGACCAGAAGATTGCATCACACTGGTAGACGTGGTTCAAGCATCAGCACACGTAGCATACATGGAGCAGCAACGCCTAGATGGGTATGACGAGGTCGTACGGCACACGGTCAAGCATAAACATGCATTCGACAAAAGGGTCATAAAACAGCACCCTGGAGAAGTAGTCTTTCACAAAGGACAACTAGTACAAGTCTACCGCAGCAATACTGACTACATGTTCAAAACAGATCGAAAGTTAATACCAAAGTGGTCGGTACCACACCGCATAACAGAACAAATACGAAATGCATACAAACTGGAAACCCAACAAGGGGTACAGTTACCAGGAGAATTCAGTGCAAGAAGACTACAGGTGTTCAAACCTAGACCAGGTACAAAACTGCATGAGGAACAAGAAACATACATGGAAAACATCAATAAGGAGAACAAAGGGAAGGATGAGGCAGAGGTGGAAAGAGAAGCAGAGGGATGGGAGGATGAGCATCAACAGGCAAGCGAAGATGGTGATGAGGACGCTGCTGGGTCTTTTTTAGGGGGCCACATGTAGTAGGGGAGAGGGGAGGTGCAAGGAGCTGAGGGTGCTTAGTCAGTGGGGGTGTTCAGAGCGACAGGCGGCATCATGTATCATAGTCTATGGAACATGGTTGGGTGCGACAGCAGCAGGTCAGGCAGTTCCCCCCACTTCAATGGTCGTCACTTGTCTCTGCCACACTTTTCACTGTAAGATACAGTGAGCAACAAAAACGTTGCAATGTTTGCAACATTTTGATTGTTTGAGGTATAAGTTGGGATTGGATGTGGCTGTGCAGATGTGATAGGGGAAGGATTTGTAGCCCTTGCTCTTGGCTTTCCATTGGTGGTCTTTTCAATGTCAGGGGTGTAGTGGCTGTGATTATATGAGCCAATTACTGAGGCCTATGCATTGCAATGTTTTTGTTGCTGACACCATAGTGGATGAAATTGATGGTGTGAAGGATATATTTGAAGCAGAAATGCCAGCTGGTGCTTACATAATATATCACATGATTAATTAAATGGTTTGTCAGTGAACAAACAAAGCCAAACATTGAATTTGAGTGATGTACCCTCTGTCCTGTACCACAACCCAAGAAATCTCTTTTCTTGCTATTCTCTCAGGAAATCTCAGCAACTTCTGGTGTTTGTGGCATTACCATGAGTAGGGTGTGTTCCCAGCACCACAAGTCCCTTAAAAGGTTGCTAAAATTCATCCCAGCACTGTTTCCCCTGCCAATGCCTGCAGGATCCTGGCACTCATCAGCATTGGGAAAGGTGAAAATGGCAAGTAATTCAGTCTGACACTTCAGGGCATGAAGAATGAACTAATCCCCTCCCAATATGTGCATTTTCACAAAAGAAAATTGGGTATCAAAGTTGAGGTGAGGCAATGCCCTCCTCTGCACACCAGGTGCCAAGGAGGATCAGCCAGACTATGCCCTGTGCTGAACTGTGGATCACTGGGAAAGCATTATTGGGTCATAGGTGACCAATGGGGACACCTAGGGAGAGGTGGAAGGGGAAAAAAATTCTACCCTGGCAGCCCAATAGGTCATTCCACCCAGAGCCCTTGGAAAGTAAAGAAGGGTTTGACTTCCACCAACCTTGATACTCAATTTTCTTTTGTGAAAATGCACATATTGGGAGGGGATTAGTTCATTCTTCATGCCCTGAAGTGTCAGACTGAATTACTTGCCATTTTCACCTTTCCCAATGCTGATGAGTGCCAGGATCCTGCAGGCATTGGCAGGGGAAACAGTGCTGGGATGAATTTTAGCAACCTTTTAAGGGACTTGTGGTGCTGGGAACACACCCTACTCATGGTAATGCCACAAACACCAGAAGTTGCTGAGATTTCCTGAGAGAATAGCAAGAAAAGAGATTTCTTGGGTTGTGGTACAGGACAGAGGGTACATCACTCAAATTCAATGTTTGGCTTTGTTTGTTCACTGACAAACCATTTAATTAATCATGTGATATATTATGTAAGCACCAGCTGGCATTTCTGCTTCAAATATATCCTTCACACCATCGATTTCATCCACTATGGTGTCAGCAACAAAAACATTGCAATGCATAGGCCTCAGTAATTGGCTCATATAATCACAGCCACTACACCCCTGACATTGAAAAGACCACCAATGGAAAGCCAAGAGCAAGGGCTACAAATCCTTCCCCTATCACATCTGCACAGCCACATCCAATCCCAACTTATACCTCAAACAATCAAAATGTTGCAAACATTGCAATGTTTTTGTTGCTCACTGTATTGTATGTTATGCTTGTCAATTTATGTAATCTACCTCCGGTCTCACATATGTCCAAAATGTGTTCCATTGATGTTCCAAGCTTGGCTAGGCCTGTGTGGTGGGGAGCGTCCAATCAAACTAACAAAATTTTAGCACCCATACCAAGTTTATGGATGTTCAAATGTTTGCCGGAGAATGGGGAATTTATAACAATCACGTGCCACTCACATAATCAGTCACGTAGACTTGGATTATTCCCTTGTCTCTCTCTCTTCTTCTGCCTTCGAGTTCTTCTCTTCCTTCTGGCATAGCTTTTACCCGTCTTTTTCTGCCAAACATGTCTTCGCAAGCTCTTCTCACGGTACCCGCCTCGATACTTACCAGGCTTCTACTACCGTGCTGCCTCCTGTGTCTGTTATGCATCCTGATACTCTAAATGATAAAACATCCATTCTAACCCCGTTAACTCTGGAAATCAGTCCCAACATATTCTAACCATATACATCCTTCTCTCCCCAGCCTCGAAGGCTTCTCTGGATAGTTTGACAATGAGAGAACGGGGCGTCTTTTCCTTCCCACCGGTCTAACGTTTTCGCGTCTGCTCTCTACTGACCTCGACGAAATGGTTGACGTCAAGTTGCCTGTACCTGTGTGCCGTGGGTTGGCACGGGAACATCGTACCATCGGTTCTGCCGTACGTGACGAAACTGAAGTGCCCTATGACTATGATCTTTGGAACCCGACATAAGTTTTCTATGAACAGATACTATTCCTACCCCCAAGTGCTTCGTGGTTGCGCTTTCTGTACCACTGTTCCGTAAATTCTTGTCTGGGTACGCTGCAGAGCCCAGCTTCTACAATGGTATATCGCAAAATCAATACCGACACGAAGTAGCATGTACTAGAACTACTCGAAGATGGTTGGGAGGTGGGAGAAGTCACGAATGCACTAGGTGAGTCGAGCCAGTGTCAACCGTCGGGCTGAAAAATACGAGGAGCACGGACATGTGGAACGGCCATCTATCCTCCGTGGACGGCTTCGTTTACTCAAAGCGGCTATTCCGTGTGATCTGCATGAACACATTCGCGAGAATCCATCTTTTTTTCCCCACGAGATTGGTGGATGGCTGTCCGTATATCATGACTGGCCAATCTCGACTACCGCTCTTCCTTCTGGTGAAGAGTCTCCCGGACTCGCATCGAGTCTTGTGGTCTCCCTCTTGATGGGAGGGGAGGTTACGTCTGAGGGCGAGAGTGCCCTTTTTTGCAGCAATACGGATCTTTAAGGTAGGCTTTTTGGCGGCAGTAATCTCTGTGGGAGAAGACTTAACTGCCAGTGGGTGGGGAACTGTTGCAGTAGCAACGGATACTGGCAATGTGTTGCTGATCATCCAACTCACCCCGTATTTGATGTATATCCGCTGACTCATCGAGCTCGTCAAGCTCATCGCAGCTGTCATTGGCGAAGGTATTGTCAACGAACTCGAGCTCCGGGCTCCGGCCACTTATCCCCATGGGGAAGGTTGGTAACAGTGTCAAAATATCGAAGGCGTTGGAGCAATTGCCCGACACGGTTATGAAACAAAAAGGTCTTAAAACGAGTGTGGGGTGTTGTGGAGAAGCCGGAAATCCTTCAAGACGATTCTTTTCAATTTTCTGAGCGCGTGTTTGCACTGCGCGGACAGGAATTTCCGTAATAATTGTAAGCAAATGATGGGCGAGGCTGTGCTCTTCCAGACACGAGGATGGGCTGCGGTCGGTTTCCTGACCATACTTCTCCCAATCTCTGTGCTCACTACACCACTATCCGATCCCCACGTGAATGACCACCCCTACCATGCGTCTCACTCTCTCTTCCGAAGGTGTGCGAAACACGACTATGACCAACGAGGACGGGCAAGTCCTGTACAAAACCTCGACGCCTTTTCGATTTGGAGCCCGCACGACTACACTCTACAAAGTCGTCCCAAACACGGACCCAGACGATATGCGAGACCATTTGGAGAGAATAGGGGAGATCGAGTGGAATTTAATAGGTTCATCTGTGATGCGACTCCGTGGGCAAGAAATGATGACGGACACATTCATCCCTCGTCATGGAATCAGAGGAAGGTGGTACACACATCGTCTCCGACATGCATCCATAGAACTTATGTTCTTCCAACTTCACAGAAAGCGTACCTTCAAGGGACCGGACGGTCTCCCCTACAGATGGGACATGGATTTCAAGTTTGTCAGAGTGTGTACTTTCCTAAAGTCTTCCATGATCCCCCAGCTTTGACAGGTTTTGGTTGGGTATTGGAACACAGTTGTCACGCGACGATACCACTCGCCAAGAACTCGCACGGTCCTACAGACGAAGCCTCGGCATCATTGGGCCCAGAAGGGACCCCTTCCTTGATGTTGATCTCAATCTCATGCACATGCTTGATACGGTCGTACTCACTTTTGTTTATGTAGAAAAGCTGCGGATGGATAAGGAGAAACGAGCGAAACGAAATCATGGTGGTGGTGGTCCTTGAGATACCCGTAGTCGCAGAGGCAGCAATAGATGGTCCTCACTCGTCTCTGCCAGGCTCTTTGCTGTAAGCTATACTTGGCCGCTTATTATGTAGTGTACTTCGAGCCTCGCATACGCTGATGTGCCAAACTTGGCTCACGTGTGTCTAATCAAATTGTCAGATTGGTCATCGTGGCGAGTACACTCATATTCCAAACAGGCACAGCAGCCATGCCAAGGCCACAAACTACCACAGCCCTCACTGCACTGCAACAGTGAAGTCACATAAAAGAGTTTAACTCAACCCCTGCATGTCCGCATCCCAACATGCGCCTAGTGCTGTCCGAAGAGGGCGTCCGCAATACGGTCATGACTAGCGAGGATGGTCAGGTCCTCTACAAAACTTCTACTCCCTTCCGTTTCGGAACGCGGATGACCTCGCTTTACAAGGTCATCCCAAACGAGAATCCAGAGGACATGCAAGACAATTTCGAGGTCATCGGCGAGATAGAATGGCATGTAATCGGTTCCTCTACGCTACGGCTTTACGGAGAAGAAATGAAGACGAAGGACTTCATGCCTCGTCATGGTTTGTTGAGAAAGTGAGCTAGTAGATCACGCTTGCCAACAGTCTCCCCTCCGCAAAGCTGACGCACATGCACGTTGCAGCAAACGCACATTTAAAGCGCCAGATGGTCGATCGTACATATGGGAGGCAGAATTCTCGGTGGTCCACGTGTGTACTTGTTCTCCATCCATGGAGTGATGTGGCGATTGATGCGAATCACTCTCTTTAGCTATCCAGAGATGGCGAGAGTCGCCAAGAATTAGCCAGGTCGCATCGAAGAAATCTGGGCATCATAGGTGCAAGACGGGACCCCTATCTCGAGGTCAGCGAAGAACTCGAGCATATGCTCGATATGGTAGTACTCACTTTCATATATGTAGAAAAGTTACGGATGGATGACGAAGAGGCCGCCAGTTACAGCGTGTAAAAAGCTACGAGTCCTTGCCTTTATCAAAAGTATTCTTGTACCCAGCGGATCGCTGATCATAGTAAGATTGATTGGAACATTAGTTATAGTACATGAGTTTGATGGATACGCACCACGTCTATATGAATGGAAAGAAGGAAGGAAAAGACTATACGTACAAGGCCCATCACATATGCTGCTCCCATCATCACCGAAGTAAACAAGGGATAAATACTCATCGTCGTTTCCTTCCCCGCTTTTCCCACCATTCCCTGTCCATCCTCGACTTTTCCACGTAAGTAAACGTGAGGATGACCAGATCCAACATATGTTCGATCTCCCGCGAGATCTCCAGACATGCCTTGGTGCTCTCCATTCCAAGAATGTTGAAGGATCCAGATGTCGAACGACGGTAGCGAGCTACTTCCTTACGACTTGGATCATCCAAAGAGAGCTGGGCAGTGCTACATAAGCATCGGATGGAGCCCGGAATACGACATCGAAACACTCACAACGACGACACGGCGATGCATGTCCCATCTATAGCGTCTGCCGTCGGGGCCCTTGAACGTTCGCTTTCTGTACCATTACAATCGATACAGGTCAAACCCACGACATCATCCCGAGCACTCACCGCCCGGTAACGCCGTGTCTTCTCAGAAAAGAATCCGACCTGAAGTCCTTCCCCCCTATTCTGAACACTGCAGAACCAAAGATAGGCCATCTGATTTTGCCCACCACCTCAAACCGGTCCTTCATCTCAAGTTGGAAGTCGTCCAATACATACTTGCGAATTTTGGTTGTCCACCTTCCGAAAAAGAAAGGTGTGGAGCACACGTAGAGTGGTTGGCCGGTGTCAGACGTGAATGTAGTGTTACAAACGTTCTCGCTTGATAATGTAAGAAGCATTTACGCGTGGCGCCTCGCAACCGTTCGTCGCTGGTGGTGGCTTCCGACAAGTTTGTCTTTGATGAGGGGGGGAGCGGGAGCGGGAATTAGCACGGCGTAGTGTGGATATATGTATCTACAAGCTAGTTGTGAGTAAACCACGTTGCCACAGTGCGGATATACGGTGGAACGCAGAGAACAGCTTGCAAGCTGGTCCCACAGCAGCAGGCTTCCGCTCGTGTGCAGAGCTACTACTGGCTTCGAATGCAAGGCTTTTCTTCAATTTAGAAACACGAGAGGAGAGCGGAAATCCACAGGAGTACGGGTAAGCATCAGCAAACGAACAACCCGATTAAAACCTGAAGGCAGAGGCACGGCCATGATGATGTGATGGGAAGAGATAAGTAACTGACCTATGTCGTTCCATCGATTAGTACGCATGTGCGATACGCCTTCTTCCGAACGATACCTGTGTGTACATCGTACCTGGGACAGCTCTAGACTCCACAAACACGTATGGCAAGTGCCAAGCGGCTGTGGGGTCCTCATAGCACGGCCACCTACCCCAACAGCCTCGGCGCTCTTCTTGCAGCCTTTTGATTCGAGGTGGCAAAAACAAAGTTCATTGCCCGTCGATATGGCTCTCCAAGTGATTCCGGAGATTCAAAAGGTCGTGTGGAAACGTGGTCGACTCGGGGGTTTTCGTGAGATGACTGCGGGATGGAACCAAGAAGATTCGATGTTCTCGACGTTTCTAAATGTCGGAAAAACAAGCTGGCGATGGCCCAAAATTGCAGATGAAGCTATTTCTGAGGCTGACCGTACACGGCAACATATTAAACTACAGAAAGGATACGATCGTTGGCTGCGAAAGACCATGCCACCTGTTGAAGTCGGCAATCTCCCAACTCGTGGGGTAACGTGTTGGTATCACCCGTCCTTAATACTTGTCCAACACAACTCGTTGTATCAGAGGCAGCCTGAAACAAGCATGTATGTAGAGAACCTTGCCTAGCGAGCCGTGACGCGTGATCACTCTCCAACAAACAGTCGTACTAACAGATACGTCGTCGATCCAATGAACCGCACGACTAGGGGTGGCATGTGCGCAAAGTCAGAAGACAGATTGAACATTATGCTAACGGGGATATACGACGTACAAGCAAGTCCGACAACCGAAAAGAAGATGAAAGCCATATAGCCATCTACCGACTTGGACACTTCGCCACTCTCCGGGATCGGTGTTGCAGATCTGGGGAACGTAATGAGCCGGGGATAAACGCCTTGCACAGCAGCGAGGACTTACAAAACGACCGCCGCTAGCAATGCCTATATAGCTGATTAGGACCGACCCAACCCTACCACACTGTCCAACTTACATTGCTTAGAGTCCAAACCAACAATACCTAAATTCCCATGAGTCAGAGTATCTTTCACGACCAAACAACACGCAACCCCTCACATTAGTTCTAAACGTCTTATAGTCATCCTTTGGCTGCGCAGCAGGGTCGACTTTGCGCTCCTCCTTTGGCGGCTTGGTAGAGAGAACACATATCGCACTCTCGTATGCTGCATTGATATCCTTCTCGGCAGTAGGCACAGCCACTTCAACTTCGTTTTTGTTCTTTCCAACAGAAACGACTCCGAGGTCAGTGGGGAGTTTGTTGTCGCCCTTGATACCCCGCGACGCATGGTGTACGTTGGCAAACTAGGGAAAAACTATGAGGACAGTCTACTACGCAGCTTGATTCGTTTCACCCACAGCGTAGATGTTCAAGACCGCAATGTAGGATGGAGCCGCGCACAAATATTGCCCGAAGGACGTAATCATATGCCAGGGTTCAAACTAAGACCATGATAAGTCATTCAGCAGACGAAGGAACCTCAAGTGAAGAATAAACGTACAAAGATAAGCGATGCAGCGACGTAAAGACTAAGAGTCGCGGCAAGTGGAAACACGATATTTCTGAAAATCGAGCTCGAGAAAAGATCGGTAGCTTTGATAGAACCATCTGTAGCTGCCACTTCTTCCATACCTTTAACGGCCAGGTAAATGGCAGAGAACTTGGGTTATCGTTAGGAACATAGCACTCGTCGCGGGATGGGGGTACGTACGGTCATGTAAATTGTAACGAAGCCGAAGCCGACGAAAGCGAGCGTATACCCCCACTTGGATCCCTGGGGACGATCTCCGGGGGATAAGAGGAAACACATGATAAGCAGCCCGAGGTAAAAGTAGTTGAGAATTAGATTGAGGACGTGCAGCTTCGGCACATAGCTCTCCAGGGCATCTGAAAGGATAACGAAAGCAATATAGTAATTTGCCTTCCAGCCATTCAGTGAGCCATGCGAGAAAACAGCACAAACATATGGGAGAAACCTACGAGTCCGAACCACGCAAAGATAAGATGGTACAACTGATACAGCATCTCGACATGTATCCAGAACTTGCGAGCGAAGCTATGCGAGGAGCGGTATATATAGTGGAAATGGACGAGACTGTGAATGGTAGCGGAGAAGGAGCCATTGAGCCAGCGCTGTCGCTGCGATATCAGCTCCGGCACCTGCGTATGTGAGCAGAGAGGTAAACCAGAAGACCAGCGTAAGCGACACACCTGGTCTGGCACGTCAGTGATAGCGTAAGCTGACTTGACGTAGTGCAATATCCATGAACCTCCTCGCTTTGAGACTAGCTCCCAGCACAATATCTACACCTACTTGTGAACATTGCTTGCACCGCGGGCGACGCGGGCAACTCACCCGATCCTCTGCGAGATACATATTGGCAGTGAAGATACCTGCACCGGCTCCGTGCATCTTCTCGCCCAAAAAGTACTTCTGCAATGGTCCTTCCCCCATGGCATCGTTTTGCAATGCGATATAGCGGTATGCACTGAATGCACCGGGTAACACGGTGACGTATCCAAAGACACTTTCCAATGGTTTATCCAGGATGTTCGACATCTTGTACTCAAAGTTCTGCGCCGCAACAAGCGGATTGAAGAGGTACTGCCCGTGCTTGCCTTTCAACACAGCGATCTCCCCGCAAGCCCCGCCGACATTCGACTTAATGTCGAAGACCTTCCACAGATGATATATGGATGTGGTGCCCGGCACGGTCCCAACGTCAAGGAGTACGCATACGTTGGGCTGCAGGATCGGGCCAAAGGCATTAAAGAACCACCGGTGAGAGTTGATTTTCTTTTGATTCTTCTCCTTGAGGCAAAATATGATTTGAACTGGCACGATGCCCTGCTCAGTACCCTCTATTTCCATCGAAGGGGATACGGAGACTGAAATAATGAGAGCAGTGAAGTAAGATGCAAGAAATATGTATACTCTGTGTCGTGTACTCATAAATGTGAGCTGTGACCGGTTTTCCATTCACAACGTTCTGAAGTAATGTCAAAACTCAATGCACAAATCAACGTCGACCGCTCACCTTTGCAATTCCATCTTGGTAAGCTCCTATTGTTGCGATAACACTCAGTGTTCGAGAGTTAATCATGTGTCGACCATCACTAACGATACATACAACCACCTTCTTCCATCCATCCTTCCTCCATGTTTTACTGCGGTCCCGCTTACACAGATGTGCAATGTTTGTCATGACCCCATGCATCGATCTACAGAATAACTCCTCGTCCTCATTGCACATCGTCACCGCAATGAACAATTCCGTGCGCCGAGGCGGGTCATAGTGTACTTGACGCAGCGTGAAGCCGGAATCTTTGAAATCGTTTGGGTCGCATGTCGCCGCCGAGTATCGCATATGCGTAAACTCCCGTTCGTTCCGCAGAGCACACATATCCAAGAGTTTCGATGGCACAGCTGAATCTAATACGAGATTTTCGTGAAATAGTTCAACTCTTTTGAGCGTCTTGTACCTCCGAGGCACCTCGTCGATGCCCGCCACTTCCTCATAACTGCCCGGGATCCTCACGCGCTGGCAGGGTATTTCCCTCTGGAGAAGTGGCAACTCACCCTCTCCGTCCATTCTGCCGCCACCTGCGTAGGAACCCTCGAAATGGGGATGAGAGGATGCTTGAGGTTGACCTCCAGAGCCGTACGAATCATTCTGGGCACCGAAATAGTCCGTCGATGGCTGAGGTAGGTGCGGAGTCAGCGTATGCGCCAGATATGTATCAAGAGGAGTGTACGAGTCATGCTGAACCTGATGGGGATGGTGAACAGGCACTGGTGAAAACGAGGCTGGCTGAGTCCGAGGCGTCAATAGCGGGTCCGAGAGATGGTAAGGTTGATTTGAGGTGTACTGTTCTGCTCGTACTGTACATGCCCCGTACGGGTCACAGTGCGACTACCGCTGGTCGTACGGGTAAGGGCTATATCCATCGGTGTCATTGCCGCGCTGGGCTTTGTGATGCTCGTCCGCCTTTAGAGACGTGAGTAAACATCGAGATGGGTCCTCAGCAAGCAGTACTTTGAAATACCTCCGCGTATCTCGACGTTGCGTAGCCGGGCGCTCTGTCGAGGCAATCCTATGGGTTGAAGTTTGACCGTGCATGGATGATACCCAACCTCTTGAGTTTGAGTATCTCGGCACTCTTGTTATTTTCTAGTCTCGAAAACCAGGCGTTTGAGGACGCTCAAAGTTCTAACGTTAAAACGTTGATACCCCGTTTCAGTTTTCGGAAGATCCCGAGGTCGTGTGAGGTGACGACGGAAACATATGATGCCGGGACTACAAGGCTATTTTCGTTATTTTCATCAAGTTAGTGAAGTCTATGATCCACCGTGAAAGTCTGCAATGTTTTAACTCCTAAAACAACATATTGGTATTATTTGACTATTTGTCCAATGCAACTCGCTGCATCGGGGGCAGCTTGAAAACAAGTACGTATGTAGAGAATCTCGCCTCTGTGATTACTCTCCAGCAAAGATTCGTACCAACATGTACGTCGTCGATCCAATGAACCGCACGACTGGATGCGCGGAGAGTCAGAAACTAAAATTCAACATAACACCGAGGCACACGACGTACAAGCAAGTCCGACGACTGAAAATAAGATGAAGGCCATGTAGCCATCCACCGACTTGGATACTTGGCCACTCTCCGGGCTCGGCGTTGCAGATCTGGGGAATGTGATGAGCCAGAGACAAACGCCTTCCATAACAGTGACGACTTACACGACGACCGCTGCCAGCAGTGCCTATATGGCTTGTTAGCGCGGGCACAACCCCACCGCACTGTCCAACTCACATTGCTTAGAGTCCAAACCAACAATACCTAAATTCCCGTGAGACAGGGTATCCTCTACGACCAAACAACACGTAACCGCTCACATTAGTTCTGAACGTCTTATAGTAGTCCTCCTGCTTCGTAGCAGGGTCGACTTTTCGTTCCTCCTTTGGCGGCTTGGTAGAGAGAACACATATCGCATCCTCGTATGCTGCATTGATATCCGTCTCTGCAGTAGGCACGGCTACCTCAACTTCGTTTTTGTTCTTTCCAACAGAAACGACTCCGAGGTCAGTGGAGACTTTGTTGTCGCCCTTGGTACCCCATGATACGTCGTGCACGTTGGCAAACTGGGGGAAAACTATGAGGACGGTCTACCACGTAATTTGATTCGTTTCACCCACAGCGTAGACGTTCAAGATCGCAATGTAGGATGGAGCCATCAACAAGTATTGCACGAAGGACGTAATCAGGTGCCAGGGTTCGAACTAAGACCATGATAAGTCATTCAGAAGTCGAAAGAACCTCATGTAAAGCAAAGACATACGAAGATCAGCGATGCAGCGACGTAAAGACCAAGAGTTGCGGCAAGTGATAGCACGATATTTCTGAAAATAGAGTTCGAGAAAAGATCGGTTGCTTTGATAGAACCATCTGCAGCTGCCACTTCTTCTATACCTTTAACGGCCAGATAAATGGCAGAAAACTTGGGTTATCGTTAGGAACACAGCACTCGGCGCTCACAGACAACATGAGGATGGGGGTACGTACGGTCATGTAAATTGTAACGAAGCCAAAGCCGACAAAAGCGAGCGTATACCCCCACTTGGATCCCTGGGGGCGATTTCCGAGGGAAAGCAGAAAACACATGATAAGCAGCCCGAGGTAAAAGTAGTTAAGAATAAGATTGAGAATGTGCAGCTTCGGCACATAGCTCTCCAGGGCATCTGAAAGGATAACGAAAGCAATATAGTAATTTCCCTTTCAACCATTCGGTGAGCCATGTGAGGAGACAATACAGGCATATGGGGGAAACCTACGAGTGCGAACCACGCAAAGATAAGATTGTACAACTGATACAGCATCTCGACATGTATCCAGAACTTGCGAGCGAAGCTATGCGAGGAGCGGTATATATAGTGGAAATGGACGAGACTGTGAATGGCAGCGAAGAAAGAGCCATTCAGCCATCGCCGCCGTTGTGATATCAGCTCTGGGACCTGCGTACGTGAGCAGAGGCAAACCAGAAGACCAGCGTAAGCGACACACCTGGTCTGGCACGTCAGTGATAGCGTAAGCTGACTTGACGTAGTGCAATATCCATGAACCTCCTCGCTTTGAGACTAGCTCCCAGCACAATATCTGCACCTACTCGTGAGCATTGTTTGCACCACAAGCAACGTGGGCAACTCACCCGATCCTCTGCGAGATACATATTGGCAGTGAAGATATCTGCACCGGCCCCATGCATCTTCTCACCCAAAAAGTACTTCTGCAATGGTCCTTCCCCCATGGAATCGTTCTGCAGTGCGATATAGCGGTATGCACTGAACGCACCGGGTAACACGGTGATGTATCCGAAGACACTTTCTAATGGTTTATCCAGGATGTTCGACATCTTGTACTCAAAGTTCTGCGCCGCAACAAGCGGATTGAAGAGGTACTGCCCGTACTTGCCTTTTAAGGCAACGATCTCTCCGCAAGCCCCGCCAACATTCGAGTTAATGTCGAAGGCCTTCCACAAGTGATATATGGACGTGGTGCCCGGCATGGTCCCAACGTCAAGGAGTACACATACGTTGGGCTGTAGGATCGGGCCAAAGGCATTAAAGAACCACCGGTGAGAGTTAATTTTCTTTTGATTCTTCTCCTTGAGGCAAAATATGATTTGAACCGGCACGATGCCCTTCTCAGCACCCTCAATTTTCATCGAAGGGGATACGGAGACTGAAATAATGAGAACGGGGAAGTAAGACGCGAGAAATGTGCATACTCTGCGTCGTGTACTCGTAGATGTGAGCTGTGACCGGTTTTCCATTCACAACGTTCTGAAGTAATGTCAAAACTCAATGCGCAAATCAACGTCGATCGCTCACCTTCGCAATTCCATCTTGGTAAGCTCCCATTGTTGCTATGACACTCAGTGTTCGAGAGTTGATCTTCTGTCGACCATCGCTAACGATACATACAACCACCTTCTTCCATCCATCCTTCCCCCATGTTTTACTACGGTCCCGCTTACAGAGATGTGCAATGTTTTTCATGACCCCGTGCATTGACCTACAGAATAACTCTTCGTCCTCGTTGTACATCGTCATCACAATGAATAGTTCCGGGCGCCGAGGCGGGTCATAGTGTACTTGACGCAGCGTGAAGCCGGAATCTTTGAAATCGTTTGGGTCGCATGTCGCCGCCGAGTATCGCATGTGCGTAAACTCCCGTTCGTTCCGCAGAGCACACATATCCAAAAGTTTCGATGGCACGGCTGAGTCCAGTACGAGATTTCCGTGGAATAGTTCGACTTTTTTGAGCGTCTTGTACCTCCGAGGCACCCGCTGAGGGATGCGTCCATAGCGGATATTGGTTTCAGGCTGATCGTCGATACCCGCCACGTCTTCATAACTGCCCGGGATCTTCAAGCGTTGATAGGGAGGTTCCCTCTGGAGAAGTGGAAAGTCGCCCTCCCCGTCCACTTCATCGCCACCTGTGTAGGAAGCCCCAAATTGGGGACGGGAAGATGCTTGAGACTGACCGCCAGGGCCGTACGGATTGTACTGAGCACCGAGATAGTCCGTCGCTGGCTGAGGTAGCTGTGGGGTCGGTGTATGCGCCGTATATGTATCATGAGGAGCGTACGCGTCGTGCTGAGCCTCATAGGGATCGTGAGCGGGCGCTGGTAAGAACGAGGCTGGTTGAGTCTGAGGTGTCAAGAACGGGTCCGAGAGATGGTAAGGTTGATTCGAAGTATACTGGTTCTGTTCGTGCTGCGCCCCGTACGGGTCATACTGCGACTGCCGCTGGTCGTACGGATAAGGGCTGTATCCATCGTTGTAATGACCGCGCTGGGCTTCGTCTGCCTTTGAAAACGTGAATGAACATCGAGGCGGGTGCTCAACAAGTATTTTTGACTCACCTCTGGGTATCTCGACATTTCGCAGTCGGACGCACTGTCAAGACGGTCCTACAAGTGGAAGTTGGAATGTGGGTGGACGAGGCACAGTTTCTTGTTACTTTTACAGGGTTTCCGTCTCTTCGCGTGGCTGTGGCTGCGGATTCAATATTCATGCGCACAAGGACAGCCAAGCACTCCACACACACAGTGCATCTGACAATTATACACGGCAGGAATTGTCAGAAGACGACTGCGAAGAAGTCGTACTACAGTTACAGGTGAGGCTATGTCACTCATGGTTATCTGCAGGCGAGAGCACTTGAGGCGCAGAAGTCGGTTCTAAGCTTCACAGACTCTACTCATGACATTTGGTATATATTACCTGTACCTGGCAACTTGGCAACATCCACAACTTCAGGCCAATTACAAGGGTAAACTCTCTGCTCTAGCGTCAGGCGGCGCGCGGGTACTGGCAAGTCAAGACCCGTGGTCGGGGCAAAAAACGAAGTTCGGCTGTTCTTGGATTTCCGCAGCTGCTGCGCCCATCTACGCAAGGAGGCGTTATATCCCTTTATGGGGAGCCAAGTCGACCACCAGTGGCTACGCAAGCAGCAATACATGGCCCACAATCAATGTAATTACTCGCTACGAACAGTTACTCTGCGGAAGTTCTCGTCGCTGTTACAAGGTATTCCTCCATTCAATGTTCTCGTCATAGCTATCCCAACGCATGGTGTGACAAAAGATTTCACGCGTACTATCAGTAACTCACACCCGGACGCAGCTGTAATGTATCACGAAATGGTCGTATCGACAGTTACTCCCGCAGATATTCTTCAACTTGAGAATGATATCTCAATGCTTGGGATAACGGTTGCCAAGAGTGGGGCTGTATGTGACCAACTTAAAACATTTCCACATCGATGTCGATCCTCTCAAGTTTTATATCAGGTGATCAGTAATCGCTAGCAGCAAAGGGCCGCTGGAGGAACAACAGTGGTTTTATTGCAGCCTCGCCATACGTCGGCGGTCAGTGGTAACAGTGTTGCACAGGTCACCTACAATTCCATTATAACCCTCTCCGTGATCCATTCTTGTTGACCTTCATTCGACATTGCGACCGGCACCTTGATCTGACCAACACCGGCTTTCATGGACTCAGCCCGCCACAGCCGGTACTCAGCAAAGGTCCCACGCCTGACTATCCGAATGGTTGGCAGACGAAGTCGTCCTGTGTCAAATGCGCGCCGGTGTTCTTCATTTGTCGCTACGAGCGCCTCGAAGGCTTTTTGTCTTGCAAATTTAGCGAGATGGCCTAAATTGTATCGTGATGAGTTGGGGCAATGTGGTCCAATCGATGCAACAGCGTACTAATGTCACCTATGATTTCGAAGAAAAAACCCACTGTTTGCGGAAGCTCGCGTTGGTCAACGATGGCAGTAAATTCTTGCACTTTCATGATATCTTCTGTGTTGATTGCCCGAACGACGCCAACAAGATGTGCCTCTGTAATCGCAGCATACGGGAGCCGGATTGCCAGGCTGCGTGCGTATCAGATACCTGTATTTCCCTTCAGAACAAATGTCTGAGACCCTCACTTTTTTCGTCCGTAGAACTCGAATACCGGGGAGCCGCTTCGAGGATCGAACCCAGTAACCTGGATGACATCATCTATAAGGTATCTCCACAGCCCATCCTCCGTGGTGGCCACGGGTTGGTAGCACTTTCCTGGTTGGAGATCCCACTTTAACAAATAAACGTCAATCGATGGGCTGCAGGAAGGCGTCGAAAAGCGCACAGATTGGAGTATGTTGTCATGTACCAAGGCCTCCGAAGTGTCAAGGAATTCGATGACATCTCCACTTTCGAGGACGAACGTTTCGGTATCGCCAACGTTGAGCGTTCTCCCCATTATGCACTCCGTACACCCATATCCCACGTTCTGAATAAGAACATTTTCCCCAAGAACCGACCTCGCCTGTCTCGGATAAGCTGAACCGCATCGCCGGCATGACACATAAAAGCCATTTACCTTGGGCATCACTGTAGCAAACGTACCGCTACATATGCATATGAGGGTCTTCAGATTCGGCCACACGCGTTGTGCCCATGCACTACAAGTCAGCGGAGGACCTATGTTCTGGAGTTCCTCTACTCGCCATGGGTTCGCCCGAAAGTTCACCTGCAAGTATGTCCGGACATGGTCAATATGCTCGATATCGGGAATCGTCCCATTCCGCATGCTAGTGATGAGCATGTCCCAGTGCTCCTGGATGTGGTGGATGAGGTCAACGAAGAAAGTCAGGAATGTCATATTGAATCTCTCAAGCGTCGGCTCCGAGAGCGCGAATAATGCGTGAATCAGAAGAAAAGACCGGTGGTGAGTGATGAACCCTGTTGCCCATGGTGAAACGTGACCTGGCACTGTATCACGCATCAGCGATGCCGGATTATGCCACATGAAGCGATTTCGCCTCACCTATAGCCCCCATACGAGTGCTGTCTGTCTCCACGGACCAGTTCTCTGTGTCGCGCACTCCGCCACATGTCCCAATACACACGGGAATCTTCTTCATTACTTCTCCATCCTCCCCCATGACTTCTAGCAATTCTCGATAGCCAAAACAGTAAATGTACGCAGTCTTTTCTAAGTTAGTTGTTTGCAGAAGCTTAGTGAATGACGGGGGCGTATTGGACCATCCACGAGAATATTTTGCAAAAAGCTTGGATTTGTTTCTAGTGGTGGAGCTGGATATGCCAATGAAACTCGGGAGACCAGGAGCTAGTAGATTCTCGAGCGCAGACTGTTTGCGGGGGTGGCTAAAAAACTTGGCCACGAAGGGGCTGTAAGAGTCGTAGTCGGTAACCGGGACGACTCGACGGAAATCGATAACGATCGTAGGGTCTTCTTGCACATTTTTCCCCATGATGACCTGACGGAAGACAGAAAGGGAAGCAGCGGAAGTACCATAATGAGTGGTAATGTTGGACGCCACTATATTCCTCAGACGGTGTTCTGTGCGTTCTTGCAGAGCAGCCTTGAGTTCGGAGGACAAGGACGACAAGGGGCATACCGTAGAAGTAGACATTGGCAAGAACTATAGGGCTCGTGTTTGGAGGAAAGCCGGGTAATGAATCGCTTGTGCGTATGCACTTTTATATTTCTGTTAGATACTTATTTTTTTGCTTGCCGTGTGCCATTTGTCAAGCTTGTCACGATGGATTTGCACGTGGGCGCGCGTCGAGCGACATCTGGTACGCGAAGTCTCATCCGAATAACGAATTCAACCATACTTATCACGGCCGCTGACCTGCGTTCAAGTGGGTATAGCATGTGTGTGCGGGATCTTCCCGGCAGCACAATCACTCTCAACTTAGCAGAGGAAGCTTTAGCCGGTCGTCTTTAGCGATCTGAGGCGACTTGCACAGCTCTTTTTTTTTCTATCTGAGGGTATCACGTGGACTGCTGAGGTGAGTGGATATCGTAGAATCATGTAGCGCACCAAGGGTTGTAGTACATCGAAACATGCTTGGAGACGATGAAACTGACAACTGAGACACGTTGAACCGTAATTGAATAGAAGCGAACGCTGACAGGGGTCATTGCGCCTAGATGTATCACGTGACCAGTGCTCTCGTTTCGCGCGCAGGGTTTCTGCAGGTCCACCTTGAAATGTCTTTCCAGCAGCAAGCTCACCCAGACCCGCCATGTCTGCGCTTCCCAGAGAATTTGGGATTACATGCCTCCGTCAGCGTAGAAGCTGCGGCAAACATGCTGCTCAGAGCACTTCAGATGTCTCAGAACGTTCCCTACATGTGGACATTCATAGACAAACCAGCCGGTGCGACATCCAGACTCATTTGATAGTCGAATTGTCGGCTTAACGTCTGTTTCCTCCACAGAAGGACAACTTTACTTATTATACCTTCAAAACCCAGCGCAGTTTCCCAACGATGGCGTTCGGTATCAGGATCAAGAGACGCGTCTTGTCATACCTGTCGGTAATAGGGTATGTCCTATCCTCGCGGTCTACGAGATGGCTCATCCTAAGCTTCATCTTAGGAAATGGAAATTTCTGAAACCAAGTACGGTTTTGTGCCTAATGCCCAGGACACGAGTGCTTGGCGCGTCCGGCGGCGGTACCGTCTACACAGAGGAGGTCACCCCCAGCTCGTGCTCGTGCACTATGCGCGTGGGCCGGCCATACGTGAGTTTACTTTGTTATTGATTCCAATAGCGTAAACCAAGCAACTTCCATTTCCTACGATCGAACAGAAATCATCCCCTCACTGCTTAATTCCCCCGTACGCCAATACCCACTCCGTCAGATCACCGAACCGTCGGTATATATTATGGGTGATAAGGCGGGCCAAAAAGTGTACCCCTCTGGATCCGCACCTCCGCCTCCTCCTCAAGTACCAACGGGGATGCCGCCACATCCCATGGGCATGAATCAGCAGGGTATGAATCCTCCGGTAGTCAACGTAAATGCTCCCGGAATGGCGATGAACCCGCAAGCAATGCTCGCGCAGCAGAACAGTGCTATGGAGGCAATTGAGAGACGGCGAGAACGGGAACGACCCAGAGAGCGAGGTAGTAGTATGAGTGGTGGCGTAAGATAATTCTTTCCATTCACAGAGCCAATTGACTCCGCTGATCATGGACCAGCGTCCTGGTCCACCTCGGCTGGACGACGACGATTCGGCAGGTGAGGAAAAATGGCAATCATATTATCATCCTTCATTCGTGGATCTTTAGATGAAACCGAAACGATATCTGCCCGCACACTGGCCATAACGAGGTACCGACGCAACCATGAGCTAATGGAAGAGGTGTTCAAACAAGCCGCACTTGGCACGCGTTTACAATTATTTTTCCTTGAATCGTCCCGCTCAATGTCGCACAGGTAACATGAAGCGGCCGGCGCCACAACCCCCGTATTCGATATTTGACAAATTGGAACTAGAAGGCAAGGTGGTGCGCATAAATCGTCTCGTTCTAAATTATCGTCATTGAGGCTCCCCACGATAGAACAAGCTACAGGAGGAAGTTGACGCGTTGCAGGCGAAGCGTAAGGCGCGCTTAGCATCTGAAAGTGTCATTGCTTCCAATGTCCCGAGTCCCATGGAGACTGCTCCATGACATGTACATCTCGTAAATAATGTTGTACCAGAACGAGTGTCTCCTTGGTAGGATATGCAGACCAACACGTTTGTGCACTGGTCTGGTGCGGCTCACTGGATACGGTCGTTTGTGCCTCATGCATGGGAGATTATATTAATATTTTTGTCGTTTTGTTCTTCGTCATCTAGTGCCCATACAGGTAAGTCATGTTGTAGGCAAGCGATCTCCGGAGACCGTAGCTACTCGTCCGATGACCCTCTTTACCTACAGTAAAATGTGGCTGTTGCTTTCACGGTTCGTCCAATGACTCCTCATCGCGCTCATCCACTGGAATTTCTGTTGACCACACCCGAACCATTCCATGATGGCTACCAGTCGCAAACATCGCGGTTTTCAAGCCCTTCAGCCCACCATTCCACCCGATACATGCCAAGTCTCCTTTCCCACTCTGTGGACTTATGAAGTGGAGAAGCGCGGCAGAATCTCGGTCCCAGACGTGTACATCCCCGACTAAAATAAAATGTGTCACGACACCGCCGACACAGATATACCATCGGCATGGACGAACTTTTTCCGGCACATACCACAAATTGGTCATCACAACCTCCGAAACAGCAGGACCCTGCGTACTCGACTGGGATCTTGGTCACGAAGGCGTGTTTTAAGGTGATGCGGGAAGTGGTACAATCACGATCCCTGTCTTTAATGATCTCCAGTCTCCATATCTGAGGAGGTGCCTACCACACGGGGTGAAAAATATGTCTCGGACGGGTTTTACACTAACCTTCTCCAGTGAAAGAAGTACAAGGGGTCTCTTCCTTGCCATGGCGACATCGCGGATATCATCAGCCAAGGGTGTTTGACTAAGGATCTGGTCAGCATCATCAAATCATCAATTGATACCCAACACACCTTTCTTTCGTCTTCGTGACCATGTTATAAACTGGCAGTATGGGCAACAGTCGGTGAAGTGCAATGAGATAATGGTTCCGGTACCACCCTACCAATGATTCTTTTCTCTACTCTGATATGACAACTCGGATGTGGACCCCCTTCCCGGGTGATAGAGGGGCCAACCCCTACTAGCCGAACGCAATCCTGCGTTACTGCGACGCCGCATAGCTGTATTTGACCAAGGTTATAGGTATCCGAGACCTAAAAAAGCGATTGAGGGGTTCGGACCAGAGATGAAGGAGGCACCATTCTTTACCGTTCCCTCCATGAGATCCTGGAAGCGCATGTCATCAGTACCGTACACGACGCGAATGTCTCCACGCACTATTCTCACGACATTACTACCTTCTACAGATAAGAAACCTGACTACAGTTGTCACCAACACGGCACCGTACTCAGAAAATCCGGCTTACCTTCACCGTTTGGAAGCCAGGCAACGGATTGAATAGGTTGTTCTCGAACAATTGATCTCATGCATACACCATCCTGGCGAGTATGTCAACATACGATCTCACCGCACGGAGGTGTATAGTACCTCTGACCACACCCTTACTGCGCGGGGAAGCCGAACCAAGATTTCCTGGCCATTCGGAGACCTATCTCATTATTCGCGGAGGCGGGATGAGACATGACGTTACCACCTACCAGGCGACTTGACCAATTAGACCTTTCCCATTGAACAAAACGCGGTGGGCAGTCAATTCCCTGGGCCCTGTTACCCGGAACAACACAGATTTCTTGTCCCACCTGGAAAGCATATTGGTCTTACATGTGGGTTATGAATGAGAACCAACACCTTACCCCGCCGTGGCCAATAACTTCCCGTTTGGCGAGAACTGGAGATGGCGTACTAAAGCCTGATGTGCAACCTGATCCATCACCGGAGCAAGCATATCCCATTTCACAAAACCATTCGCGGAGCGGCGGGGCATCCCAAGTTCCGCAATCTCCAGCGCAGAACTAGGGCGCGAAGCAGCCCCGAGCATTATCACCGTGCGAACTGCATTCACAAAACGTTGTCTGGCATCAATATTACCATGTGTGATGTTCCTATCACTGCACCGGTCAGACAACGCAGATGGCGTCACGGACTCCGAGGAGGAAATCGCCACATCGTGATTCGGAAGGGGAGGTTTGGGTTCCTGAAAATCGGTATGATGGGATGACGTCGGACAAGGGTGACGAAAAGCTTGGGGTTGATCCGGCTGATTATGACGTGGCAGAACGGCATTTTCACGAATCATAGTTACGCGGACGGCCCGTGAAAATCTCCTCAAGAATGCCCGCATTGACAGAAAGCAGGTATTGCACCACTTCATGGTGATCCTCATGCCTCTGACAATGCGGAGGTTGGTAACACTTGCCATAAATTCAGCGATGACGTCCCCAAGCCATTTTTGACCACTGTGACGGACAAATATCCATCGTTCAGAAGCAAACCAAGCCGACACGGCCGCAAGCCCAAAAGAGGTGATGGCCTGTTAGACAAGTAAATGACATATGCAGATAGAGAAGGGAAAGCTTGCCGTTAGAACTGTGATTATGGTTGAGGTGACAGATCCCTGCGAGATGTCGATAAATACGGCCAGACGCTCTCGCAGTAAAAAGTTCATACCTGCCCAGACGAATACGTGAAAAGCATAAGCCCTGCGGAGAATGAAGCAATGGACATCACAAGGAAAACAAGCGGGGATCGTTTGATCCATATTGATACCCACCATGGCACTCTGTGCCCAGGCGAGCGGCTCCACAACGAAGTCAGTACTAAAGCAAGGTTAGGAAAGGTTAACATACTACATAGCTTGCTTCCAGGTGAGCCCGAGGAGACTATTCACAGCCGCCGCAATGCTGAAAACCAAGGACGAAAACCACAGGGTGTTCACGATATCAGCTAGCTTACCACTAGTCGTCGAATACGAGAACTGCAAAGTCGTTGCAGTCACGCCAGAAAAGAAAGTGGCTACTGTCGACAGATTTAGCAGATTAGCGGCTGCATGTTGCTGATGAGAGCTAATTGTTGGAACTCCTGGACAGCAACATTGATGAGCACAACCCACACGCCCTTCTCGGAACGTACCAATCTCGATGAACATGGCTAACGTCACAGTGACATTGTCGACGTGATAACCGATCTCACTAGTCAAGTCATGTACGTAACGTTGCACGGCGGCAGACCGAAACTGATCTGAAAAAGGGGTCAGAGCTCCGCAGGGGGAAATGTGTCATGGAAATCTGACTCGTGTACTCTTTGAGATGGACAGCCCAGTACTAAAGCAACGGGTGAGTATCATTCAAGTGTAAGCTACCAATACCGCGGTAGCCATAGTCACTCACCCGCAAATTTCCTTCGAATTCTATCATGGACTGATTGACAGCTACATCATCGAATTCTGGAAATTCATTAAGGCATTTGACAAAATTCTTCACATCGTCGGCAAAGTTCCCCAGGTGGGATGGTAATGTTTCTGGTTGTAAATTATCATCAAGAGGAAGGGGACGATGCCTCCGCCAAGCAGCGCGACGCCCGTCATCATCCATAACGTCTGGATTGAGACGGCCCTCACGTGAGTGGCGGATGACTTGACGAGGAAACAAACAGGCAGCATTCTCCCGGAGTAGGAACATGATATTCGTGAGCCGATCCCGCAGTTTGGACGCCGAAGAAAGGATCCCAACGGAACTACCAAGATGGCGGGCTGCATTTGCAAAGTTACATAACTGATGGGGAATGTTAATTCGTGAACCTGGAACGGAGGTACCACACACTTCTATGTCCAGGTTTTCTACCTGCCTTTGAAAGTGTTCAACGCGTCACCTCAGCAATGGTGGACACCCTACCTTTGGAACTTGAAAAATCGTTCCGCACCTGCAGGCTGCTGCTTGCCGCCCTTGGGTACCACTACTACAAGTTCCTATCAGCACACCTCAAAAGTAGCAATTCTCTGCGCCTACGCGAGTCATCTTCTAGAACAGACTGCGGCATAGATTCTAGAGGAACATCAACCCAGCTCCGCGGATCGGGAGAGTGGCGGACGTACCGGTGTCCGGCTCTCCATCGTTGCTCAGCTCAGTCAGTTGGTCGAGGAGACTAAACAATATTTGCTTCCGCTTCTTGCTCCAGTCCGCGTCCAAATGGGTAGAGTAGCCTCCTGCATTTCGTGCTGTACCTGCCAACTTGTTCAAGTAATCTGAGAGCTCGACCATTTTCTTTCTTACCTCGGGGCATACCTGCCAAAGGGTAACCTTAGAAGGTGAAGCGGTTCCAGAATCGAAGAAGTGCGTGAAATTGAACGGCTTTCTGCAATGACTGTCAGCAAAAATGTCAGGAACAGGGAGGATTGCCCAGCCTATAAATATTAGATCGCATTGCAGGCAACAATGCACTTCCAGACTTGTCTTCCACGTTTGCGTTTAGCGCTTTCAATGGGACAGATCTAGCCCTCTCCGGGCGCTCGAGGAAATGTGCCACTGCCGGAGTACTGTCCACACACGTAACCAGACTTGCGGTCGGTTCCCAAAGGTATGCAATGTTTTTCGCTTCTATACATTTCGGCACTCCTGGGCTCTTCAGTTGTCCATTCCTAACCACCGCGAGTTCATGAACACGATATCTTGCACTTCGTCCAGTTAATATCGTCCAAATGCGCGATAGGGTCGGGAAGATTATACCAGGTGGAGCGGAGGAATGAAAAGAAGGTATGACTCCGGCAGGGACAAGTCCCGGTGCGGTAAGAAGCATGGTGCATGGAATAGCTCACACAGGCGACACGATGCTTCGCGACCCTGCTTAGCAAAAGACTAAGAGGTAACGGAACAGTCAAACTGTGCCGCTCTCCAAGTATCATTGGCTCGAATGACTCTGGAGCCGAGTAAGTGAGCCAGATAGTGCCAGCATGTAGTCACAAAAAGTGAGTTCTGAAACGCATTGCACACACTCGCGTTCCACACTGTATCACAACAAAAACGTGGTATTGACCGTGTATGAGATCCAGGATGCAGGAACGCAGACAACACCCTATGGAGACAGCGTAATTGATGGGTCGTTGGAGTAATGACCGCGCCGCATGCTGGCAATGCCAAGGTTATGATGTGAGATTAAGGCTGCGAACGACGAAATAACCAGGGGACAACCCGATAACTTATCACTAGAATCAGTAAACTTGGGTGGCTTGCATGCTGAATTGAAGCTGCTACAGTCCCAGGTAGAACATATCTGAGGCAATTGGTCCTTGAAACTTGAACATGGAATGGAAGATGGCATCCGGTGGCCAATAGGTTGTGAGTCGACTTGCTAACTTACAAGAAGACGAGGTCTTCTCAGTAAACTGAATCACTGTGTTCTAATAATAGCGCGGACGTGGTATGTACCGTCACTCAGGTTGTTGGCAGAGGACCTAAGGAAGAGCCACTCTCAGCCTGCTAGCCTCCTGATGATCACTGCAAGGAACTTGTCGACGTATCGAGAACGCCGGTGACCTGCCAATGGCGCAGACGATCCACCACTACCGATACTGGGCTCATCACAAGATAATTAACGACAAATATCTGACATGGTGGGGCAGCCATCAGATTAAGGACCCTAGTGTCTTTCCGCGTCGAATCATCTGTTGTTCATTTGCCATGCCCACGGATACGGTCTTGCATCATAATTAGTACCAGTTATCAGAGAACGTACTGTGTAGCCACGCGCGAACATCGTTGTACAGACTTACCCTCGCATATTTCAGGGGACAAGTTCACAGTCTGGCTAAGGCATGGCAGCTAGCGCAGAAGCATGTTCACCGAACGGGAATGAAGGAAGCATGTTAACGCTGGCTTGTGCAACGGCTGCCCACTAATTGAGGCTCCGTGCGCGACGGGCAAGCTGCATTTTATCATGGGTCAAGGGCACACTGAGACCCTTACTTGGCATCAAGTATTCATCAGTCCGGCGCAGGGTTGTAATTTTCACTCTGGTTCTTGATGAACCGGTTGAGAACGGCGGTATGGTGGGCGAGTCACCAACTTCCGGGGAATATTTACGATGCTCGCGACCGAGCATCCGCCGTCTACGCAGATCCTAATAATGTTATGATTACAGCTGTTCAAAAAAATCAGCTTTCAAGACTGTAGTCGGTGAGAGTACGAACCACGCTACTTACCTTGTATCTCATCGCGGACATCGAGGATAGTTCAGCGATATTCGTAGAAGCGAACGCAATTCAGATATATCTTCTCGCGCACCTTATATTGGGCGAGGCGGTCACGGACGGTGAACGCGGAAGAACGAGCACATTCCTAGAAGCAAGTGGAATCGTGCCCTTGGCACCGAGACGGTTGAAGCGAAAATGTGCGGCGGCATCGGGCACTTGGAATGCCCAGAACGCAACATGAAGGGATATGATTTGCATTCATATTCAGCCGTTCATATCGGCTGATTCCCAGCGTCTAGACAATGTGTGTTCAAGGCAACTACACCCGGATAGAAGTCGCCTCCTTCTTAGCCAATGCATGGAGATCTTGTTCTGGAGTTGAAGAAAAATACTCTTAGATCTGCTGTCGCACCATACGACTATATTCACTTACGCATACCCCAAACATGGGATCGAAGGTCGAGAAATTCTTCACGGGGTGTTCAGCAACGTATACATAGAATGCAGCAGAGGGTTCTACTCACCGATATGGAGACCATCATACACTTTCTTCAGTTCCGCGCGTACTCTAGCTAGGTCATCTTTACTTGCGGAACTTTGCGAGAGTGCCTTCAAGTCTTTCTCAACGGCTTCTATTCGTCGTACGTGTGCCGATACCTTGCAATAGTACAGGTTAGTAATCAGAAATAGAGGGAATGTAATGTGCCAAATGGACCTTTTCAGTGCTAGTTCGCAACTCTTCTACGCTAGTTTGGAGAGCTGCCGAAGCGGCCTTGTACTCGTCCAGTAAATGGTAGGCGGCGAATGCGGAAGCTAGCGAGAAGCCAAACAAAAATCCAATCAAACT
Source organism: Pisolithus thermaeus (assembly GCA_024663475.1). Classification (NCBI taxonomy): domain Eukaryota; kingdom Fungi; phylum Basidiomycota; class Agaricomycetes; order Boletales; family Pisolithaceae; genus Pisolithus; species Pisolithus thermaeus. Next base: position 187,761 of record JANFAF010000078.1, read on the forward strand.
AAAGGTCCGCATGGTCAGCAGGGCATAAAAAGTACTGGTAAGTTGGATGCAGACCCTCCACGGAAGCCCCCAATCGGTTTCTTGGGACTTGCCACTGTTCCAAGGTTGGGAGACGTCGCTGAAGTCGAAGTCTCCTCGCGCAGTACTTGCGAGGTCGACAGGTATCGCAATGTCGTGCGCTTTGATATGTTCCGTACCAATGGAAGGCTGCGCATCATGGCGGCTGTCGCTTGGTCGCAGCGCGATCGAATAACTGGTGTATAATTTCGCGGACGGGGGTGTGAATGCTGCCTCGCGTGGTCCTGCCCGACTAACCCCGTGCTCGCCTACGGCAGGTGGCTGTGCAGAAAGCTCCTGAGACCAGTAGTTGCTGCCACGCTGTGCAAGTGAACGCTCTCAATATCATTACGTGTTGAGGAGTACCTTTCTACCAGAACACGCCCTACAACAACGCCGTGAGCGAGTGGCCGTATGTCTGTCTGACACGTTACTGAATAGTCTGTCAGGCAGCTGTCTCCACTCGGCGCGCCTGAAACACAATTGAACCGCTGAGTCCAGCCGGTGACTCGATAACAGACCCTTGATAAATGTCCAATTTCCTTGTCTTTTCGGGTTACCCTCCACGGAGAAGATTCGCCTACGCGCAGCTTTGATATCTTATGAATTGTGGATCTTTAGTCCGTACTGGTAAGTGGATTCAAATGATTCCCTCTTAAGAATATCACCGAATCTTTCAGTGTGACAAGGACAAAAAGAAGAAACGCGGAATAGGCTGTCTTACAACATAAAGTGCGCGTTCACTACTCGTTCAGAGCTCCAGATGTAAAAAGCCGTGAAGAACACCCTCCCAAGACAACCTTATTTGACCTCACTGAACGGGTATGGATGTTTTGGGTGCGGAAGAATGTTCTTAAACCGACTACTCATTCGTGAATGCAGGCCCGATCCATATACTTCTGGTCAAACTGTCCATGTCTTATGACTGAGTTGGTACATGAGTGCACTGTGCAATATAAATTCAGTGCCATGATGCCCACGCGTGGTTGAGATAGCCTCCGGAAGCAGCCTGAGTTGATGAGCTCAGCGTTAGTACTGTCATCGAGTCACTCAATGTACTACGTAGATCGTCCATGCAGGATATGAAGTTGCTCACAGCTGGACGTCAGACATGTATGCTTTCTCTTCACAAACGGTATTGCATCGAGTCTGTAAGTAGTCGACTAGTCAGGGGCGTGACCATAAACAGAAAACGACATATCCGAGTGGCATCCAACTTCAAGTCACAACGATTGTCAGCTCTGTACCCGTCAAGTCGCGTTACATTATGCCTCCAAAACGCAAGGGAGACGAATGCGGCGAGCTCAATTCCAGAGAACGGAAGAAGCTCAAGGTCGCTGATGCGCGTACGATAGCAGTCCAATCGGTCCCGTCTGGGAGCTCAAGCGGCCGTGGAGAACAAGCTGCCAATGCCACGCCCGGGCCTTCGAGGACCGCCATAAACTTCGACTGTATGTCTGTTTATCTCACTTCACTCTGTGCGGCTGAACCGCCATTCAGCGATGAAGGGTTTACCGGCTACGTTGGACGTCGAAAGGTTCACAGAAGTAAGGTGGTCTCAAACGAAACGCAGTAACATTTTCATTCATAATCTACTACACAGGCGCGGGCGTATGAAATTAATGCGATGGAGAAGGCGATCAAATCAGCCAAGTAGGCCAAAAGCGACTTCCTTTCGGACACTAACGCCAGCTGCGTCCCCAGGGACAGCTCGACACACCGCGCATGGCAGACACTTCCCCGACACCTCAGGCGCCGTGCCGCCAGCCATAACGCTCGACGTGTACCCCTACGCCTCAGAGAGAAAGCGCGTGCAGAGGCAAGTATTTTGACGTGGATATCCCATCCTGGGTTGCTGATACTAGAGATGCTACAGATGGACCCTGCCAAACGCAAGGCCCACGGTGGCGCTCGCCCGAAGAGAGGCAAAGCGAAACAGATGACTCGGACCGAGTCCTTGTTGAAGCGGCAACGTACATGAGTAGCCTTTTCCACCGTTTACTCTATGCCTTACAATCTTTAATATATCAGGTGACAAAACGTGGCTAGAAACTCATATTTGGCACGCCAAGCGCACAAAGATGGAGAACATGTGGGGTTACAGACTGGTTTGTTTTGCCCTTGACAATCATTGATTGTGCCATTAAACCGCGTTCTTCAGTCAGTCACCCCAGCGGAGAAAGCGTTCCGGCCTTCTCATCGTGCCTCCGTACATGGTTCCATATTGCATGATGCATCCTATTATGCCACAATTGAGCTCAAGGGGCCTCAGTCCGTCATCTTAACCACTCTGGAGACATGTTGTGATCCACAAGGCTCCGGTCTTAAGCAGTCAGTCATCTCGTGATTGCCCCTACCGGACATTCTACTTACAAGCTCCATAGATGCGTATCGGGCAGTCGTACTTGTGACACTCACATGTATGAGCATGATCGTTGGCCTCTTGGTCTCATTGGGCCTGTCACGATTATTTGGAAACCACTCGCTCTAGACTCTACGGCCGGTGAAGTTCGGACTGAGCCTAAACGTGGCAGCAAGCGGAAAGGAAAGGGCCGACAAGTGGCAGCCGGCGACGATGCAGCCCTTGACCCGTCATCCCAGGCAAGGGTTGTGTGGGTGCGCGCTCATCCTGCTGTGTTCGAGGACGTCTTCGAAGCGTTGAAGAAATCGGCATCGCATGCCTTACAGGCGAATAAAGCTAAAAATCCGACCGTGCCATTCCAAATCGAGATGAATGACTTAAGAGGAAGCGTCAACGCATTCGAGATTATGGGCCCTAAGTCTAGCCAGGTCATCAAAGGGACTTTGTCTCTCGCCGCGGATGACGAACGGGAAGATTTTAAGAAAGTGAGTCAGGATTTGCATTTGGGCTGATTTCTTCCTAATATCAATGACGTAGTTCTGGAAGGCGCTGTCCGACTTGCAGACACCCGGCAACGTGCCACGACGAATGGTTATTGGTTTAAAAGTGGTTGATCCACGTTTGAAGTACGTCAGTTTGTGCCACCGTTTCCGCGGCTCACGACTTCCTATCTTTTAGGTTTCCTCCGCAGAATTCCAAACCTTCGTATCCTGATATACCCAGCTCATCCGCTGCTCCTCCCAGCAATCTCGTTTTCCCAACGTCGCTGACAGCTCAGTCTGATATCTGGGATGAAGACCAGAGAGACAGGCTGAAGAAACCCAAGTTCAAGAAAAAGGACCTTGACGAACGTCGTTCGAAGGTTAGGAGAAGGTTGTCCTTACGTGGACGCATCTAATTATTTGTCTTCGTTCACGCCAGCTTGTCATCCCTGGTACCAAATTGCGTGCCCTTCGCCAGGATAATCGGATTCCAGTTATGCTAGTACAACGTTCCCTTGAAGCATGTCCTCCGTCTTCCCCTTCATCGTCCAAACTTGATAAAGCTCAAGGCATTCACGGATGGACGCTTTTGTTTCCGGCTGGGTGGTCTATGGCATTCTTGTCGTCCCTCGTCTATACGGGAACGCGTATTGCAGGACAGCGTGAGCGGATGAAGCAGCATTTCGAGGCGGGGATCGCTACTTTCCCTGTGGATTATCCCACCTCCCGCGCATGCGAGGCCGCATCGGAAGAGCGCGCTACCCTGGAAAGGGAAAAATGGGAGAGGACGCCTCCTGCAAAGAGAGCGAACTGGGAGAAACTTGGTACCCGGAGTCCATGGCGCGCCGACTGGGATGTCGTTCTCGGGTTGGAACCGACGCAGCCAGGAGTGAGTACAGATGAGAGGCTGGTGACAACCCAGCGAGAGGATCCTCCTGCGGCCGCCGGGGTGCAACCAGTTCCTCTGAAGGCCTCCCTTCGTCCTTGGCTCCTGCGAGGACCTAAGGTTCCTTCTATCCTTTCAAACCTTTCCCTCGACCCCCCAGAGTTCTTGAACCAGATTAACAAACTACGTGAAAGGCACCATATGGCTCAATTAGGTAGGGACGTGGACGCAGTGCAGCTGTGGCGAACCGCACTCGCCATGGTACGTGTAAAGATGGTCGGAAGGGGCGTGCCGAACGACCTCGCGAGCATTTACAAGATGAATGATATCGAGGCAAGAAAGTGGCTTGCAGCCATGCGCCACAGTGCTTCTGCTGGCACTAATGATGATGAAACACCGAATGAAAGTGTCGTACGTGCTTGTCCATTCATTGATTTGCATGTCTGAGTACTCGAAACTGCAGCTTGGGGATATCCAGGCAGCGCAAGAAGATATTATAGGATATGTTACTACTGGAGACACATCGCTATCACGTGGCGAAGGCTTTGCTTTGGGTGCGATCTCCGTCGATCAATATTTGGCGCTTCGCAGGCAGGCCCAGCGGTAGGTGGTTATTCGTATGCTGACATCCGATCCTAATGGCTTTCGTAGGCTATCTCAACCTGCGGTGGTAGTCAAAATCCGTAACAGGGATGCTACAGTGTCGCGAGTTGCCTACATTGAGTTACTGGACGCGTAGATCTACTTCCGACATCGTGATCACGTGCATGTATTACGCGTAAATGTGCCGTGACTAGTCACGTGTTGATCTTCTGCTTGCTCTGAGTGCGAGTGGGCCGACTTTTTTTGGGCAGCAACCAGCTGTTACATATTTCTTCACAACAAACTTAGCAGAGTTGGAAACGCGACTTGGAATTGGCGTACGAGAAGGTCCGTGCGATAAGGAAGTCGTGCATTCATTGTGACCAGCGCCGGAGGAAAGCCGCGTATGAAGGTTCTCGGCGATGGCTTTCCATTCCGCAGAGTCGCTGGGTGGCGCGTCGTTCAGTCATTTCGGAATCCCAGCCCTGTGCATGCATTCCGAAATATGTGTTGCCTCGCCGCTACCGTCTCCTCGAGGTCGATGGCTTCCGTATGTCCTGGAGGCCGTCTCGTTACGCGGCTCAGCGCCCACAGCTCGCCGCCCCTCGCGGGATTCGAGACGAAGCAATCGTACAAGGTGAAGGCATCCGGTGCACATACCGGACCTCGCGGAAAAAGAAAAAGACAGAAGCGGCGGTCGAGAAAGCCGAAGGTTTCGCAGGTAGTCAGGCTCCATATGCAACGGCGGGAAGCGCTGCGTTCTGCCCTGCTTCGGAACCTCCAAGCCGGGGCGCAGATTCATTCAAAGCTTCAATCTGAGACATCTACACCGGGAAGGAGTGACCCCTACTGGGTAACAGGAACCATGGAACAGACTCCGCCGCTCTTGGAGACGGGCAATTCCATCGATCAAGGGGAAAGCAGATTCAAACCAGAGGAGTGGTCCACCGGATGGGGAAGTGATGGTGTGTCAACTGGTGACTTACGACGTTATGGGTGTCTGAAGCTGAGCGGTAGGGCTGGCACCTCCATCAACCTCACTGGACATGCCGATGGCTACCAAACGTCGGCTACCGCCACACATACAAGCCCGAATATACTCGCGGCGGACTGAGGGATTTCTTCACGATGAGTCTCGCATACGATGCCCAGGGTCAACGAAATATCTTCAAGGTCAGTGAGTTTAGTCCTTGTATTGCTGTTGGTCTAATTGTACACAGATGTTAAGTCTCCTTCGGAACACAAACCCGTTGCTCAGCTGGCTCATGGACTTAGTCGTGTTCTGTTTAAGTGCGTTATCAGCTTGTTAATTCGGAAAAACGAATACAGTAACATCGTTGGATAGTCCTGGAGTACACTGGTTGCAAGACCCAAGATCGCGGGTGTACAATTTCACGCCCTGGTTGGAAGCCATACCCAAAGTGAATGACTTTGCTTTTGAGCGTGTCACTGGTTTCGTCAGAAGTTCTCAGGATAACGTATGTAGCTAGTTCGTGCTACTTGGTGATTTCTTCGAAGTTAAGAACACGCTACAGGATTTACGTATCCTAGCCAAGCAACACAACCGTCCCTTCGTGGGCTCCACTTCCTCTCTCACAGGTCTCTTAAGTCATGTGTACTTCCTCGTGTCTGGTGATCGGGCAATCGACACCAGTCCGTTGAGCCGTGCATTTGCTTACGAGGTACGTAGCGAATCTCATCCCTTCTTACTTCAGTCTGACATTCACTTGGTGTCGCGATACAGGCGACCACGTTCACACCTGGCCAACGCATGCCCACGTCGGTGATCCTCGATTATAATGACGGTGTATGGTCGATTGACTCAGACAAAGCCAACGCAATTGCCGAAAAGAACGTCTTGACGTGGATGGTGCGAGTACTTTCCTGACCGTCTCTAAATGCTCTCTCAGTCGGGTCGTATCACTGACAGGGAACGATGCTCGAAAAATTTCTCGTCCTTCCGGAACCAGAGTTCAAGAAATTACTTCGCTCTTCGCCTGAGCCCATAGAGGGTCATGATTCACGGAGGGAAGCGTACCGCTATGCTATGGTGAGTTTTTTTTTCGACTCATAATCAAACGGTCCTGGTGAATACTTTGTGTAGTCTGACAGCTTCGTCATGCGGTCTCAACTTGACTGCATGGACTCACGGTTACCGGGCACTGGTGTGTTTGACATAAAAACGCGGGCCGCAGTTCCTATCCGACTCGACATACTGAACTATGAGGTCTGCACGAAAAGTCACGTTCTCTTTATATGCGCTTATCTCTTGTTGGCCTCGCCTCACAGGAAAACTCGGGCTATCTAATTAAGAAACTCACTGGAGCGCTCGAAAGCTTCGAGAAAGAATACTATGACCTTATTCGCAGCGCTTTCCTTAAATACAGGTAAGTGGCTATTTCGCTGGGCGGTCCTTTCTGTCCCTTAACGGCGTCAGCGCAGCTTTCAAGCTCGCATCGGGAACATGGACGGCGTCCTTGTCGCTTATCACAATACAGCTCGAATATTCGGATTCCAGTACATTCCTCTCGAGGAGATGGATGCGCGCTTGTACGGTCCCGGAGACGGATCGCGTGTGTTCGATAAGTGTCTCCGTCTACTCGAATGCATCCTGAAAGAAGTCGTGGGGGTATATGGTCAGCAGGTATGTGTCTTTCCCGTCCTATCTTGTCACATGTAACTTAAACCATGCGCTCCTTGCGTAGAGTGTGAGGTGTACCTTCGACAAGCGGGATCACGTCGATGAAATGGTCGTGTTTGTCGAACCGGCAAATTGGGTCGAAGCAACTGAAGGTAAACCGTGCCCAATCACCCAACTCGAGGTAAAGGCGGAAAACCTTCTCAACGATTCACCTGTGCGTGGGTCGACGGCAGTAGCATCTGACCAACCATGTAAGTTCGGCTTTCCATACTTCCTCTTCCACCATATACCCTCGTCCATCCGTTTAATTATTTGGTAGGTGGCAGCTAACTGACACCCGTACAGGGCTCATCCACTGGGCGATATCCCATTCTGCCGCCGATGGAGTTGACATGCGCAGTAACCTCTCACAGAGCCAAAGCCGCCAACTCACTGCGCTCCACTTCCCAACCGGGGTAAGGACCCTCCCGGAGATGGCTGCGTACTGGGATAACATTCATTTTGGTGGTCCAATATCGAAACCTTCTGCTGGGGACCCATCGTCCTCTTCTTCCAATGCAAATGCAAATGAAGACAAAACTGAGGGCGACGAATGGCACTCCTTGAAGCGATCCCTCGCATTCCGCACCGCACCTCCCCAAATCGAATATTTGAGGAGGCTAGCTCGGCAGGGACATGACGCCACCATGCGCGCGGAAGCCGAAGAAGCGTCGTCTGGGAGGGGAAAAGTCGTGTGGGGTCCAGCCGATTACTTGGGAGACGTTGTGGATGATAAGATTGTGCGCGACGTGTCTGAGTCAACTGTGGATGGAGGAGAAGTCAGTGGTATCAGCGTTACGACTGAGGAGTCCTGCAATTCAGCTGCCGGTGTTGAGGACGGTGAGGTCTCGGATGCAGGCGCCATTTCTGAGTGGCTAGATACAAGCGTCGAAATACAGGGTCCAGAGCCAAGTGTAACCTCGACGGATCATCACACGGACACTAACGTTAGCAACACTACTCACACGCACTAGATTTCAGGATGACCAGGACCGTTGTATATAGCGTAGTGTAAATGAACCTAATCATCGCTGTCGGTTTGCATTGCATCGGCGAACGTTCCCGGAAGTCTTTTTGAAGCCTGGGTTATGTATATCGATAAGTAGTGAGTACCGGAGAGTTATCCGGACTAGTGCATTACCCCTTCAGCGTGGCTCGCGCAGGGGCCTACTGATTGTACAAGTCACTATGACGTGGTTTCGCCGGCGATCGTTGCATCCGATCTGGTAACGGAGGAAGCTGGAGGTGCAGTGGAACTCCAAGTCACAGGTCCATACAAAGGCTACAAATCGGAGAAGAGCATCGACAACTTCGATGGTATGTCGAGACAGATTTTTGTGCGGGGCCATGGAGGAAGTAAGTCTACGTTCGATGGCCAGGCGCATGTTCGACCCATGCAATTGACTTAGAGAAACCGATGATTGTCAGAAATTCAGTCATTCAGACGCGAAACGCCGTTGGAAGTCCAGTATTCAGATCATCTACCACCTAGTCGTCAAGGGTCCCAACGCTGAGTTCATCAGATCTCACGAGAAGCATTTTGGGTATCAGAGACGTGTGTGGCCATGACTGACGCGGTGAAATACTCCGAGTCAACGCATCATTGAAACCTTTCTTTCCCTTCTGACAGGCACTAATTATTGATTTATCTTACCATCGCTTCGCTAACATGCTCGTATTCTATACAGTATCTATCGGCGTTTCCATTAGAGTCGCACGCATTCACAAGGACGAGTACCGCTTGAGGTTTACCGTCACTACCCCTTCTCAGCGACGGCTCTTTATCTGGGAGGCAACGTGGAGCCCCCCAAAACTCGGGAATGCACATATTTTCGGAGTTTCTCGTGGCCTTTCCATCCCATCCAGGTTGTCGTACCGGCCAACTTCGATGACAGGACATTACAGTAATCCGGCCTGCGAGAATCGGCCTGCGACAGGCAGACGGTGCACATGGTGTGCAACAAGTTTAACGCTCATGATGACATGGAAATCCTATGTAGCACGGCAGACCTCTGACAGAGATCTTCATCGTGCCGGCACCTGGGGAAGTGCGGGGATGGCACAGTTGGCGGCGAGACGTAAGACCACCGGCCGTTGCAGGTTTGCAACTCCGCAATGAGGGAGTGGGAGCGTAATGGTGGTCAGATGGACATCGCATGGTCCGAGTGGTAGAACGTCAGTGCTTCAGCAGTATATGCCCAGCAGTGTCGCTACCACCGTGTAGAGACAGGAATATAACATACCCACTACCGACAACATCGAACTATAAGTATGGACACATGCATGCTAGGTATGACAATGAAATGGGATTGGTATAAGTGTACGTGCGGCCACCACCGTCCACCAAACCTGCTAAGACTTGCTCCAGCCATCCTTAAAGCCTCCGGCCCTCGCAGCAACTTCCCGTTTGCTTCCTCCAATTTTTTACGCTCCCTCAAAAAGTGGGATTAGTGGAAGTGTACGCACGACCGCCGCCGCGCATCAAACCTGTTAAGTACTTGCCCCCGCCCTCGACGCCTCCAGTTCGCGCCGCAGCTTCGCGATTTCTTCTTCCGCCGCCTGGCGTTTCTCGCGTTCCTTCTGTCTTTCCTCCTCGGCTGCCAGTGCCCTTGCCTCGGCTGCCAGACGTTGCTCGCGTTCCCGCTGCCTTTCCTCTGCTTGCTGTTCAGATTATTGTAAGTACAAATAACAAACATTAGCGAGAGACGAGCTACCTGTTGTTCAGCTTTACGCTTCTGTTCAGCCTCCTCGGCCAAAGCAGCCCGAGCTGCACGATATTTGGCGCACACCACATCCACGCTCCCCCCCTTCGTAGGGATTGGTACCCTATTCCACGTGCCTCCTCGACGTTTCGGGTTATCTTGCGCGGCACCCGCAAATAGGGACTTGAGTGCCCCAAACACGGTTTCGACGAACCAGTAACACTGCGTGTTGGTAAGGGTGTATGATGGTTCGTGTTTCGAAGTTACATAAAGCAGAGTCGCTAGCTGGCTTGCGGACGGCCCGGCTCCTTCAGGGAACGTTAGCACACAGTCACGGGTAGCCTTCTTGCACTTGCGCTCCAGTTCAGAGCTGGCTCTACTATCCAAGGTTGCATAGCTGACGAGATCATGGGCGCCCCTCTGGAAACTGGTTGACATAGATCCAATATGAGCCGAGCGCCTGGTCTTTGGTTTTGGCCTTCCGTTGGTCTTGGTAGCTTCGTCTACACGAGGGCTGCTTTCGTCGGCACTACTTGCAGTCGAATCTCCGGTGACGTCTTGTGAGCTGGTCGGTGGCACGGTGGCGTCTGGCGGAGTAACAGCCCCCGTAGTCTCTATTGGGGCAATGGTTTCGGTAGGTTGCGTGGCACCTACAGGACTGTCAGCGCGTAAGTCAATGGATTGAATATGAGAGTGTGACCAGAAGGGTCCCTGTTCTGATTGCGAACACCCCCACCCCTCTCAGCGATGACAATGGAAGTGTGCACTTTGTCAGGAGAGGAGATGTCGAACCGCAAAAACTCATGCTCCACTCCATTCTGCTTCTTGTACCAAACAACTTCGACGACGAGGCAATCCGATGTAGCGGGATTGTCACGGATGCATTTCTTGTACCATGGCTCGATACTAGAGGAGAAGAAGGCGGGCACGTCATTCTCAGTGAACAGTCCGTCAATCTTGGGAGGTTCTGGGGCCATTCCGAGCATGCGAAGGAGTCGTCGTAAAAGTCTGGGTAGTTTTTTGAACATGGTTTTCTTGTTGAGGGCCATCTTTATATGGAATGAGGTTGGCTGGTATTTCCGCTGGAGCTCCGTCCTTCAAGCCCTCGAGTTTATCGCGAACCAACAACGGTCGAGGACGTACACAGCACCTGATTACATAATCCAATTGAGTCGATACACCTTGTCTAGCTATTTATAGCAACAATGAGGACTGCCTCCTCCGTCTGTGGTGTGGGTCCCCCTTGTTGCAGCCTGTCGGTCGACCTTCTCATCCGTGGACGTCCCTAAACTTACGTCCTCGCGATGCGGCCGTGTAACTGTTGAACGTTGCGACCCTTGATCATTTCTTTTGGCACAATTTCGCTACACTACGATGAGGTGCTAGAAACAAGTGCCATTCTCATGGATGGCGACGCAAGGCCATCGGATGGATAACAGAATACAATCTGTTAGAGGATGCCTCCGATAAGGCGCGGATCTATAACCATGGTACCTGGTGGAGGTAACTTGCCGAGACACGAGAGGCAGCGGCCGCTGACATCCATCTCGTTGCTACGGAGACATTGTACGAAGTACCGATTGCAACCCAGCGACGGAGAAGCGAGAGCGGTAAGTACGTCACACTGTGGGTGAGTACTCGTGTTTGAGAATTCGATGCCAGCAGTGAGTCAGAAGCAGGGATCCGGAGGCTACAGCCGTAAGGCAAAAAGTACAAGAGGGGCCCATCGTAAGGCGCACACACACCACATGCGAATATGCAAATTGATCGCTTCAGGTTAGACCACTCACTCGATCAACACGGTACTTATCAAGTTGAAACATGGATACATCCGTAGGGAACATGAGGAGCGGGTGACTCGCTCCTATCGAGGTCGCGCTGGCTCTCGACCCACTAGTCTGTGTGCGGATGATTTTGATAGAGCTGCCACGGTGAGAATCGAGATCCGAACATGCCTTGTAGGGAGTCCGACTCGGAATCGATACGGTGAAGTTACTTAAACCGCGTGCGAGGGGTGTGGCAGACCAGAATGAGACAAAGACAGTTGGCGATATTAAAAACTAGTAACGATATGGGCTTCCCCCCGGAAGTACGTGGCACCATTTGGGTGCCTCTGTACCGATTTACACATGGTGTGTGGCCACGGCCTGTGCGTTTCTAAGGAATATCGATCTATGACACTTGGGCATCGAGAACAAAGAACCCCACTTACCGCATATATATGCATCGATGTTCACAGATATGGGTTGCAGCTTATGTGGGTGTCTGCTTGATCATGATTTTCTTGGCAGAACAGGTGTTGAAGTGCCATGGTTGGACACAGTCAACAGTCAGTTACTAGTAATTCTCTGGGATGGAACGCTCAACGACGTTCTAACCTCGAAAGGTGTGGTGATCAAGATTCAGATGGACCTCAGATGATCTCCACGCAGGCGCCCGGCAGCTGTCCCAGCGTGTTTCTTAGTTTTTTTCCGCGGTGATACAGTTAGCTCGATGGATGACAACACAATCATGAAGGCCGTCGTCCATTTTCTTTCCATACGCGACAGCATTACTTTCCCTACAGTTGGGGGTGCTCCAGTTTGTGACGGTCGGTGCGCCCCCGAAGTAAGTGTCTTTGGGGAAGAACATACCCTTTGTCCTCGGATCGGAAGTCCCATCAGAGCAAGGGATAGTTGACATTGTCACAGATTCAAACAAGGTTATAGATATGTATAAATAATTATTGGCATGACAGGCGATTATCTATGTAAGAAGAAATAAGTAAATAAGGGGAAAAAATGAGCATGAAGTAGACGTGCAGGATCGTACTAAGAGGTGTTGGAGTTCGTTTGGAGAAGAGTTAGGCCTAGTAGACGGAGGGGAGGAGGCCTCGAGCAGATCTCACCACGTCTCAATTTCTCGGTCTTTCCAGCACCCAGGTAAGAAATGGGATTCAGAAATTATCTTGCAAGGAGATGTTGCCGATACAATGTAGACGGTGGTTACAAGACATCGCAGGCGGTTGCGTCTTACTGGAAGTAAAGTACTGCACAACGAATTATGTAAGTACGCTCTTTGGGTCACTGGCAAAGTGTTGGTACCCTTCTGATCTATGTACTCGAACTTCTGAGAAAAAAAACCTTGCCTGCATACTTGTCCTGCCTACGGTATTAGTTGGACGTTCCTCTTGGAAAACCCGGAGATCATGGACCGTAGAGGGCTCGGTGGTTGCCAACACGTGTTACATCTCGCTGGCGACGCTCTTGTCGACAGGTTCTTCGCTCCCGTCGGACATTAATATCGCATCAGTTTACACACTTATCGTCGCCGTAACAAAGTCCTCGAGGACCCTCGTTGCTGTATTGGCTCACTATTGTTTTGCTAGGTACTCCATGCAACAATTGTTTCGTAGTTCCCATCAAGGCCGTATGCGTGTACAGGGACGAATATAATTGGAGGGTCGTGCATGACTGGTGGGATCGCCGTATCGCAAGTCCAACCGCTTACATATCCATGGTGTGTTCCCAGTTTAGTTTCGAAACTGCTGGGGTCACCTCCCGCTCCTTTGCAGATTAGACCTACCTCATCTCGTGGCTGAAGAACTCTGCGAATCATTGCTCGTCTCCGTCTCCCTCAAACATCACTGGTGATTTAAATATCAATTCGTTGATCTTGACAAGGCCGTCTGTTTTCGATAGTTTTCCCGCCGGACTCGCAGTGCATGTCGGATACTCCAGCGATGTCTTCATAGGGGAAGCAGTATGCCGATATCAGTGCCGCGCGCTGAGGAATATCAGGGTACTCCGACCTCGCTGAGTTATATCAAGTCTGGTGACGAGAGAGGGATAATAGTCTGGACGACCCATTAAAGAGGAGTGGGCATTAATGCTGAACATCGTGTTCTGAGGATGATTCTCACCGCTACGCGTGCTGAATTGGTCCACGCTATGAGATACTAAGCCTAAACTCGACGCTTCCTGGAACCCGGATGTTGTATTGAACGAGCGGGATTCTCTGTTGGAAGTGGTGAGTGATTGTCGGCACTCGAGCACTAGAATGAAGTTTGCATCCCACCAGGTTTCGCACCTTTCCCACTTATTCATCGGAAAGACTTCCCCTGCACTGTAAGGGGCATAGGACCTTGATTGACGTGGTCCACCTATTAGTCCAAGACATGACAACCATCAGTCCACAGTGAAGCAAGTGACTCGTATCCGCCAACATATTTAGGCTGCCTTTACTCGATTAGACACTGAATCAAGGTCTGCCAAAGGTGATCGCTTGGATTTGTCATGCTGTGTAAGTGTTTAGTGGGTTCAGTCAACCCCAGTGAAATCGAACGATAATTTTGGAATAGATGCTTGAGGCTACAGATGACTTGTTCGCAGTGATCGAGTAAACATCTGAGGATGTATTTGAGGGCGGTACGTGTAGATGATCGACGAGAATCTGGATTGGGAATGTCTATCGGAAAGTAGGAGGAAGCCGGTATGCATTCTACCAAATATATGTCGAGCCTACAGTTCCGATAACGGCAGTGTGAAAAAGTCTTGTCCGAGTGAGGATACAACAAGAAGAAAGACGTATTCTAATCAACGGGCTTACGTGCCAATCTCGATACACTGCTGATAAATGCCGATCGGGAGCTCTTCAATGGGTGCGTTGTTGATTCCTACGCGCAAGGATTTTACGGATGACCGTTGGATATGACTACTCGTGCATTACCCCTTCAGCGTAGCTCGCGCAGGCGCCTAGTCCTACAAGTTGATATGATATGATTGTTGCGTCCGATCGTGGCAACAGAGGAGAGGAGGCCGGAGGTGCAGCGGAAGTGCGTATGTACTCCGGTACAGCGTAGATCTGGTTGGACTCCAGGAGTACTTCAACATTCAAAGTTTATCAAATGTACTTCAGCGCACGGGTATTCCGTTTGTATCGAAGAGAGGTCACTCCGGGGTTGATGGGATCCCATGCTCGTGATACAAACCCACTGAATACACATTTCTACCCACTTTGTATTAAACCTTTCCGTGGTTCAGATGAAATAAAGAAAGGAGAAGGGAAAAAAAGAGCCTTCACTCCACATCGGATTCAAACGAATCATCGTCCACGTCCCATTCATACGAAGACACATAAGAGGAAGAGACTGAGTCGTCTTCATATACATCTTCATCGTCGCTCCCTTCAAAATAATCGAACTTCTCCAGATTCTCTTTTAACCAGTTTTCTTCCTCGGGCGTGATATCCGTGTTCTCTTCTACAAATACCATTCGCAAAGGCACACCAACCCATTGTCGCTCGTGCACGAAACGTCGCACATTGTAACCGGGCATATTTGAAATAAAGAGCGTCGTCAGACGGGGAAGGAGAACCCGGTAGGACACAGTGGTATCGGGGGGTCCACTCCCTTCTAACGTCGGCGTGGGTTGCGGGTGGAGGCTTCCGAAGAAGGGAAAAGAGAGGTGATCCATGGACAGATTGAGTGCGTCGAGGTTTACGAGCTCGCTATACATCTTTTCTACACTTTGTTCGCTGCAAGGTAAACCAGCGATTTTCAAAAACTCGAGACCTCCAAGAAAACTACGTGGTTGTTCCTTCGTTGAGCTGGCAGCGATACCTGTGGTAGCGGCAGTAGTCGTAGGTCTTGCCAAGTACGTCACGAGATCAGTATAGTCCCCGTTATCAAAATTGAGAGTGAGAGCCTTGAGCGAGGGCATACATAGTCTCCGAAACAGCGAAATGACGTCAAGGGGTGGGATAAACCCCAGCTCAAGTTGGAATAGTTTAGGAAGTAATATTGGATTATTCGCGTCGACGTTCCACTCCCGGGTACCAGGTTCAATGGTCCATTCACATGGAGATCCAGAAGGACCTGACGATTCGAGAGACAGTCTCTCGAGCGTAGGTGCCGCGACACGCAACATAGCAGAGAAGGTAAGCCAATCGGGACGAACGCCCGGTGTATGGTAAGCAAGCTCCAGCTCGACCAGGTTAGGAGAATGAAGCCAACTTTGAGTCCAGTCGACGTGCACGCCCCACAAACTGACGTTCTGGAGACGCGGTGCACAACCGCTGAAAAGCGTCAAGTGATCGGAGAATTCTGATTTGGGAAACGTTGTGATATCGCCGTCGGATTCTTCGTGATGGTATAGCCGGAGTACTTGGAGTTGGGAAGCGGGAGGAACGGATGGATCCGAGAGTGTCTTCAGGAATGTGTACATATGCTCGTAAGATTCGACGTGGACCTCTATCGAACCCCATCTAGGAACGTGAGGAACCAGGAGAGCGAGGAGTTCCTTGAGGTCAGCCTCAGAAGGCTCTGTTGGCACGTCTTCATCGTCTGAGAGGTCATCCGGCAATTCGGAATCGATGTAAATATCCAGTGGAAGACTTTTGCTACGAGCCAAGAAGGCATTGACCCGTTCGTAAGGAGGCCGGTCCACGCCCGAGATGTTGATCCTCGTCCAGAGTGAGGGGGTTTCTAGTGCGACCGTGCGCCAGTGTCTGCACACTCGGGAGATGATAAATTGGAAAGGTAAATGGACGTCCAACTCGCTGGATGGCTCGCTGTCACATTCAGAGCACTTGCCATCTGAATCGGATCCTTCCTCTCCTATTACTTCAGTCTTGTGCTCGCCTTTCTCTTCTTGTGCTCGACCCTTTTGTTCGCCGAATCCTTCCTCATATTCGGCGTGGTGCTCCCAAAACTCGCTCCAAGTCATAGCTCCTTCCCCACCTACTTCTTCAAAGTTTTCCGCCGCCACAGTTCCGTGCTCGAAAATGAGGGACAGAATTTCGGGCGGAAGTCGATTTATGGGACATGAACCATCCGATGGAGGAACGGAGGGATTGTTTTGGGGTTCTTGCAGACATGGCACCCGCAATTCACCGTTTTCTGTAGTGTCCATTATATGGTCAGGCTGTCTGGCGGGAAGTGACACCGGTCAGGAAATGCGCAAGGGTATCAGGTCGAGGATTATAGGCTCACTCGGCACTCATGGAGGGTTGCTTGACAATTTGTGGGCCCTGTTCGGCGTCTGGCGCTTGAGTGCAGGCTACGACAGGCGTGCAGCGCGGTGGCGTAGATATTTGTTGCGCTGTATCAGAAATTCGTCTGTGGTGAAAAAGCTCACAGAAAAGGGAGAAAAAAAATCAACTCCACCCTCTACATTTGTATACAATGACCCCTAACCCGGCTTGCTTATCTTCCTCAGATACATACGAGTACCCAACCACCTATCAAAGTTGACTCATCCTGACTTTTTCCACAACTGTAGCTTTGGTTCGTGACGAACTTGTTCGTCTTCAATGTAGCTTTAATGCAAGGTGTGGGATGGCGTACGGCGCACAGCAATCATTAGCTTCGTCTGTCGTACTCAACTTTGCATCAGTAAACGGGATTTTAGTCAGAACCAGTCATAAACCGGTTTGTGACCAGTCCTGACCATTTGCCGGTTCCCCGATGTTCTTTCTGGACTAGCGATGTATCTAGGCGCTTTGTGTTTCTGAACTTCATCTCCAAAGTGCCTTTGATCATGTCACCAGCTACTACATAGTGAGCACACTCTGTCGCGGCGTCTGCGTGAGAGACGTGAAGTACCGCGTGTGTTTGGGCAAACGTCCGACTTCTTCATGGTTCTGGATGACGGAACGGAACGGCTGAGGGCCCTGCGAGTTTCCATGTCGACTTATAGCTCGCTGATTCCACCCGCTCTCCTCGAGTCCGGAAGTTTGTGATAAATAGATTTCATAGCTACGCTGTACATCCACTAAGTCATACAGCCATGCAATGCCTGCCGCCCATACAAGTCGTCCCAAAACATACATATGTGCTGACGGCATCACTGATGGATATAACACGACACACAAGGACCACCGTTGTACGTGATACTGTGAGAAAGGAAGTGAAATAGCAGTCATGGACGACAATGCCTATGCACAAGGAAAGCAATCGATAGCGCAACGAGACAGCCGGAGACAAGGTAAACGTAAGAGAAGGGTGTGAAGTGGCTAGGGGTCGGGAAAGTAGGGAGCCGCTGAGGGGCGGATAAAAGAACCTCTCGAAGAGCAAAGCCCTGTGCGTTATGGGTGTGGATAACTCCCGGGCCGTCTTCATCCGCTCGTTCATAATGATGCGCATCTGGGGTGGGTTCCCGGAGATGAACGCAAACCATATCCGCATCGTCGAGGTTCACGACATATTTGTTACCATTCCAGAGACCGGGTCCACGTGTGCAGGCCAAAAGCGCATCAAGTACGCCAGGTCGTCGTGACCGCACAGGTAGAATGGCTTGGAGCCCTCTACACGTCAAAGAGAAGCCTGGCCGGGGATTGGCGGTGGGATTGAAATGTTTGGTGCAGTACTCCAACCATTGGTCATGAGGAATCCGGTGGATATCACCACATTCAGCGAAACAGTCAGGAGAGTCGGCTAGAAGACTGGAGGTGTTTGGGGATGAGGCACCAGCAGCAGAGCGCCATGCGAGAATGGATTGATCATCCGTTATCTTCATAATTTCATGCTGAAGCTTTATGAAAGTATCGGTTTCGCCTTGTCCATATTCTATGGGCAAGCGAACACCGAAAAGACCCATCAACGCGTACACCTTGTCCTCGGTCTTAGACGACTTCCGTCCCTTGACCCATGACATCCGCGTTGCGACACTAAAACACGGGATACGCTCTGGGTGCATGAGGGCATCAATATGGATACCCGTCACGCTGGATATTACGTTTGCAAGGCTAGTTTTCGTTCCGATTTTCTTCCAATCCTTGGCGAAGAAATATACATTCCTTGGCGCCAGAAGCTCCTGAAGGGTCCATGCACGGCTGAACCATTTGCAATGTCGAAATGTGCTTCCCTCCTGTTCCGGGCTTTCTCTGCTGTCGACGTCATGTAGGTAGACATAGCACACTTGTGCTTGCTGAAACCAGGCAAATGATGAGTTCAATGCCTCGTCAAAGGCCGCGGTGCTGTTGGCATCCGCACAGCAGGTGTCGACCCAGACATAGTCCAGGCCATCCCGCAATGCCAGTGCACAACAAGCTTCGACCTTGTCGTAGCCGGGCTGTTGGCGTACGCCTTGAGTGCCGATGTCGTGGAAACGATGAGCTTCCCCTGACTGCCATGCGTGGGAGAGTATGGCATAGGGAGGTAGATCTGAGAAGCGTTCCAACTGCTGAGTACGAGCGATTAGGAGGTACATGTGGTCGACATTCAAGCGATTGTTACCTTATTTACAAGTTGAGGTCTTGAGAATTGTACATTGCTGATCAAGTAGTCGTGATTGGGTTCCCGTGGGTGATTTTGACCATACAAAGAATGTTTTATACATATAACAAGGCAACGTCTTACACTTCTGGGATTTCAGTATTTTGACACGAGTAAGAGGTAATTCCAAAGAAAAATGCAAACGTATGTTATTCTGGTACGGTATCAGGATCCTACACAGTCCTTCTGCTGGGAGTAGCCCTGCAGGGAAGCACTACAACGACGACAACAATCGAACACCTTTCCACCATTTGCCTACCTCGGCAGCGGCGTATCGCGTACTCTTGAATACACCTGCACTCGTGATCCTTTCATGAGGGTCTGCACCATTGCAGGGTATCGCGCGATCCTGCACATCTCTGTAGGTACGTATACATTCCTCGGTCCCACAGGAGAGAGGAGCAAAGACGAGAAGAACACCCACCTTCTTGCAAAATCACAGGAGGCTCATCGCCTGCCACGCGTATCCAGTACGCACATCCGTCTGTCTCCCTCGAGCTGCTACCTCTCCCTCATACGCGCATGCACGCGGTCCAGAAGTCATAGCTGATGGACGCAACGTGCATGAGCAAACCGCGAGGAGTATATTGCGATGGGAGCATTAGCAGAGCGGTGCATAGTGCAGACGTAAGGTTGACTTGTTGCGTGAGCCGTACCAGAGCACTCTCTTTGGTGATTCGGAGAGCTTTGTACATCTGACCGGCGGGATAGTGTTGGCCAGTTAAGGAAGTCGGCACAGAGGATGCCTACAGACGTGACGCCACATTTGATCGCCTGTATATACGGAGTAAACCATGCCCCATCGTTGCACATTAGTTGAGGAGGCAGTGGTAGTCGTAGGTCTCACGAAGTATGTCATAAGATCGGTATAATCCCCGTTATCAGGATTGATGATGAGGGCCTTGCGCGAGGGCATACAAATTTTCCGTAACATCGGAATGGCTTCAAGGGGTGGGCTAAACGCTAGCTGGAGTTGGACTAGTTTAGGAAGTAAAATCGGTCGATGTTCCACTCCGGGGTTCAATGGTCCATTCACATGGAGACCCGGAAGGACTTGACGATCCGAGACACAGTTTCTCGAGCGTAGGTGCCGCGATACGTAACATAGCAGAGAAGGTAAGCCAATTGGGACGAACGCTCGGTGTATGGTAAGCAAGCTCCAGCTCGACCAGGTTAGGAGAGTGAAGACAACTTTGAGTCCAGTCGACGTGCACGCTCCACAAACTGACGTTCTGGAGACGCGGTGCACAACCGCTGAAAAGCGTCAAGTGATCGGAGAATTCTGATTTGGGAAACGTTGTGATATCGCCGTCGGGTTCTTCGTGATGGTATAGCCGGAGTACTTGGAGTTGGGAAGCGGGAGGAGCGGATGGATCCGAGAGTGTCTTCAGGAATGGGTGCGTATGGTCGTAAGATTCGACGTGGACCTCTATCGAACCCCAAACAGGAATGTGAGGAGCCAGAAGAACGAGGAGTACTGTATCTCGAGGTCAGCGTTAGAAAGTTCTGTTGGCGCCTCTTCATCATCTGAGAGGTCACCCGAGGATTCGGAATCGATGTGAATATCCAGTGAAAAACTGTTGCTACGACTCGGAGTCAAGAAGGCATCCATCCGTTCGTAAAGAGGCCGGTCCACGCCCGAGACTTTGATCCTCGTCCAGAGTGCCAGGGGGTTTCTAGTGCGACTGTACGCTAGTGTCTGCACACTTGACGACAAACCGGAAAGGCAAAAAGGACGTCCGTGTAGCTGGATGGCTCGCGTAGAGCACTTGTCATCTCAATCGGATCCTTTCTCTCTTATTACTTCAATCTCATGCTCGCCTTTCTCTTCTTGGGCTCGACCCTTTTGTTCGCCAGATCCTTCCTCATCTTCGGCGTGGCGCTCCGAAAACTCGCTCCAAGTTATAGCTCCTTCCTCATCTACTTCTTCAAGGTTTTCCACCACTGCGGTCCAGTGCCCAAAGATAAGGGACATAACTTCGGGCGGCAGCTAACGTATGGGAAGTGAACCACCTGATGGGGGAACGAAAGGATTATTTTGCGGTTCTTGCAAACATTGGGCTTCCACCCACTGTTCTCTACAGTGTCCTTTATACGGTCGCGTTGTCCGGCGGAAATGACATCAGTTAGGGCACACGCAAGGGTATCAAGTCGAAGACTGTAGGTTCACTCATGGAGGGTTGCTCGACGATTTTTTTGGGGGTCTTGTTCGACGTCTGGCACTTGAATGCAAGCCACGTGCGGTGCGTAGCAGGGAAAGGCAGATAGTTGTCGTGTTGAAGCCAAATTGTCGGGAATTGGTCTGCGCTGTCGACAGGAAGAATAAGAAAATAAAAGTTGTCCCTGCCGGGCCTGCCCCCATATAAGGCTTTTCCGCTTCCCCTAGGACACTCGGGAAGTGCTGGCAGCGGCGGTAACAACCTTGCTAGGGCGCCCCCATATACCAACCCAGCGTATCGTAGTACAATCAATCATAATAATAACATACACAAGCCTACACCGTATCTGTACATGCTTGACGAGGTTTCTCCTACGTTCCTCTTGCCTTTGGTGTATAGGTCGGTTCCCCGGTTTGGCTATCAATCAAGGATGCCGCCGAGCCCTCCATTCCCTTCTTTCTTCACGAGCCTTGTAGTAGAGTTCATGCATCGATACCCCATCCCTCGCATTGGCCATGGGCCTGGTTAGCAAGTATAATAGACCTGAGATTACGAGGGTTAAATCATAGCACCCACCGTCGCAAGTGGGCCGTGCAATCGTGCGGAACCTCAGAACATGCATCCTGGAAAAATTCACCGGTGATTTTCAAGCACTGGCAAGGAAAATAGTTCCTATGAGCTGCCTACGGTGCACCAGACTGGTAAGGCATGTACCTCAAATCTGACTTCCTTCTCTGGAAGATCCACGGAACTGTCTGTCGTCTCGTAGTGCAGTGCGTCGTGCACAACCTACTTGATGGTGTTAGAAAATGATAAAGAGACCAGTACCCAACTTTCCTTCGCCAATATGTATTGGATTTCCTTGGAGATGCCGTGATGAAATACCTCTAATATCTACAAGACATTTGTCAGTGAAGTGGTCAGTAAGATTCATATCACTGTACCTTGCCAACAATGTCCTCTTCCAGCGCCAGTTGTTCAGAGGAATCTTTGATTGCGTAATACTTGACGTGCAAATCTTCCACTTCTTTCACCAGCGGCTGGATGCTATACGTACATATTAGTATTTTCCCGCGAGAAACATTCCACGGTGCACACACTCACTGATCAAAAATGTGATAGTTAAGTTTTCTCCTTTCGGCGCTGAAGTATTGTCAACCATCCACACCACAGGCGGAATTCTACCCACTCACAAACTGTTAAGTGCTTCCGCTTTTGTCGGGAAAGCCCTATAGATATCCACGAGGAACTGTCACTAGGATAAGCAAACATCAACTCCTAGCGATGACAACTGTGGTACTCACCTCGAGGGCAAGGGTCTCAGTGATCTTCTGCACCATGGACGCACTGCGCTTTACTGCCAAGAGCCACTTACTGTCACGATGATTGGTGACTCCTCTCATCGCTTCAACCAACTCCATCACTAATTTCTCACTACGGGATTCTTCTAAGGGTTTGAGCGAGTCGTTTGGTAATCCTGATACATTCTCTGTAGTTGCATATCAATATAATGGGCAGCTCAGCAAAATGATCTCACCGTCCAAGAGCGTTGCATTTAGCCCTCGATGCTTACTTGAAAACGAGGGTAAGTGTTCAAAGAAAGCCACGTTGCCTACCTGTCGGGCTCTCTAGCTTTGCACTTAGTGGTAATAAAAGGATACAAATACGCACAAGGCTTTCCAGGTGCTTTACACCAAAGATAACCTCGAAGAACTCGACTGCTTTCTCTCTGAGTTTCCTATGGTGTGCCGGTGGGTAGCTCTTTATGACGTTGAACAATTCCCTGCACGCCAAACGATGGTATCATCGATCATTCACACGACTATGCAACTTGAAAAAGACTCACCTGATCTTTCGGTATTCGCTTGTCACTCGCCTATTCGGTTCACCCTGATACCACACCCAGGGAGTGGCAATAGTGTATAACGGAGTGACCGTTTGCAGGTTAGTCATTGTATCACGGACATCTGTTACAGGGTGTGAGGTTCGAGAAAAGAAACTGCTGCGGGATGCTGGCAGAGAACTCACGGCCCTGCCACATTTTGGGGTACCACCTCGTCTGCTTCTCGATCCGCGTTTTGAAGTCGTTGGTGAGGGAGCACCCTGAACATTCTACTACCGATGTCACCAACGAGTAGTCTCTCATCCGAGGAGACAACTGTTTTAGTAAATCCAGAACACGTTGTGTGTTTAAGAGTGAAAGTAACTTTGGCTCGTATAGGACTAGTCCAGCATCTTGCAAAGGGGATGTGAGTGTGCCGTAGGGTATAAACCTGCTTGTGACCTCATTTGTGAGAGGGGAAGCATTGGTGTACCGCTTAACCTTCATTTTGGATGCCTCGGTTTCGTTGAATATGTTACCTCGACATTCAAAATACCCTACGTTGTTGTTGGAGATGACACCATAGTCACCCACCTAGTATATCTATTAGATTTTACAAACCAGAGTTTATGTATTACGACTTACTTTGATCTGTCGTTGTGTAGGTGCAAGGGAAAACACTTCGGGACAACTCTCTATCTGGTGACCATCAGGGCGACCATGGAACCATAATATCTCTCTCATGAGACAAGGGATGTCAGCGTTTGCGTAACTCTTGGTGCCCTAGAGGCAATACATAAGTCTTTAAATGCCGTATTGGGAAGTGAGGTGTACTCACATACATCTGCTCCCATGTGAGTGACTTGCAGCGGCCACCAGGGAATTCGACAACGTCAACTGTAACAATTCGATTATTCGATTGCTCCCATCCTCCGCAAGCAACTCTTACGGCCCAAGTGGTGCCGAGGAGGTGCCCATGTTTGACATAGAAAGGCTGTGCAACTTTACCGGAGCATGCCTCAGCCATGAGGCGGGCTTGTTCCGCACTCCTGTTCCATATTCGTTTGTAAATCTGCTTGGCATAAAGGAGAGGTGTGTTCGGGTGTTCATCGCAGATAACATGCACCCAGCCCTGGCCAAAGCAGTAGCCGCATGCAACAGCGAAGAAGGCATTGGACGCATTGGCATAGACAACTATTGCGAGGGGCTCGGTGCTCGACAACTCGAGCGAATTTTCTTCGGATTGTGTGCTTTCAGGAAAGACAAGACGGCGGTGGAATTTATAGAGGGCTGATGTTCCAATAAGCTTACAGCTGTGTGCGAAAACGTTGAGAGAAGCAAAATATTTCGAGAGAGCGCGTGAGTCGTTCCGGAAAAGGAAATGTAGGGAAATATACTGTAGTACAGTACGCTACTGGCAGTCAGGCTGGCACTGCCGTTCGACCCCCGCCTCGTTGTTCTGGTGCTACACACCTCCATTCCCTATCGTCATATTAGCTGTAACCTCAAGGAGTCCCCTCGCGATCCGTTTCTGGGATTCTGGCTGGGAACTCGAGGATATATGCGTTGCTCTTTGTATTTTATCCATCAGCTGCTATCGCTGGCAAACGGATACTAGAGGAATATTGTTTTGTCAATTGGCCACCCTCTCCACTGACAGGGCGTGCTCGAAAACTAACAAGGGGTAATTTGACTCTGATCGAGGAAATGTTTTTTACAGCTGTGTGCGAAAACCTTGACAAAAGCAAAATATTTCGAGAGAGCGCGTGAGTTGTGCCGGAAAAGGAAATGTAGGGAAATGTTAATGGTGCAGTACGCTACTAGCACTACCGAGTCGGACCATGCATAGGACGGCACAATAAAAGCATGCGCCTCCTACGGTTTTTGAATTACTTTTGAATGGTTGGAATGCTCGGAAAACAGCACGAGGTCATGAGCCCATGACGACTCGCTCAGGTTTGCAGATGTACCGATGACATTGTATCGTAAATAGTTGCGGAACTCTGCACCTCATTTCGTTTCGAAGCAAGTTTCCGTTATCATCTTACGAGACAGACGAACGCTCTCGAGTGTCCGAGAGATTGACGAGGCGTGGACGAGGTAAGCATGTTGAACCACAAACCGAGTATAAGGTTGAGGGCAGAATTCTCAGAGAACATTTCCCCGATCAGAGTCAAATTACCCCTTGTTAGTTTTCGAGCACGCCCTGTCAGTGGAGAGGGTGGCCAATTGACAAAACAATATTCCTCTAGTATCCGTTTGCCAGCGATAGCAGCTGATGGATAAAATACAAAGAGCAACGCATATATCCTCGAGTTCCCAGCCAGAATCCCAGAAACGGATCGCGAGGGGACTCCTTGAGGTTACAGCTAATATGACGATAGGGAATGGAGGTGTGTAGCACCAGAACAACGAGGCGGGGGTCGAACGGCAGTGCCAGCCTGACTGCCAGTAGCGTACTGTACTACAGTATATTTCCCTACATTTCCTTTTCCGGAACGACTCACGCGCTCTCTCGAAATATTTTGCTTTTCTCAACGTTTTCGCACACAGCTGTAAGTATGTCACAAGATCGGTATAGTCCTCATTATCAAAATCGAGAGCGAGAGCCTTGAGCAAGGGCATATATAGTTTCCGCAACAGCGAAATGACTTCATGGGCTAAACGCCAGCTCGAGTTGGAAGTTTAGGAAGTAAATCAGTCGATGTTCAACTCCGGGGCACCAGGTTTCATAGTCCATTTACATGGAGATCAGGAAGAACCTGACGATTAAAGACACATTTTCTCGAGCGTAGGTGCTATGAGACGCAACATAGCAGAAAAGGTAGGCCAACCGGGATCCGGGTGTATGGTAAGCAAGCTCAAGCTCGACAAGGTTAGGAGAGTGAAGCCGGCTTTCGGTCCAGTCGACGTGTACGCCCCACAAACTGACGTTCCGGAGACGCGGTGCGGAACCGTTGAAAAGCGTAAGCTGATCACACCACGCTGATCTTGTGATATCGCCGTCGGATTCTTCGTGATGGTATAGCCGGAGTGCTTGGAGTTGGGCAGCGGAGGGATCGGATGGATCCAAAATTGTCTTCGGGAATGCGTATATATGCTCGTAAGATACGACGTGGACCTCTATCGAACCCCACCTAGGAACGTGAGGAACCAGAAAAGTGAAGAATATCCCGAGATCAGCCTTAGAAAGCTCTGCACTGAGGTACGTCTTCATCATCTGAGAGGTCATCCGGAGAATCAGATTCCATGTAAATATCCAGTGGAAGACCTTTGCTACGAGCCAAGGTATTCATCCGTTCGTAAGGCGGCCGGTCCACATCCGAGATGTTGATCCTCGTCCAGAGCGAGGGGGTTTCTAGTGCCACCGTGCGCCAGTGTCTACACACTTGGATGATAAATTGGAAAGGCAAAGGGATGTCCGAGTCGCTGGACGGCCCACTGTCATATTCAGAGCACTTGTCATCTGAATCGAATCCTTGACTTCAATCTCGTGCTCGTCTTCCTCTTTTTGGGCCCGACCCCTTTGTCCGCCAGATCCTTCTTCGTCCTCGGCGAGGCATTCCAAAAACTCGCATAGGTCCTTCCTCATCTACTTCTTCAAGATCTTCAAGATTTTGCACCGCCGCAGTCCGCGTTCAAAAATGAAGGACAGAATTTCGGGAGGAAGTCGATTTATGGGACATGAACCACCTGATCGAAGAACGAAGGGATTGTTTTGGGGTTCTTGCAGACATAGGGCTTCCATTTCACTGTTCTCTGTAGTGTCCGTTCTACGGTCACGTTGTCTGGAGGAAATTGATATCGGTTAGGGCACGCGTAAGGGTCTCAGTCGAGGACTGTGAGTTCACTCGCCACCGATGGAGGGTTGTGCCCGACTTTTTGCTTTCAAGTCTTCCTGGGCTGGAAACATGTCTAGGTTGCTTTGTGTTTTCTGAATTCCATCTTCAAACGTGACGTCCTCCTGCGCATGTCTCTAGGATACCTCCGATCGTGTTGCTAGTCACTGGTGAGTACACTCCTCGTTGTGACCTGCGCACGGGAAACGTGGAGCGCGCCGGGTGTACTTAGGGCAAACGCTTGACTTGTTCCTGCGATTGGGATGACGAAACTGAGTGGATGAAGACCGTAAGAGTTGGCACATCGACTTACGATGCGGGGACTGCAGTCTGCAGGCGTTTGCCTCCGGTCCCGGGGTCTTGTCAATCTCAAGATACGACTCAGGATCATCAAGGCTAGGCTTTGGTGGGACTTCTCCGTGGTCAACCCTCCTTTTCCGTATGAGCCAGCTCGGGTAAGCGTATTGTTGGTTTGACTTCACTTCATCGAGAATGTGTTTCAGTCCGTCGATATATGGCGACTCCCTACGAAGAGGCTGTAGAGGAGTCCATGAGCAAGGCGGCGCAAGAAGCCCTGCAGACGTACGTGTTCATCAGAGAGTCGATGCAATCAGTGTAGCATTCGTGAAGGCGCCTGTGGCGGAGGGCTAGACTCCATAGCCATACAGGCCAGGATCCTCCCGATCTTTTTAAAGAATGCAGGTTCGACAACATATGGGGGACTCATTACGCCGATGGGACTACTCGGACCTATGTAGCAAGACTGGATGATGGGCGTCCACTGCATGATCTCTTTAACGAGCCACATGTGATATCATACAGGTATTATGTAATCGTCAAGCTCTCAACTTGACCGACGCATGGCTCCGTGTTGAGACAGCGGTCTCGACAAGCCAACTTCACACGAAATACTAAACTACGACGTGTACCAAGAGAACACAGCTACGGTGTAGCCATATGCGGCCGCACGTAGCGCAAATATGATGAACCCCCAACGTGGGGAAATGACGTGCATTGCGGGTATGAGGACGGGTGTAGATACTCACCCGTCCCCAACATAAGAGACATCAAATACTAGTGACAGATAAAAGGGTAGCTACCAGAATATGAAACCGTACGAGACGAGACGTCTGCTCGTCGCCCCCACACATTCGCTCGAGACCTAAGTTCGCCCTCCTAAAGCGTTGACCGCCGTGCAGCCTACTGCGCTACTAGCGCCCTTACTTTATCCTACCATTCTCGTCACTCCGTCTCAACAGACCTGATGAAAAGCTGAAGAGCGCTTTCTGCTCTCTTCGGTCTCACAGCATTTACAAAGGGCTAGTAGCAGACTCTTACACACGTCTACACTCGACATCTCGAATTCGAACCGCTCCCAAGAGAAAAAAAGGTACTAGCGGCTGAACTTGCATTCGTGTCGGAGGTGACATACGGTCTTGTCGTCGGAGGCGAAGTTCACAAAAACGCGCCATGCAGAATCTTGACCAATTGCAACGCCTCCTCCGTCTCCCCCTTGCCCAGCCGCAACGCCTCCCATTCACCTGCATTGCTAATCTTCCTCGATCGACCAAAATCAATCAACCTGAAACTCTTTTGCGTCTCAACATCACTGTCGGAAATGTCGCGCTCGATAGGCCACTGTGTAGGTAGGCCTGGTTGGATGAGGACGTTCCGCAAGGCGATTGACTCGTGTAGCCATCCCGCTTGATTGAATCGGAGGAAGAGCGAGGCACATTCTTCGCGGTCATCTTCTGAGAGGGAGGAGAGGTGGACAGGCTGGCCACAGTGTTCCAGAAGGAGGATAGGGCTCAGGTAGGGTGGAGGCCGTCTCTCGCTTGCATTCTCGTCTGGAACTTTGTCTGTGTGCTTAGCCCCAGTGGCTGCTTCCGTAGTGGCCTTTCCCTTGTCTAAGTTCATGGCATTTTCATTGGACGGAGTCGACAATGCTACCTCTTCGACGGGCACGTAATAGCCATAAAATTGTGGCACCAATGCGTGAACAGGGACCGGATTATGGATCGGCCTGATCAGATTATACCCATTCCAGTGCTGAAAGAAATGGTCCGGAAATGCCTGATAGTTTTGCGCCTCACGTGCAATGTGGGTATCGTGTTGAATGGAGAGTTTAGCTGCAACTTGAAAAACGGATGTACGAGGAACGGGACGATTGGTATGGAACGTGAAATGAGAGCATCGCGTGGATGGGGTTTGCCAGCGCAGATTGGGGCAATAAACTCGGAAGACGGGTAATCCCTCGCTGTCAGAAGTAGACGAAGGTGTCGTTTGCTTTTGTCTGGAGTTGGACTGCGGTTTGAGCACGATGATACGTTCTGCATCAAATTCTTCGTCGGTATCCGGTGGAACAGGCATCTCATACTTTGTATCCTTGGTCTCGCCTTCGTCCTCTGCAGCCGGGGGTACCTTGCACCCTGCCTCTTGCATCATCTCGCGCCACCGTCCAGACCATTTCAACATGTACACTTGTATCATGAGTGCCTCCTGCACACAAGTATGACACAATTTGGGCTCCGCGAACAATTCTCGCGGGAGCTCCCACTCGGCTTTGTACACCATGGAATGGTTTCCTTTTCCAAGTTTTCCGGCTGGAGAGAGGTACAGATGCGCTTCTTCCACACAGGTCGGTGCAGAGGGTTTCGTCGGTAGTGCTACCTCGTATGCTGGTTCACCTCTGGCACGTTCTTCCTCTGTCGGGAGAAACCTATACACGTCCAATACCCTCTTCTTCTTCTTCTCACTTTCTTCTGCTGCTTTCCGGGACTCCTCGATGGCTTTTAGTGTCGATGACTCCAGACTGAGTTTATAGAGGTAGACCCTAGGACGCATATTGATCCATGGTGTCTCATCGTTGTCGGTATCTCTATCAGGGTCAACAGGTAGAAGAGAATATGGATCGTGCACATAGAGCGTTTTGGGTAAGAGGTGCACTGGGATGCGTTCTTGGAGTAGAACGGGTGGATAAGGGTTAGCGAATGGGATGAATGGCCACGGCGGAGGGTAGTACGAGGGATGGAACGGTGACGAAAGAGGTCGGTCAAACATGAGGACGGAGGAAATGCCATAGTTCGGTTTTTCCTGTTCATTTGTTTCCATCTTTTCATCTCCATCTTCGTTTCCATCTTCGTCTTCATGTTCCTTGGTAGCATGCTGTTTGCTGCTTTCGTGTGCAGAGGAGAAGGAACTAACCCCTGCTGTCGATGCATCTACCTTTGTCTCCACCGCTGAATATGCCTTGAATAATCTTGCACGTGTCTCGTAGCATTCAACCAACACTCCTGTATTCGCAACGGGGATCTCGTGTGGATCATCCTCGTTATCAGCCCACTCCAACTCATCCTTGGCATGTTCGAGCTCGCCTATTTTGCGAACTGCAGCAGCGATCCTACTCCCACTAAGATACGTGATGGCATAGGGATTATCGGGAATCGGTTTAATAGAATAAAAGTCGTATAGGGTGGCTCCCCATGAGAGGATACCGTTGGGTGCTACTTTGCCACCTCGTAGTGTCTCGTTCGGAATGATGACCTTGCCTTTTGGGTCACGTGGCCAGACACGGAATACAGCACGCTTTTTTTGGTCGTGAATGACTGAAGACGAGTGTGTGCCGAATGCGAAGGAGGGCACGGAATGGAGGTCGGTGTCGGAATCGACGTAGTGCACACCTCTGATATGTACGGGACCATCCTCGTCATCCTTGTTGTTGGTGGTGGTAGCAGGTTCGGCATCTTTGCTTGTATTGGTAGCTTGCTCACTTTTGGCATCGGTGATGGGTGGCTGATCATGGCTCTTTCGCCAGTGGTGTGTTCAATTTTATCCACCGTGACAGGTGGCATATCGACATCGCCTGCGCCGTAGTTTGTATTTTTGTCGTTACTAGATCAGGAACTTTTTGCTCACCATCGCTGTCAGGGGCTTTCTCGTCCGTATGCGTGACATGAGTGGCATCGTCAGTGTCGATGGGTCTGCATATGCTCCTGACGTCAAACAACGAATGGAAAGGACTTCAGGAGCATACATACCTCTCGCTGATGTCGACATCCTGAGATGCACGTGTATCAGTCAACACGATCGACTCAGCCTCAAGCTGGGACGACATGCCCGCATCTCCATCAGATCCTTCAGCGGTGCACACTGCGGGTGGTACGATAGGAGGTTGGGCGCCATTGCTGATAGAGGTATTGGCGTGGACATCGGCGGCGACAGCGGTAGTAGTAGACTGAGCTTCATCGCCGGGTAGCGTAGACAGTGCCTGTCTTTTTGTGGGGTATTCCTTCTCCAAGGTACGCTTGGCTCTTTCGGTAGTGAGAAATCCGCGTTTCATGGCGTATTGCAATCGAAAATATCTGGGTGGTTGGTATTATTCAAGTCCACAGTCGCAAGGAACGAGGCTCGCGAATCGAAGTGGTGGCTTATGTCAGTACAGCAGCGATGTACACAACAGTATCAGTATATCATCGAGACCTGAGCTGGCAAGCACTACGACGACGGCGACGACGATCCAACACCTTTCCACCATTTGCCCACCTTGGCAGCGGCATATCGCGTACTCTTGGACACACCTGCACTCACGACCCCTTTCAGGGTCTGCACGGTTGCAGGGTACCGCACGATCTTGCACATCTCTGCAGGCACGTATACGTTCTTCAGTCACACAGGACAAACGCGAAGAGCACACACACACACCTTGTTGCAAAATATCTGGCATCGACTCATCGCCTGCGACGCGTATCCAATACGCATATTCATCTGCCTCCCTCGAGACGCCACCTCTCTCCCTCATACGCGCGTGCACGCGGTCCAGTAGCCCCTGAGGTAACTTCTTCATATGTGCTACCCTTGCCTGCGGACTGACATCCTGCTCGACGACATCCGACCCTACCGACCACCTCACCCCCGGTAGTCCGTGTGCTAGTCTCCAATACAGTTCTCTGAACTGTCCCTCTTGTCTGTCCACCACGTTCTTCACCTTGTTCCTATTCTCTGCGGGTAACACCATCCGCGGATCGCCCGTATAGCTGATGGACGCGATGTGCATGAACAGATCGCGAGGTGTAAATTGCGATGGCAGCATTAGCAGGGCGGTGCGCAGTGCAGATGTAAGATTGACTTGTTGTGTGAGCCGTACTCGAGCGTCGTCTTTGATGATTCGGAGAGGTTTGTGCATCCGACCGGCGAGATAGAGTGTTCTCCAGTTAAGGAGGTCGGTACAGAGGGTGTCTACGGACGTAACGCCGTACTTGATCGTCTGTATATTCGGAGTGAATTATACACCGCCGTTGCGTATATACGAAGAGGAACTCACCACGTCATGCATGGGCACGTAAGTATTAAACCACACCCCTGGACCCATCTCCTGCACTTTGGTAACGAAAGACGACCCTAACATCCGCGCATGGAGGGGGTAGTGGCCAGGGTACTGATGCATATTGATAGAATGCCAATGGTCCGGATGGTTCACTGCAAAGATGAAGTCGAGCATGGGCTTGTCCGCTCTGTTCTGCTTGCGTTTAGGCTTGGATGTGTCGACGATGTCCCCGTCGACGTGATCATACCCAGTCTGTTCAAAGACGCCCGAGCCATATGCGAAGGCATACCGAACAGGCGCATCGAACGAGCGTACTATCTGCTCGAGAAGCGCCCGCGTCGAGTCTGAAACGGGTAGGAGCTGGTTCCTGCCAAACGTCGGTGGAAGACCGAGACTCCGGCCACCGAGGTGGGGATGCGTGGATTGACGGAGGTGATTTGATGTGTGGGTAGGGGCGGGACGGGGAACAGGGTATGCCAGACGCGATGGCCGGGCTTTGGTGTCAGGCGGAGGCGGACTTGGATTTGGCTGTGATGACGATGTTGGTGGTATGGGTGGCCCCACAGACTCCGTCGTCATCGTCCGCCTGACACAACTACGGGCCACTGCCGACGACCTCGCCATCCTTGAAGGTGCTGCCAGTCTTGTCATTGTCGTCTTGTGCCAACTACTCGACGCTCGGACCAGGAGCGAGACACGCACAGATACCGGCACGTGATCATTGGAGTACATACACAACATACACTCGACATAAAGACTGACCTGCAGGTCCAATAAAGAGAAAAAGAAAGAACACCAAGAGGAACAAGTACATAGCAACATATGGCCACAAACACAGCAAGATGTCACCCGGAGAAAAACAAACCCTTACCCCTAATCTTCCCACTCCACAAGGCTGGCTGACAAGACGGTCTTCAGGGAATTATCCTACCGCTTCCCAGCATTCGCATATTGACTCTTCGGTTTCGCAGCATCCTCTGCAGCTTTCCGAGCGCGCAAAACGGCACTTTTGTTGACGCGCGGTGCAATCGTGGGGGCTTGAAGACTGCTTGGACGACGTGAGCGAGTCATAGGGGCAGATGGGTCAGTGGCGTGCGGATCGTCGACATCCACGAAATAGGAGTCGGGGTCGCTGAGGCAAGTATGGCTATTGGAAGGAGAGGACGTCGTATTTGACGTGCTCTGAAGACCATTCGTACCAGTCTCAGAGCCAGACCCGTCTGCAGGAACACGAGCGGCATAACTCGCTTTCGTTACCGCGTACCCCCCGAATTGAGAAATCCTGGAGGATGCTCTCGATGGTGGAACCGTCGACTGAGACCGAGCTGAACCGTTATTGGTGCGCGAATCCCTATACGCGCTCAACACAGACGAGCTGCGCGAATAGGCTGATCCCGGTCCGGGAGTTTTGGGCACCGTAGGCGTCCGGACTACATGACATGGGTCTTCAGAGAAGGTACTCGGTTAAGAAACGATAACCACTCACACATAAAACTACTAGGCGGAGGTGCCCCTTCCTTCCTAAGCGTTGCACTCCTATTCGTGCGCGGTAGGATGGAAGGCGGTTGGGAGACACTACAGACCGAGATCGTTTCCCTACGTTTATGACCCGGCACTCCCTCGAAGACGGTCTTCCTGAGCTGCTCCTTCACAGGGCCTTCGGTTTCAGTTTCGTCGTCCTCTTCGGCTGGCGTAGTGGTAAAAGGGGTAGTATGTGGACTAACAGATGCACTCGATCGGTTCCCTCCATTCACTCCGCTTCCAGCTTTACTGCTACTTCTTCCAGAAGAAGTATTTGCAGAGGGACCCTTTTTACCGGGTGGCGTAGCGGGCCTCTCCAAACCCAACCTCAAGGCCGCCGCCTTCGTCAGTCTCGGGGCTACCACAGGCGGTTTCGTCGATGCCACGCCGATTGTCTCAGCTCGCTTGTGACCAGGTACGCCTGCAAACGTCTTTCGTGCCCGTTCCTGTGCATCCTTGTTTGTGGAAGAGGTCGCATTTTCTTTGTTCGTGTAGGCAGGAATACGGCCCGTGCTAGCCGTTCCCATCGTGCTGGGCCTGGGTCTGGGTCTGCCGGGTGAGTTGGAAGGAGATGACGCAAGTGATTGTCGGAGGAGAGCCGCTTTAGTAAGACGAGGGGTGATGTCGGGCGCAAGATGAGTTTTTGGGAGAGGACGAGCGCGGAAGGGTGCCTTGCTTGCACTGGGGCAGGAAGAGTTGGTGGTAGAGGTGCGATTACTGAGAGCGAGGGATGGACTAGCGTCCATAAATGCAGGTGCGCGTGTGTTGGATTGGCCAGCACTGCCGTCGAACGTGGTCGAATCTGCTAAAGCCAGACGGGCTTCTAGACCGAACTGGAGTGCTTCTAACACGCCAGAATTGATTGATCGTATGGAACCTGCATCGAACTCTGGCACTACACCGCCCTGTCTATATCCATTTGACGCGCGTTCCGCTATTTCGCCGTGTCCACCACCCTCTCCTATGAGTGCCAGCTCACCCTCCCCATCCGGTATGGGCGGCAGTTCAGTTGGGGGGAAGGGCGGGCTGGATGCGAACAGAGTTGCAATTTGCATGTCGACTTGGGCGTCTGTACGCGCGGCGATGAGGGCGTTATCGAAGGAGGGGAGGAGAGTGAGCAGGGTTTGGACAGCGGGACGAGAGTGGTCGAGGACGTATACCCAGACCGGACCCCTATGAACGTGGGCCTTCGGTTGAGTATGGACGCGAATACGGGATTAATTCGAGTTGTTAAAGTGGAAAAAAAGAGAAGGGGCTGAGGAGAACGCGAAGAGGGACTCACTCGCTGAGAAAGTTGGCATCTGAGTCGAAGAGTTCGTAGAACGTTTCGGGCTCCGTTTCAGTGTCGAATTCCATCGGGCGCTCTTTGACGATCTACGTAAGACAGTGCGCGCATTCGGTTTAGACGTGGTGTGGAGATGAACTAAACACGAACGAACCTCGAATTTGGCCTCCAAGAGACGATGTTCGATGTCCAGTCTGCGCTGGAGAGCGTGGGTCCTGATGATGGCGACCGTGCGCGACATGGTTGTTCGGTGTAAGCTAAGGAGCGTTAAGAAAGGTCGACAAGGCAAGGCTTAGAATGGGAAGATACGTATACACAACAAGTACTGGAAGTAAGGAAGGGAAATTTGAAAGCGTGAACTACCACTGAATCGCGGTGGGATTTGTCCTGTCGAGAAAAAACAGCCGGTTGCGATGGCACCGCGACGCGTATTTCGATGATCATGTCCTGCTTTGATGACACCCGCGTCTCGCGACGGCACCGAGAGTACTACTCACAGTTTGGATAACACTCGTACATCATTCTACAGCCCTAGTGTAGTTCTTCGCGGGCAGTCCGTCACTTCTAGCTACTTGACCCTCGACTCCGTTGGCAGTGTTGTTGGACCTCCCTGCTGCTACAGCTAAGTTATGACTACAGCTTCTAACTCTCGCGTATACGAATGCGGAGTACAATTTTCCCCTGCGCAGTTTCACCGATCTAAAGGCTGACTCGGGAGTCGGACGAGTGAGGGGATTACAATCAGGCAAATCGACACGACTTCCGAAGACACGCACGGCGGAGAATGATTCCCCTACTCTGTATCTTGAAATTGTCCTTGGAAGCAGTACAGCCATCATATTCTGAATAGGTACGCTCAAAGTTGGCGCACACGGTTTCGCTCACGCTCACGCTCTCGCTCATCACCCCCCAATTAGATATATAAGGAAACTTATGTAATCATCAACACGCTGTTATCTTCTTAGTCTAGATAAAAATCACTGTAATCCAACAACTATGCCCCAGCCCAGCCTACATGAGCAGTATCTTTGCTACTATATGCTCTTTATGGCCTTCAGGGACCTGCATCAACCACATATGACCATTGAAGAGGCAGCTCAGCAGCTCAATCTAGACATTTCCTGCATTCTTGCTATCCAGCAAACTCGTTATCTCCAAGGTCGATTCTCTGTTCCCAGGGCAGGGAACTTTCATGTTGCTTGGGAGTATGCACAGAGCCCCTCTGACTATCATCGCTACACCAATATGCTGCGTGTTTCACCTACTGTCTTTGAAGTTATCCTGGATTTAATTCAAGACCACCCAGTATTCTCCAATAATTCTAATAACCCCCAGACTCCAGTTAAGACACAACTGGCAGTCACTCTCTTCTGTATGGGGTGTTATGGGAATGGGGCATCACTGGAGGATATTGCTCGTCAAGCTGGGATCTCTGAAGGGTCAGTGGAATTGTTTACAGGGAGATGTTTTGAGGCCATAGAGTCTCTCCATGATGCCTTTGTGCACATCCCTACAGCTGAAGAAAAGGAGGCTGAGAAGGTCTGGATGGATAATCATCTGGGATTTAGGGGCACCTGGAGGGAAGGATGGGTGATGTATGATGGAACAATTGTTGTTCTCTACTCCAAACCTGGGCTCAATGGTGATGCTTATTTTACTTGGAAGGGAAATTATGGCTTAAACCTCCAGGTATGTGAATTTAGAGCATCTTGGTTTCATAGAGCTAAAATCAATTTCCCACCACATACATTAGGTTGGAAATCTACCATCCAATTTGCGAATTGTGGATTATGCACATGGGTTGACTGGTTCAGCCCATGATGCTTCTGCCTTTCAGCATACAGCTGCTGTGAAGCATGCAGAGTGGTTTTTCCATGGAGATGAGTTTGCCTGGGTTGACTCTGCATACCCCCTCACTTGTCACACCATCCCAGTCCACAAACAGCCAGCTTCACTGTTGCCAGAAAATGCTCTTTTTGACAAGACTGTCTCCAATATTTGGGTTCGATCAGAGCACTGCATGGGGGCTCTCAAGGGTTGCTGGCAGTGTTTACGTGGTCTTCGGGTAAACATCAATTCCAAACACCAGCACCTAGAAGCATGCAGGTGGATGACTATTGCAATTATTCTGCACAATCTTGTCATTGAGGTGGAGGGGGCAAGTCAAGGTGCACAATTCACATCACTGCATGCACATGCACAGGAGGGGGAAGATAGAGGCTTACCTGGGGCACCAATTGTGGCAGGGGAAGTAGATGAAGGTGATGGTGAGGCAAAGAGACACAAATTAATTGAAGAACTGCTGGCATTTCACCAAATGTAATCAAAGAATGTGGTACTACTAGCATGTAGCAGATGTACTTGTGAAAATGAAGGGATGATATTAAATGAGTGGCAAATTAAAAGAAAGGTGTGATATAGAAAAGATGGGAAGAAGAAGGTGGAAATCTGTTGCCCTGAAAAAATGGTATAATTTCCAGAAGAAATCACCTACTCTTCTTCATTTTCAGATGCCAAACAAATTTTCTTGGAGGGTCCCCCACTCAACTCCATCAGCCTCTTCTTGTACTCCTCCCTAGTCCAAATTCCAGCCTCAAACTCCTTTAGGAGCATTTGACACTCTTGCATGCACATCTCTGCCCTGGCCCTGGAATTAATTGCCTCCAAATTGGCACTGTAATGTTTTAGTATATTCACTAAGATTAGATACCTTGGTGACTCACCGCTGCATATCAAGGAGGGTCTCCTCAAAACTGCGCTTTTTAGGCACTAGAGAAATGCACTGCTTTTCCTTGTCAATACTCCCAGAAGAGAAAGAACTTGGCTTCTGCTTGCCAATGGGAGTGGCAGATGGCTGAGGGGGGACTGGGCTATTCTCCTTCTCCTGCTCCTCACCAAATGATGGCTCCCCACTGAAACCCATATCCTCAGGCAGCTCAAAGGATGGTGAGACTACTCCACAATGGGCCATCTCAGCATTGAGGACATCCTGTAGAGTGTGCACCTGGGACACTTGGTCTCCACTGAGTACTGGACCACTGCCCTCATCATCACTGGGTGGCTGGAAGTGAACAGTCTTCCTGCCATGGGGGCCAACACCAGTTGTGACAGCAATAGGAGTGATGTTGGGACAAGAGGAAAAGATACAATGGAGTATGGGAAAGAATGGACACTCCTGGATAATCTCATCTATCAAATAATGTTAATCTTCAGTGTGAATAAGGATAGCCCACTTACCCCAGATTGACCTAGCCCTCTCAGTAGTCATCTCATCTGGGCCAGATGCTGGAACATAGCAGTCAAAGTATGCATTGTCTGACTAATCTGAGCCCTCTCCATCATCTGAATTAACCCCTTCACCAGTAGTCTGAAGACACTTGGCAAATTTCTGATATAGCTTTGCCAAACTGCAGCATAATAAAATGTGATACATAGGAAAGTCATTGTAAATGTTACATGGACTTACTGTTCAAA
Organism: Pisolithus thermaeus; assembly: GCA_024663475.1. NCBI lineage: Eukaryota > Fungi > Basidiomycota > Agaricomycetes > Boletales > Pisolithaceae > Pisolithus > Pisolithus thermaeus. The sequence continues at coordinate 226,188 of JANFAF010000078.1, forward strand.
TTTGCGCTTCACTCGGTCACCACAGGCTACTGGATCCAGAGCATGGAGGTCTTGGAGGACAACAGCACCCATATGCTTAAATACTGTAATTTTCCTATCACCACTTGACTTCTGTGAGGTGTCAGTATGTTTTATCATCCCTCTGTATTGGTACTAACCTCCCCTTTCTTCTGTTTTCCCAATAGAACAATCCGGTTCTCGTCTCGCTCAATTTCGTCCAATAACCTCCAGGTCAGGGGCTCTGTCCACTTTACCTCTGGAATCAAATCATTTTGAGCTCACTTTTTGACCATTTTTTGAGGCAGTATATGCAGAGATTAGGTACGCTCAAAGTTGGCACACACGGTTTCGCTCTCGCTCATCACCCCTCCCATCATTTTACAAATTTGGACTTAAATAATTATATAATATACATTTCTTATGCAGCCACTGCCTGTACATGCGGCCAACATGAGGCTGCTGTATAACGATGCACATTTTGCAGGAGATTCTTGCTTCCCCCCCCTCTTTCAGTTGTCCCCAGGTGCTCTATGTACCTCCCCCCAGCTGGCTGCCTCAAAAAATGGTCAAAAAGCGAGCTCAAAATGATCCGATTCCAGAGGTAAAGTGGACAGAGCCCCTGACCTGGAGGTTATTGGATGAAATTGAGCGAGACGAGAACCGGATTGTTCTATTGGGAAAACAGAAGAAAGGGGAGGTTAGTACCAATACAGAGGGATGATAAAACATACTGACACCTCACAGAAGTCAAGTGGTGATAGGAAAATTACAGTATTTAAGCATATGGGTGCTGTTGTCCTCCAAGACCTCCATGCTCTGGATCCAGTAGCCTGTGGTGACCGAGTGAAGCGCAAATTTGAACAGTAAGTCCATGTAACATTTACAATGACTTTCCTATGTATCACATTTTATTATGCTGCAGTTTGGCAAAGCTATATCAGAAATTTGCCAAGTGTCTTCAGACTACTGGTGAAGGGGTTAATTCAGATGATGGAGAGGGCTCAGATTAGTCAGACAATGCATACTTTGACTGCTATGTTCCAGCATCTGGCCCAGATGAGATGACTACTGAGAGGGCTAGGTCAATCTGGGGTAAGTGGGCTATCCTTATTCACACTGAAGATTAACATTATTTGATAGATGAGATTATCCAGGAGTGTCCATTCTTTCCCATACTCCATTGTATCTTTTCCTCTTGTCCCAACATCACTCCTATTGCTGTCACAACTGGTGTTGGCCCCCATGGCAGGAAGACTGTTCACTTCCAGCCACCCAGTGATGATGAGGGCAGTGGTCCAGTACTCAGTGGAGACCAAGTGTCCCAGGTGCACACTCTACAGGATGTCCTCAATGCTGAGATGGCCCATTGTGGAGTAGTCTCACCATCCTTTGAGCTGCCTGAGGATATGGGTTTCAGTGGGGAGCCATCATTTGGTGAGGAGCAGGAGAAGGAGAATAGCCCAGTCCCCCCTCAGCCATCTGCCACTCCCATTGGCAAGCAGAAGCCAAGTTCTTTCTCTTCTGGGAGTATTGACAAGGAAAAGCAGTGCATTTCTCTAGTGCCTAAAAAGCGCAGTTTTGAGGAGACCCTCCTTGATATGCAGCGGTGAGTCACCAAGGTATCTAATCTTAGTGAATATACTAAAACATTACAGTGCCAATTTGGAGGCAATTAATTCCAGGGCCAGGGCAGAGATGTGCATGCAAGAGTGTCAAATGCTCCTAAAGGAGTTTGAGGCTGGAATTTGGACTAGGGAGGAGTACAAGAAGAGGCTGATGGAGTTGAGTGGGGGACCCTCCAAGAAAATTTGTTTGGCATCTGAAAATGAAGAAGAGTAGGTGATTTCTTCTGGAAATTATACCATTTTTTCAGGGCAACAGATTTCCACCTTCTTCTTCCCATCTTTTCTATATCACACCTTTCTTTTAATTTGCCACTCATTTAATATCATCCCTTCATTTTCACAAGTACATCTGCTACATGCTAGTAGTACCACATTCTTTGATTACATTTGGTGAAATGCCAGCAGTTCTTCAATTAATTTGTGTCTCTTTGCCTCACCATCACCTTCATCTACTTCCCCTGCCACAATTGGTGCCCCAGGTAAGCCTCTATCTTCCCCCTCCTGTGCATGTGCATGCAGTGATGTGAATTGTGCACCTTGACTTGCCCCCTCCACCTCAATGACAAGATTGTGCAGAATAATTGCAATAGTCATCCACCTGCATGCTTCTAGGTGCTGGTGTTTGGAATTGATGTTTACCCGAAGACCACGTAAACACTGCCAGCAACCCTTGAGAGCCCCCATGCAGTGCTCTGATCGAACCCAAATATTGGAGACAGTCTTGTCAAAAAGAGCATTTTCTGGCAACAGTGAAGCTGGCTGTTTGTGGACTGGGATGGTGTGACAAGTGAGGGGGTATGCAGAGTCAACCCAGGCAAACTCATCTCCATGGAAAAACCACTCTGCATGCTTCACAGCAGCTGTATGCTGAAAGGCAGAAGCATCATGGGCTGAACCAGTCAACCCATGTGCATAATCCACAATTCGCAAATTGGATGGTAGATTTCCAACCTAATGTATGTGGTGGGAAATTGATTTTAGCTCTATGAAACCAAGATGCTCTAAATTCACATACCTGGAGGTTTAAGCCATAATTTCCCTTCCAAGTAAAATACAGTGAGTGAAAAAACGTGTGCAATGTTTGGCTGTTTTGTACTAAGTCCAGTGTAGCGCCATGAGGCGTGGGAATCCTGCTTAGCCTTGGTGAGGTGGGTGGTAGTACTCGCTCTTGGCTACAAAATGGTCCTAGGGTCACGTGATTTGGTGCAGTAGTCATTGAGATATGTCCATTATAAAACAGCTACACCATTGCACACGTTTATTCCCTTTTGAAAAGTGAGGGGTATTTGGGGAATATCAGTACTTGGTATAGCCTCCTTTTGCTTTAATCACTGCCTCCACCCTCCTAGGCATGCTTTCAATCAACTTCTGACACTCTTCAGCTGGTATATTGTTCCACTCCACCTGAGTCCTCTCCCACAACTCCAGTATTCCCTTGGGAGGATGCTCATACTTTGCAAGCCTCCTCTTGAGGTAACCCCAGGCATGTTCTATGGGGTTGAGGTCAGGGGACTGTGCAGGCCATACCATAGTCCTAAAATCCTGCTCCTCTAGCCACTCCTTGACCTGTTTGCAGGTGTGCTTGGGGTCATTGTCCTGCTGGAAGATGATGTCAGGAGGATGGAGACCATAATACTCAAGGGAATCTTGTAGTTCATCCTTCAAAATTTGGAGGTAGAGGTCTCTGTCCATCCTACCATCAATCTTGGTGCCATACCCAACACCCTCCCAGGTCATACAGCCCCACATCATGAGAGACCCTCCTCCAAACTTCAGTGTCCCCTCTACTAGCCTATCATTCAGCTTCTCCCCTGGCTTTTTCCATGCCCATTTGTGCCCATCTGACCCCAGGTGATTAATTTTAGTCTCATCAGACCATACCACCCTCTTCCAGTCCTCCAAAGTCCAATCTTTATGGGCATAGGCAAAGTCCAACCTTGCCTTGCGATGCTTGGCAGAGAGGATAGGTCATTTTCGCTTTACCACAGCCTTCATACCAGTCTTCTTCAGGTGCTGGTGAACAGTATTTGGGTGGAGGGGCTGGTTGATTACATTGGTGAGAGTTTTGGTCACCTGCACAGCATTGTCTGCCTTCTGAGTTGAGATGAGGTGGATGGCATGGCGGACATTAGCAGGGGAAAGCTTGGATGGATGACCTCCAGTGGACTTCTGCAGGCTGGAACGCTCCTTGGAACGAAGTCTAGAGATGGTAGAGCGATGTAGGCCAGTACTGGAGGCAATAGAGGAAGGAGAATGACCAGAATCAAGCATAGTGAGGATAGTATTCCTTTGGGTGGAGGAGATGGATCTCATGGTGGTAAAGGTTGGAAATAAAGAAGCATGTGAACTTGTTCAAACTCAGACACAATGTTTATATGTGTATCTTTGTTTGTAGGACCAAACAACCACAATTATCTCTTCATTTGACTCAGATTTTACTTCCAGCCCAAAAGTGAATAAACGTGTGCAATGGTGTAGCTGTTTTATAATGGACATATCTCAATGACTACTGCACCAAATCACGTGACCCTGGGACCATTTTGTAGCCAAGAGCGAGTACTACCACCCACCTCACCAAGGCTAAGCAGGATTCCCACGCCTCATGGCGCTACACTGGACTTAGTACAAAACAGCCAAACATTGCACACGTTTTTTCACTCACTGTATGCTTCAGGGTGCTGCAATGGGCTCTACACTGGGTGGGTTCAATGAGGTTGACAAGGGTTCTCAGGGTCCTTGTTGGGGTGCCACTTGGAGCAGAGTCAAGAGGTGTTCCTACCCCTTACCTATCAACAGCTGTCATGGGGATGTGAATGTACAAGTCCTCTAGTGACTTGTGTCCACCAGGATGAAAATCTTGTAGCTGCAGTTCCTGTCAGCAAATTCAGACTTCATATGCATTCAGACACACATGCCAGCTTTCTGAGTTCTTTGACACTTTGTACTGGGCTGCCCAGCTCTGCATTTTGGCAATGAGACTTGGTCCAAACAGCATTTTCCTGCTGGTCATGTCAAGCAGAAAAGCAAGTGTTGGTAGGGTGGAAGTGACTATAAGTTGTTGTGATGATATCAATGTTGAAGCTGGGTGGGGCCAATAATGCTTCCAGAGGCTGAGTGTTGGGCATAGCAAGAAGGGCAGAAGCACCATCACTGGTAGCACTGGGTACCACATAAGATGATACAATTCTGGAGATGGAAAGGTACTGGCTGTCTTCAGGGTAAACAGGACTGCATATTTGCCATGCAGAACCACTCCAGCTAGGTAGCTTCAATTCCATGAGGCTGTTGACTCACTATTGCTCAAAAACATCATGGTGACTTACTTAGTTTGCAGGTGACCAAGAGTGGAGTCTGACTCCCTGAGGGAGGTATGGTCCAGTAATGTGCCCCCTATGTCTAGTTGGTGGGGTAGCTCCTCTCACATTCATGCTACTGTCAGTATGACTTGCTGCAGGATCAGCTGGCTCAACTCTGAGGAAGTTGATGAGCAAAGCAGCAATGAGCATACAAGGAAACCCACCTGCCCCTACAGTCTGAGGGTGCCTTAACATTGAAGCCACATTATCTCTACTCAACACCTGCACCATACACTTTAGAGTCTTGTGCTGGTGCCAGACATTCTTCCTCAGCAAGGTCAGTCCCATGCATTTATCACCATAGCACCAACCATCCTCATACCAGTTGCTTGTCCATCTCTCTACTTGCAGTGGTGTAAAGTCAAGATCATGCACTTGTCATTGCAGTGCCAGGTGTCCTCATGTTGTGTGTCAGATGATCTTTTGCAACAAGGTCAGTCCCATGTGTTCATCATCATAGTGCCAACCATCCTCATATCAGTCACTCTCTCATCTAACAGTACAGAGTCTCACACCAAGGTCACACATTCACCATCTGTCCTCATACCACCCACTCTCTACTCAGAATGGCAGGGAGTCACATACCTCATGCTGTCGATGTTTTGGTCATGCAAAATGTGAGCAATATTGTTTGGAATGAAGTAGTACCTTTCTCCCCAATTGGCACACAATTTAATATGTTGGGATACTTCTACTGGGCCATTTGCATAACAGACTTCTTGGTACATACCACTGTCAGGCATCTTGAGAGTCTGGTGTGCTTATGTATGGGTAGGTCAATGGGAAAATCTGACTCCTATGCCAACATACCCTACATCAACCAACAACTCCTCCATTGTGCTCTTGGAGATGTTCATCATCTTTTACTTTGTCAGTGAAGCTGCTGACTGACACTATGTTGCAGTGGGACAACCAGGATCTATGGTCCATACCAAGATGTTGGTGCTATTACAGCATCCACAAAGTGGACTGAACTGTGAGGCTTGATTGCAAGTAACTGGGCTTTATGGTCTCAGACTCTCATATTGGGAAGTTAGCTTGTCAATGAAAGTAAGTGGGGAATGATGTCATACATGATCAGGTGTTTATACACAAAGTCAAATGCCTCAGCCACCATTGAATCACCTATGGTCATCTCTGCCTTCCTCTCTTCTATATCAGCAACCATTGCAACCACCCTTCCAAATTACATCTTGGCCACACCATCCTACTGTCATGCCCATGCCTCTGTCATGTACCACTGGCCCCTCTCTGCTCCACTCTGCACCTGTCCATTCGCTCTAGCACCCATATGGCACATTCCTGCCCCATTCTCTGTCAGACCCCATTGGTCTCTGTCAGTGGTACCACATGACCAGTGCCTCATGGTCAGGTGATGCTCCCCCTTGGTTTAGGGGTCACCTTCCTTTTGGGTTGATGGTCTGGTCCAGGTACAGCACAGCTACTGCACCGCATGGTACAGCACAGGGTCGCTTCCTGTTTAGGCTTTTGGCCTATTGTCTGATTGGTTATTGGTGGGTGCTCCGAAGACACTCCATTCTGCACTATTCCTTTTAGATACTTTTTCTTTGTCCCATCCCTTGCCTCCATCTTCTGTGCTCCTACCCCAACTGAAGTTTTCTGACATTTCTGTCCCTTGAAATTTTACTGTACTCTACATGTTAGTTCCATCATTCTGATACTGTACCACCTCGATGGTGTGACCACTGTATATAAGCCTGCTGCACTCAGTGGTGTCTCTTCAGTATGAATATCAACTTAGTTCCCTCCTCTGTGGTCTTCGACCAGCCTTCTCCTCCATTGTCAGCTTAATACCGACTCCTCCCTATCTCTGAAATCCGAGGGCTGGGCTCATACAAGGGGTCAGCACACAAGCTGAACCTGATGCCCTCTCCTGAACCTCTGTTGTGACCATCGGCCACCCTTTGGCCATTGTCGCTCTTCGTTGGTATGCATTGGCCAACCTCCGGACATGTCCCCCAGCCTCTGTGAGCATTGGAGATCATCGGAGTAGGACCAAACTTGACACCTACACTACACTGCCATATATGTTCAACACCCTGGTTCCAGCAATGTTTGGAGAAATTATTGCATCTGAGTTGGCAACTAGTACTTATGCTCCCACCCTTGTCTCACCCACCATGAATGCTTCCACTCTCCCCAAGGTCTACAATGCATACACCATGGTATACACAAACTCTGAGGGCCAGTCTGTCATGTTGATGTATCATGTGTCCAATCTGACTACAGCCCTTGGGGTCCTGCCAGGGTGGAGTGGTGCACATGTTATAGGAATACCTTACTTCATAGCACCAAGCATCTTATACTCCCAATCTCTCTACCCAACACATGCAAAATGTGGCCTAAATCTTCACCCAGGTCCCATGGTAATACCAGCCTGCCACTGTTCACTTTCCAGTGCCCTCCCACTCAAAAATATGATTGGTGTCAAAAGGTGCAATTCCTCACTGGACTATCCCACATTCACAAATGCACCCATGCCAAATGACATGGCTCCCATCAGGAAGTTTCTCAAACATGGTCCAGGACTCCAGGTACTGCAATTGGGTGTACACTCTTTTTTTTTTCCTTAACAATCTTCTTTATGACACTGTTGCAGAGTCAGTTGCTGGTGCCACAGCAGGGGGTTGTCACTTGTCAGTGTGCCATGGGGATATTTCATAGCAATGAAGGTAGTTTGCCACAGGTGCTGTGTGCTACCTATCCTAGTCAAAGTCATGTTGTGTCCAATATGGGCCCAATGGAAATGCTCCATTGCCTAAGGACTTGGTGAAGGGTATGTGCCTACATATGACATTCTGGCTGCTTCTAATACATGGATAGGTATGCATCTGTTGACATGATTTTGATGCTTCCCAGGCTTCCCTAGTACATGCTAGCTAGGCTGTGACATTTAGCACTGGAAGGCTTGCTCATACAGATGATTTTGCAGGTGCTCAGGTCATTGTAGAACAAGGCTTGCTCTTGCTGGTAGTTGAGAATGGTAAGCCATTGAACAAGTTTCTCCATGGGGCTCATGGCCCGGTGGAGTTGTCATGATGGGCACAAGTGGGGGAGCTGCTGCAGCAAAGAGCTGCAACCTTGTATCAATTCACCAGTATTAGGTATTCGATGTGATTTTTCATTCAAACAGAGAGAGAAACAAAGAAAAAATGACAGCAGTACTACACATTCAACTGTCCATTCCACAGAGCACACTCATGGCTGACTTTCCCTCATTCTGACAGGGCAGGGCACTTGCTGGAAGGGCTGGGGTCCAATTCTGGTGCATCCCACTGAGGCTTGCTGCTGCAGTGCCATGCATGGTATCAACAATAAGCAGTGTCCCAGACAGCTTCCTGCAATTTGTGCAGGAACTTGGACCAGTGTGTAGGAAAGGCTGCTGTTTCTGATGCACTTCAAACCTTGCTGGTCCTGCTAGCATCCCCTCCAGGCATATGTACTTACTGATCCCCTGTAGCTGCCTTCAGGTATATCTAATATATAAGTAGTTGAGTCACTACTGAGGCTGCCTACAGCCCTTTTCAACAATGATGTGTTGACAATCAAATTGGTGTGAAAGTAAGTATGCCCACTGTTGCAACAAGCTTGTAATACTGACTATATTCTCATCCTTTCAGTATGGGCACAACAAGGCTTGCAGTGCTTCAGTAATTTAAAACACAGCAACCCTCCATCACAGCTAAGAAAGTGGAGACATTGACAGTCAGATGAATGAACCAGCTACAAATGGTAACATATATAACAGCTGGTCTAATACATGTTGGAAAGCATAAAAGAGAAGAATGACACCACCTGCAGAAGATGAACCTACATCTGAGCAGCAGCCACCACCATTCACAAGCACTTGATGCCAGAAATTGCTCCCCTGATGGTCTGGACATAGGTCTGAACAAGTAATGAGAAAAATCCATCATGTCAAGTTTGGGCCTACTCTGACAATCTCTGATGCTCACAGAGGGTGGGGGACATGTCCAGAGGTTGGCTGATGTAGGCCGACAATTGGCTGATGCATACCAATGAAGAGCAATGATGGCCAAAGGGTGGCCAATGGTCATGACAGAGGTTTAGGAGAGGGCATTGGGTTCAGCTTGTGCACTGCCCCCTTGTACAAGCCCAGCCCTTGGATTTCAGAGATAGAGAAGAGTTGGTATTAAGCTGACAACAGAAGAGAAGGCCAGTTGAAGACCACAGAGGAGGGAACTAAGTTGATATTCATACTGAGGAAACACTGCTGAACATGGCAGGCTTATATACAGTAGGTGTGCCATCAAGGTGGTACAGTATCAGAACATCAGAACTAACATATGGAGTACAGTAAATTTTCAAGGGGCAGAAATATCAGAAAATCTCAGTCAGAGTACAAGTATGGGCAACAGAGGTGAAGGATGGGATAAAGAAAAAGTATCTAAAAGGAATAGCATGGAACGGAGTGTCTTCAGAGCGCTGTAGGGAGTGGGTACTCCCTAGTAGGGAATTGGGTGATGATAAAGAGTGGTTGAGGATTTTATTTTATTTTTCTAAGGGGCTTGATCCCCATTTTGTACTTGGTACTGGGACTTAGGTGCGAGGCAAGTGGCTGATTAGTAATTGCAGTTTGGACTTGTTTCGAGTTATATTAGTTACAAAAAATAATCACCACTGTTGAGACTGGAGAGCACAGGCTGGTGAGGCCAGCCTGTGGCAGTCTTTTCTGTTTCTGCCCTTGAGAGTGAGGTCAGGACAGCTCTAGGGGAGTCCTAGAGTGGTGGGATTGAGAGTTTTGGTCAGGTTTTCAGCTGAGTGTTTTCAGTTTCTGTTCTTTTCATTTTTTTTTCTACTAGTTCTCTTCCTCAGCAGGATCTCCTACTGGGTCTAACTAGCCTTTAGATCCTATTCCTATCCTACTACTAACTTTTCTCTTCAGCACTCACCAACAGCCAATCAGACCATAGGCTGAAAGCCTAAACAGGAAGTGACCCTTGCACCATACCATGTGGTGTGGCAGCTACACCATGCCTAGACTGGACCATCGATCCAAAAGGAAACTGACCCCTAAGCCAAGAGAGGAGGTCACATGACTGAGGGGTACTGGTCACATGGTACTGCCAACAGAGGCTGACAGGGCCCAACAGGAAATGGGGTGGGATCGTGTCATACAGGTGCTAGAGTGAGTGGACAGGGGCAGAGCAGAGCAAAGAGGGGCCAGTGGTATGGGGAGAGGTTGGTAGCAGCACAGGACAGACCAGGACAGAGGCACAGGCATGACAGTATCCCCCCCTTAAGGCCTGAACCCCTGAAGGCCATAGGCAATGTGTTCTGGACAACACAAGGTTTGACCTGTGACTAGCAACAGGCCATGAGGCAAAGAAAAACAGGTGGGAGGCAGCAAAGAAGGAATGTAGGGCAGAAGCACAATGACAAAAGGCAGAGGAGGCCCATTTGGAGAGGGAGCAGAAGGAGCATGAGGAATGCAAGAAACAGGAGTGAGAGGAGTGGGAAGAGCAGGAGAGGTGAGAGGTGTTGGAGACAGCATGCCAGGCAGCTGCAGCAGAGGCTGAAGCTGTGTGCCAGAGTGTCACAAAGGATCGAGGCCAGGTGGGGGAGCTACAAGCTCAAAGTAGGGGGTCATCAATGAGCAGGTGAGTGATGTCTACCCCCTTGTCTGTCATACACCACTGCTAATGACACTTTCAGTTTACAGCTGACCTGTCACAATCATGCAGGTCCACCTCACCCTGGTCCACCCAAGTTCCAATGTGCATGTGAAAACTCCAGAGTGTGTGGGAAAACTCCAGAGTACACAGGAAAACTCTGGAGTGCATGGGAAAACTCTGGAGTGTATGGAAGAACTCCAGTTCAGGGCAGAGTCATGAGAACTTTCTCTTGCAGCCTTGTTCTATGTTTAGCTTAGTATTAACCTTTATTTGCTTGTTTACTAATACTTGGTATTTGTCAGACCTGTGTCTGTCCTCCAGCAGACCAGTCTCTGGACTTAAACTCCTTAGTCACTCCTTGGTAATACTCATATATAGCCATTGGTTAGGATTACCAACACTACTGGAACTCTGGTAGTTGTCCTTCTGGACTTGTAGTATATATACCTACCTGGCTCTGTACTGTAGCCCTCAGTCTAGTAATCAACTTAACACCCAAACACTTGTCTGACACCTGAGGACTCAGTCCTAAAACTCCTGGACTGTCTGGTACCCTGGTGTCTACCCTCCTTGACCTCCTGGCATACCTGGACTTGTCCAAGGGCACAGCACATAAGCTGAGGCCAATTGGGTAGTGTCCCCCCTTGTCTGTCTTCCTGTTCCCTAGATATGGATTGTTCCAGAACTCCAGAGTTCAAACTCTGACCCAAACCCCTTGGACTTTCAATCTCCACTCTCAGACTTCTGGTCAGGAAATGTGTTTAACATGACCCTGATGTACAGCCCAATGACTGTGGCATGCATTGGGACAATGATGGTCCTTATGATGACACCAGTCCCAACAAGGGGGGTTTGCAAAGGTTGCAAACAGCAAGGTGAGTCCAGAGAATGTTGGGCAGTGGCCAGTGGGAGCTCATGTGGCCCATGTAGGAAGTGCAAGAAGAAGTGCAGCTGGCAGCTGTGGAGGAGACAGAGGTGGCAGCTGGTGTGTTGTGAAAGTGGGCTGGCATGGGAGGTTCATGAGGAGGTGAAAAGAAGAAGGGTCGGGGTGATGACAATGATGATGACAAGGATGACATGGTTGAAGAAGTGCTGGCACCATCATCAAGTTGCTTCCAGGTGGTGAGGACATGCCTGGTCAGAGCTGAGGTGGACCAGGGGGTTATGGAGAGGGAGTACAAGGGAAGAGTGATCACTGCCCAAGAGAGGCAAGTGACTGCAATGGAGAGGCAGGCCATGGTGATGGAGAGGATAGTGGGGGCCATGGAGGCACAGGCCCTTGCCATGCAGGTCTACATGCAGAACTTGTCTGCACCCCCACCCCAGCCCCCAGCAGGAAGGATAGGGGTGCCCCAGGGGGAAGGTGTGACAACCGACAAACAAAGTTGTATCTCAGTCACTCCAAGAATTGATAGAGAAGCTTAGGGAAAGGAGTTTTAGGTGCAAGGCACGAAATGAACTCAATTGGAGTATCCTATGACAAGAGAGTCTGGTATTTATACTACCAGAGTTATTTGTATCAAGGAACGTCGTAGAACAAACCAAACAAAGAGAGATAAATGCGATTGGCTACAGTCAAACATGCTGAGTCAACGTGGCAAGAGCTGACTAAGTAAAGCATCTGACAAGTGTTTGTGTAACCCTAACCAGAGAGTAACTAAAAAGGAAAACTATGCTAAGAAAAGTTAAACACCGTTACACTATCCCCTCCTATGGTTCGACTTCCAGGCGAGACCAAAGGGGCAGACAAGAGGTAACAGGATCAGGTAGAGGGGAGAGAAGGAGCTCAGAGGTGTCTACGAGGCGAAGTTTCCTAGGGGTGGAAGGGCGAAGTCTGTAAAAGTCGTCTATTGCCTCCTGGGCATTCTTAAGAGCGCTAGCTGGCTCCCAAGTATGGTCTTCATCAGGGTAGCCCCCCCAGTGGACCAAAAACTGTAGGCCCCCACACTTCAAGCATGAATCTACCACCTTTTCAACCTCAAACTCTATATCTCCTTTGTCGGTCACCTGCTGGGGACCAGGTTTAACAACAGGCTGTCCATCAAGGGTGCCAAGATAAGGTTTTACCCTTGAGACATTCACAACCAGGTGAATCTTCATGTTTCGGGGCAGTTTTAACTTCACAGTGTTTGGCAAAACCTCTATGACCTCATAGGGTCCAATCCACTTTTCAGTCAACTTCCGGCTCTGCCGGTCCTTCAACAAGAGGTGATTTGTAGCTAGCCAAACCTGAGCACCGACGAAGTACATAGGGGAAGGGGAGCGACATTTATCTGCCTGAGTTTTCTGTCATTGTCTAGCTTTTCCAAGCGAGTCGCGTACTTCCTGGAACACCTGGAACCAGTTTCTAGCAGTTTCCTCTGCTGCTTCTACCTTAGAAGTCGCCAGTTCGACACCCATTCGTGGTAGATATGAACAAGTAACTTCAAAGGGGCACTTGCCAGTAGAATCAGACTTGGAATTATTATACGCGAACTGTGCCAAAGGCAGCCAATCTTCCCACTTTTCCTGTTGATGATTTACGTACATTCTTAGATACTGTTGAATTTCGCGGTTCAACTGCTCGGTTTGGCCATCCATTTGTGGATGGAATGCCATCGAAAGCTTCTGCTCAACCCCCAGCATTTTAAATAGTTCGCGAGAGAACTGCGAGGCAAACTGCGGTCCATGATCTGAGACAATGGATAAGGGAAGTCCGTGATGCTTCCAAACGTGTGACAAATACAGCCTTGCTGTGCTAGCAGCGGTTTCTTCGGCAGTACAGGGGACAAACTCAGCCTCTTTAGAAAAGTGGTCTACTACAACCAACACATGGGACTTTCCAGAAGTGGACTTGACACCTAGATCCATGAAGTCGGTAGTGAGATCTTGCCAGGGTCCACTAGGGATTGGCAAAGGCTTAAGTTCTCCAGCTGGCAGCTTATTACTAGACTTGCTAGTCTGGCATGCCTGACAGTGTTTTACATACTCCTCAACATTGGGTTTCAAGGTAGGCCATGTGAACCAGTGCATAACCAACTCCTGAGTTCCTTTAATTCTGCGATGACCTGCCAGGGGTGAATTGTGAAGAGCAGCAAGAACTCTGTTTCGAAGTTTTTCAGGTACAAAGACCTTTTCTCCACTATATAGAAGTCCGTTCTTCAGGGTGAGCTCGCTAGCATCTACTCCAACCGAAGCATGACAAAGCTCTTCTTCCAGAGAAGATTCCAAGCAAACCGAATGAAGCTGTTTGGGTTTGATAAATATCGATTCTTCTGTTTTTGCATTTTCTTTATTTTCTACCAAGTCCTCGCGATGAGAGAGAGTGTCTGGACGTCCCATGGAAACACCAGGTTTGTGGACAATAATACAATTAAAATGGCTGAAATACTGTGCCCACCATGCCTGACAGGGTTGAAGCTTTTGTGATGTCATGAACCACTTCAGGTTATGGTGGTCCATCCAAATCTCAAACTGGTACAGGGTGGCTTCCAAATAATGATGCCATTGCTCCAATGCATGGATGATCGCTAGCATCTCTTGATCATGAACTGTATAATTTAACTCTGCTCCAGAGAGGGAATGGCTTGAATAAGCAACTGGTCTCCAGAGACTGTCTTCGCATTCTACTGACAGCATGGCTCCAGTTGCATAGTCTGAAGCGTCAGTTTCTAAATGGAACCTCCGATCCAGATCGGGGAACATAAGAATAGGAGCCGAGGTGAACGCTTCCTTGAGTGTATCAAACGCTAACTGACATCTGTTGGTCCATCGGAATGGAACGTCTTTCCTCGTGAGATCATTAAGGGGGCATGCCACCTGGGCAAAGTCCTTGATAAATCATCGGTAAAAGTTCGCAAGGCCGAGGAAGCCGTGAACTCCACAAACAGTAGTAGGGACAGGCCAACTCTGCACAGCAGCAATTTTGGCGGGATCCATTTTAACTCCATTAATGCCAACAATCATCCCAAGGAAGTCAACTTCCTGTCTCTTGAACAGACATTTCTCTGGTTTAACAAACAGATCGTTCTCTTTTAATCTCCTAAGCACCTCTAGCATGATCCTGTCATGCTCTTTCTCATCATCTGTTTTTGTAAATATCATTAAGTCATCAATATACACCACCATGGCATCCTCCATGTTGCCAAAGATGTCATTCATCATATTCTGAAACGTGGCAGGAGAATTGCAGAGTCCGAAGAACATAACCAGTGGCTCGAAAGCACCACGATGACAAACGAAAGCAGCTTTCCATTCGTCACCCTCCTTGATATGAACATTGTTGTATCCCCACCTAAGGTCCATTTTGGTAAATAATTTACAGCCTTTTAGCTTGTCAACAAGCTGTGAGATGAGTGGGAGTGGATACGAGTTCTTGACTGTATGCTCATTTAAATAACGGTAATCCTGTACCATGTGCTTCTTTCCATCCTTCTTCGGGACAAAGAACACAGGAGACGTCTGCGGAGACTTGCTTGGCCGAATGTAACCCTTTTTGAGCTGTCCATCAATGAAGCTACTAACTTCGGATTGCTCATCAGGAGATAGAGGGATCAACCTTCCTTTCTTGGGTACAAACAAGTCTTTGAGTTCAATAGTGTGGTCCCATGGTTTCCTAAGTGGCATGCATTCGGATTCCTGGACAGAGAAGACAGATAGATAATCGTGATATTCCTTTGGAACAAGTTCCTCAGGGGTTTTGTCGGTCTTTTTAACCTCCTCCTGCTTGGCAGAAGCAATGGCAGCGAGAAAAGCATCCTGTGCTACAGCTTCAATCCTTTCCACATGTCTTACAAAGGCTGGTTTAGGTGCTAACTTCTTACACAAGTAGGGGCACCTCCTCATTGAGACTTCACCAGTCTTCCAATTGACATCGGGGTTGTGGGTGGCAAGCCACATGTGACCCAATATCATGTCATGAGATCCCAGATCTGTGACATCAGCTACTAGCTCTTCGAAGTGGTTCCCATACTGAACCCAAAGTGGGACCTGATGCGTAATCCTTCCAGCAAAATTGCAGGAACCATCGACATTAAATACATCTACTGCCCTAGGCAAAGCAAGCTTCGGGAGTTTCCTTTGTTCAACAAACTTTGAATCCAAAAAGACGCCAGTGGCGCCAGAGTCCAAAAGAGCCTGAACAGCGTGTGCATCTCCTTTTCGAGACCTGATAACAACGGGAACAGAGACATGGTCCTTCAAGTTAAGCGAACGAATTCGGGGTTTTGGCAGTACTGTTGCCTGATCATTGCTTTCCTTTCCAGTGACTACCATATGAGAAGAAGAAACATTTTTTGGGTTTTTATAGGCAGAGGAATTAAGCAAACCACGTTTTATGTCCGGTTCCAAGCCCAACTGGGTCTCCACTGCAGACAGTTCATCAGAGTTCGTGCTATCTACAGAGAGGGAAGAAAACCTATTTACAGAAACAAAGTCCGAAAAAGAAACCTTTTTTTGTGTTTTACTATTTTCTATTTTTATTTTTTTATATTTAAGGAAGAGGGGTGAGATGAAGAAGAGAAACATTCAGTACTACCAGAGCTTACAGGACCCGACTTCACTGTAGCTCCGACTCTTTTAACTGTCCAATATGAGCCACGATTTGCTCAAAGCTCATCCCCTCCATTGCTTTAGGGCAGGGGTCAGCGCCTTCAGAACGGACCTGCAACCCTTTGTTCTTGTTTTGCCCATTCGGGCATTGCGGTCTTATGTGACCGGTCTGGCCACAGCCGTAACATTTGTACATTGAGAAGTCTTTTCTTGTGGGACCTCTCGACCTGCTTGCAGCACCAATATCCATGGGCGTACCACTACCCAAAGTTGTACCAGCCGAAGGCCGGTTGTAGTTTTGAGTCCAGCGACTGCCAGACTGAGAAGTTTGGAGTTTAACGGCCTCCATAGCTGCACCCATTGCTTGGACTTCGGGCTCAAAGTCCTTCCATGTGTCTTTTCTCCTGCCCTGTATGTAGATCTGTTGGAGGATTTCGGGGCGCATTGCCCGCTCCAACATCCAGATTGCATAGTTGTCGGATACCCCAGACACGGTCCTTAGTGCGTTAAATTTTGCCAAGAACTCTTCTGTTCTGGCATTTCCCTGTCGTACGTTGGCCAGCTGTCTCTTGGCCCAGTCCGCATTATGAAGAGGGCAGAACCTCATTTCAACTTCGGCCACAACCTCAGCATGAGTGGGCCACCTTTGTGCTGCGAGACAAGTGTCAATTCGGGCTCTCGCATAAGCCCCTGCTATTGGTCCAGTCATGTGAGACCAGACCGCCAGCACATCCTCCCAATGGGTTTTGAATTCAGTGACAGCCACGAAGGCCTGCATCTTCGACCACCATTCCTCAAACTTTGAAATTGAGCCATCGAACTGGCCCGGATCTGCTATTCCCCATTTCATGGGGTCTATGGAAGTTCCTGCTCCAGCAGTGCCTCTATTCTGCTGCTGCTGGGTGGTGACAGTGGCAGCGACCTGCTGCCTGACCATAATTGAAAGCTGCTGCATAAACTGCAGCATGTCTTCCATCAAGTTGTGGGGGTCCATTGTCAGCAACTAAGATGGGACAATGACGAGGAGGTCTGATTGTTTGTCTGTTCCGTAAGTTGTATGGAACGTGTAAGACGAAACCAAGGAGATTGGGGTCTTCTTCTTTGGGAGAAGGGATTCGAGGGGCGGGAGACTCTTGTTTGATATAAGGCGAGATTCGTAAGATTACAGGAGACGCCGACTCCTCTTTCTTCACTTTCGGAATTTTGAAACCTTGACGATTTTCCCTGGCCTCAATGCCAGTACTCTGTTGTCAACTATCATAGTGTTACTAGATATATGGTAGTACACTTTCTACCTCCCAGACGTTGGGGCACTATTTTACACTATGTGCTTCCACCCCCTAATGTGGGTTGCACCTTCACACTACCCTTGACGGATAGCAGGACTACTGACTACGGTTCTTCTTCAACACAACCTCCAGCTGAAAGGAGGATGAGACTAAAGGCGTTGTCTCATAAAGAAGAGAAAAGAAGAACGGAAAGCTCCTTAACCCTGGAGTCCAGGTATGATTTCCCTATATGCCTGGGAGCTAGCGGAGTGAGGGAGGGTTTTGGTAATCAAGTTCAAGTGTGACAACCGACAAACAAAGTTGTATCTCGGTCACTCCAAGAATTGATAGAGAAGCTTAGGGAAAGGAGTTTTAGGTGCAAGGCACAAAATGAACTCGATTGGAGTATCCTACAACAAGAGAGTCCGGTATTTATACTACCAGAGTTATTTGTATCAAGGAACATTGTAGAACAAACCAAACAAAGAGAGATAAACACGATTGGCTACAGTCAAACATGCTGAGTCAATGCAGCAAGAGCTGACTAAGTAAAGCATCTGACAAGCGTCTGTGTAACCCTAACCAGAGAGTAACTAAAAAGGAAAACTACGCTAAGAAAAGTTAAACACTGTTACAGAAGGTGAGTCCAGAGTGGAGGGGTGCAGGTTGGGTGCTGGGGGGAGTAGGTTGGGCATCAAACAGAGTGAGTTGGAAGTAGCAGAAGAGCCTGAGGAGAGTGGGAGTGAGGGTATCAAGGATGTGGAGGGTGAAGAGGATATGCAAGAGTAGGATGTAGTAGAGATTTTTTTTTCTTGTGTAAATTGTGTACAGTACTAGAAATTTAGATGTGTGTTCATTGTTGGAGGAAAAGTGGAGGGAAAGTTGGAGTGAGGCAGACAAGTAGCAGTGGGTATGGGAGACAATTGGGAAGTGATCAGAAATGTGGCAGAGGGAGTCAGGGCCATTGGGTGGTCATGTCAGGGGTGTATATGGACCAGCCTTGTGGGGGTATCATTCATGAAAGGCAGCAACAAGTTTGGGGGCATGCTCTAACTCAGTGGCTAGGAGCCATGAAGTTTCCTCATCAGTGCCTTCATAACTGGCCCAGTGGACCTTGTAGCTTAGCCAGCAGTGGCAATGGCAGTCTATTTTGGAGTCGAGGATTTCTGATATCTCATACTCAAGTTTGCCATCAACATCAACTGGCAGAGGTGGTGGCTGATGCTGATTTGGGAAGGGGTTGGCTGAGGCCAGTTCCAACTGTGACATGTGGAACACCAGGTGTACCGAGTGCATGCTGTCAGGTAGTTTTAGGGTGACAGAATGTGTACTGGGTCAGGCTATGATATCAAAGGGGCCTAGATACTTCTCAGAGAGTTTGTTGGATGGTCGAGTAGAGCAGAAGTACTTGGCCTTGACAAAGGCTTGGTCGCCAACATTGAACTCTGGCAGAGGTAGGCACTTAGCATCAGTGGGACCCTGGTAGCACTGTTGTGCTGTGGCCATTTCAGAGTGGAGGAAGTCATGGAGGGCAGAGAGGTCTGTAATGTAGTCATGGGCCTTTGTGGAGGTGAAGTCCTGGTCAGTGGTGACTGACAGGTTGGGGTGGTAGCCCTTATTAGTGAAGAAGGGCAAGACTCAAGTGGTTGCACTAGGTGCATTGTTAAATGTGAACTCGGCCAGCAGGAGCAGTTTGGCCCAGTTGTCTTGCTGGTAGTTGCAGTAGATGTGGAGGTACTGCTTGAGTGTCTGGTTTGTGTGCTCAGTTTGGCCATCGCCCTCAGGGTGGTAACCCGAGGTGAAGTGGAGGTGCATATCTAAGGCCTTATTGAGGGAGCAGAAGAAGTGTGACATGAACTTGGGGCCTTGATCAGAGGTGACATGAGTGGGTACTCCATGCTTGGAGAAGACATGGGCAAGGAAGAGCTTGGCAAGGTTGGCAGAGGTGATGGAGTCATGTGTTGGGATGAACACTGCTTGCTTGGACAGTCAGTTCATGACAACAAGGATGGCAGAGTAGCCATCAGAGGTGGGAAGATGCTCAATGAAGTCCATCAAGATTGAGTTCCATGGCCTTTCAGGGACAGGGAGTTGCTTCAGAAGGCCATATGGGTGGTGACACTGAGCCTTGCTGCGACCACAGGCAGTGCAAGAACTGATGTACTTCTTGATGTCAGTATGGAGGTTGGGCCATATGTAGTCATGGTAGATGAGCTTGAGAGTGTGGTTCTGCCTGAAGTGGCTGGCGAGAGGGTGGTCATGCTTAAACTGAAGTACTCAGAGGCATAGGTCATCGATGTCAGGGACGAAGATGTGACCATCAAGGTGGAGGAGGCTGTCGGGGTCGATGGACCATCTCAGAGCAGATGGAGATGGGAGGTGAGCGGCCAATGTTGGATCAGTGGGTAGGGTGGAGATGATGTCAGAGCAAAGCTTCTCAACATTGAAGGCCATAGCAGCTCATAGGACAGGGGCCATGAGGTGGGTGGTATGGAGGGACAACATGAATTGTTCCTGGGTGAACATAGGACAAAGGTTGTGCAGGTTTACTTGTGCATAGTCCCTATCCCCCCCTTTTGGGTAGATGTCCCACTGGTGGGTGAGCACGTCGAGTTTGGCCCCTAAGTGGCTAGGCTGGAAACAGATGGTGAGGTTGAACTGAGAGAGGTACTCAGACTAGTGAGCCTGTTGACAGGTCAGAACCTTAGACATGGAGAAATACTCAAGATTTTTGTGGTCAGTGACCATGTTGACAGGGGTGGCGGAGCCCTCAAGGTAGTGTCACCAGTGGCAGAAGGCCTTGTAGATGGCCAACAGTTCCTTGTCATGGGTGTCATAGTTGAGTTCTGGAGTGGTGAGGGTGCAGGAGTAAAATGCAACCAGGCAGAGCTCACTGTCAGGGCAGGTGATGGAGAGGATGCCAGCAATGGCATAGTCAGAGGCATCAGTCTTGATGGTGATTGGCACATTGGGAACCCAGTGAGTGAGGATGGGAGTGGAGGTGAAGGCATCTTTGAGGTGGAGGAAGGCAGAGCAGCACTCCTCAGAAAAGTTCCAAGGAGAGTTTTTTCAGGTGAGGCAGGTGAGCAGAACAACTATTTCGGAGTAGTTGTGGATGAACTGATGGTAGAAGTTTGCAAACCCGAGGAAGGACTGAATATCCCTGACCTTGTGGGGTTCAGGCCAGTCATGGATAGACTGAACCTTTTTGGTGGACATTGTCAGTCCAGATGGAGAGAGGATATAGCTGAGGTACTTGACAGAGTCCTTGTGGAACTCACACTTTTCAGGTTTGGCATATAGGCCATGACAGCAGAGGCATCGGAGTACCTCTTTTATGTGTTTTTGGTGCAACTCCAAGTCGTGGGAATAAATAAGAATGTTGTCAAGGTAGACCACGATGCAGACATCGAGCATGTCTGTGAAGATGCTATTGACAAACTGCTGGAAGGCAGCCAGCACATTAGTCAGACCAAACACTGCAAGCATTTCACATTTTTTTTTTTTTTAGAAAACATGCTGAAAAAATGGAGGGGAGAGGTACTCTTTTATTTGACATAACTTGATACAAAAAATGCAATAATAACTTTATCTTTGCTGTGCAGAAACACAGATTAATGGTAATGGCCATTAGCTTCCACACTAATTGGTACTAGCATTAATTCATGTTTTCTGGAAGAAAATAAAACATTATTTCTGCATTTTTTCTTTCCAAATGTCTAAAATAAAAGAGTATCTCTTCCCTTCCTTTTTTCAGCATGTTTTCTGAAGCAAAATTGTGAAATGCTTGCAGTGAAAGGGCATTACCCTCCACTCATAGGAGCCATAGCAGGTGTGGAAGGCAGTCTTCCATTCATTGCCATTGGCGATGCAGTGAAGAGAAACTGAAGAAGAGATACTGAGGAGAGGGATGAGAGTGATCTGAAGGGGAGAGATCTTCCAAAGGGGCTTCTAAAGCCTGGGGAGAATTGCCATCTGGGAAACATCTGAGACTGTCTGGGACTGTCTGAACACTGAAGAAGGCCACACACAGCCTTCTCAAACTTGAACTCAAACTCATAACTCTCAGAACTTTGTTTTTATTTTTTGTAAGTAAGTACAGTGAAGTGTAAGTGTGCACAGGCTTATATAAGCCACATCATGCATCTGACTTCAAAACTAAGTAAAGTCTAAGGTAAAAGAATAAAAGCAAAAGAAAAGAAAGTAAACACAATAAAGTAAAAGTAAAAGTAAAAACTATAAAATAAAAGAAATATCCTAGTGGGGAGTACTCACTCCCTACAGTGGACGAGGTGGTAGGCATGGCAGAGGTCAATCTTAGTGTAGACTTTGGCATGGCTCAGTGAATCAAGAAGGTCGGAGATGAGCAGGAGCAGATAGCGATCCTTTTTCATGATCTTGTTGAGGCCTTGGTAATTGACACAAAGGTGGAGGGAGCCATCCTTCTTCTTGATGAAGAGGATGGGTGCACCATGGGCAGAAGTAGACTGCTTGATGAAGCTGTAGCTGAGATGCTCATTGATGAAGGTGCAGAGAGCCTCGAGCTCAGGTGGGGAGAGGGAGTAGATCATGCCAATGGGTGGAGAGGCCCCCTCCTCGATGTTGATCTCCAGATCAAAGCTGCAGTGCAGAGGCAGCTTGGTCACTTTCACTTTGCTAAAGACATTGGTGAACTCGTGGTATTCAGAGGGGACCAAAGAAAGGTCAGGGGGAGAAGGCGAAGCGGAGGACACACAGAACAAGACATCATCAGGGTGCAAGTGCAAACTGAACTGCATGGAGCTGGGGAGAGCACAAGTGTGGAGGTAGGCAGCAGCCCCAATGAGGGAGATGTGTGGAGGAGATGGTGAGTTGGAGGCCTTCAGCAAAGGCAGTGGAGTGCCGGGAGATGGAGTGGAGGGTGTCAGTGTTGGTGCTGGAGTAGCAGCCAACAGTGATGGAGGCACCAGGGGCATAGGCATTCCCTGTGATGGTGGTCAGAATGAGATATGGCCCAGTACCCAATCAATCAACAGATTGTAGTGGGTGAGCCAGTTGTGTCCTAATACCAACAAGCATGAGGAATCCAATGGAGTAACATAAAAGGGAACAGAGGTGACATCGCCAGAAGAAAAGTGGACAGAAAGATCTACTTCCTGTGAGATTACAGCATTTGTGCTACCATCAAACAGGCAAAGCAGAATGGGCAGAGAGATGGGTTTTGTAGGTACAGAGTATTTACTAACTAAGGATGGGTCTATGAAACAATGAGAAGAGCTGGAGTCAAGTAATGCAGAAACATTATCTATTGGAAGGTCTGGAAGGGAGATGGAAGGCATAAGGGAGTTTGGATCAGAAAGAGCGGACGTGTTGAGTCAGATGGTGGGCACACAGTTGGGGTCAATGCTTCCTCCAGGCTGTGCAGGCTCCCTGGAGGAGCAGACTAATTTTTTGGCTCTTCCTTCTCTGCAGGTGGAGTAGGAGGAGCAGTGGCCATGGCAGCACAGGCCTTTGCAGCACAGGAGGTGGACTTCAGGCAGTCCTTGGTGGAGTGGCCAGCCTCACCACAGAAGAGGCAGAGGTTATTTTTGAGGCAACACTGCCATTTGGCAGCATTGAGCTTTCTGTCCTTGCCAAGGAGGTGCACAATGTCAGACTTAGGCACTTCCAACTTCTGGCTGTCCTTCTGCTTGGACTTGCCTTTACTGTTGGGGTGCGAGGAGGACAAGGATGCTGATGAAGATTTCTTGTCATTGGAGGGCTTCCCTGCAGATGACTTTTTGGCAGAGGGCTTGGCAGAGCAGGATACTTCAGCCTTGCATTCCCAATACTGAGCATCAATGGTTTGGGTGAGATCATGCAAACTGGAGAGGGTGGCAGGTTTGCCAACTCAGGCAATCTTGTCTGTGATGTGGTTGGGGAGGCCAGTGTAAAAGCGATGACAGAGGGTGCTGTAGGGAGTGAGTACTCCCCACTATGATATTTCTTTTATTTTATAGCTTTTACTTTTACTTTACTGTTTTTACTTTCTTTTCTTTGTTTTTGTTCTTTTACTTTAGACTTTACTTAGCTTCGAGAGTAGACACATGATGTGGCTTAAGTAAGCCCACGTGCACTTACTCTCCACTGTAACTACTTACAAAAAATAACAATGAAGTTCTGAGTTACGAGTTTGAGTTTGAGTTTGAGAAGGCTGCATGTGGCCTTCTTCTGTGTTCAGACAGACTTCAGACTGCATTAGACATCCCCCTCAGACAGTATTCCCTTCCAGGCTATAGAAGCCCCTTTGGAAGTTCTCCCCCTCTCAGATCTCTCATCCATCCTCAGCTCTTATTATTCTGACTCTTCAGTGCCCTTGCCATAATCTTTGACCTGTGAAGCCCAATGGTTGAACTCCATGATGTATTTGGTGATATGGGAGGTATCCTTCATCAAGAGGTTTTTGAGATTCTGGACTGCATTGGCCACCACATCATGTGGGCCAAAGTTGATGGTTAGTTTGTGGAGGAACTCCCAGTAATTGTCCATCCATAATGGATGGTCGAGGTAGTCATCAGGGTTTAGGAGGTTGGGCTTGAACCAGGCCAGTGCCATGCCCTTGAGATAGGATTGGGCGAAGGTCACCTTGGTGTGGTCAGTTCAGAAGGCCTTTGGATGGTCTTGGAAGTTGAGCTTGCATTGTACCAGGAACTTGTGGAGCTTCTTTGGGTCGGAGCTGTCAAAGGTGTCAGGTTCTCAGACCTTGGTTTTTGGAGTTGAGTCTCCAGAGCACTGGCTTGAGTGGGCGAGCATGTGAATAGCCCTAGTCAGGACAAGGAGGGGGTCTTTGGGTGGCTCAGCTGGATCTTCAGGGATACCCCTGTTGCCACTGCCCCCACCATCGGACCCACCATCAGGGATGTCAGGGTGGTCAGGATTGGAAGGGTCACCACTGAGTGGTGGCAGGGTGTGGAATACAGATCACTGGGTTTTGGAGGGCCCAGCTTGAGAAGTGCTTTCATGTTGAGAACAATGTCAGGCAGAGAATGAGTGGAACTGTTCACACTGCAAGCATTTCACAATTTTTCTTGCCAAAATATGTTGAAAAAATGGAAAGAAGAGATACTCTTTTATTTGGGCTGTGTTCACATAAAAAATGCAAATATAATATTTTGTTTTCTTTGTCTTTTCTGTGCAAAAAAATGAATTGATGGTAGTGCTGATTAGCTTCTATGCTAATGGGCATTACCATCAATCAATGTTTTGTGGAAAGTCATGCAAAGAAAAGAAAGTATTATTTTTGCCTTTTCTCTTTGAAAACAGCTGTCAAAAAAGAGTATCACTTTCTTCAATTTTTTCAGCATGTTTTCTGAACAATAATTGTGAAATGCTTGCAGTGTCAATGACCAAGGGTGCACATCGCAGGTTTGCAAACACAAGTGCAAGCCTCTTGGTGGTTTCTCTTTGTGTGCATGCCTGGGTCTGCATGGCATAGTTTTAGTATAAGAAATGGAAAAGGACTCATACAAGTGTGAGTACAAATATACTGTCAAGTTCAGGCCTACTCTGATGATCTCCGATGCTCACAGAGGCTGGGGGACATGTCTGGAGGTTGGCCAACATAGGCCGATGATTGGCCAATGCATACTGACAAAGAGTGACAATGGCTGAAGGGTGGCTGATGGTCATGACAGAGGTTCAGGAGAGGGCGTTGGGTTCAGCTCATGCACTGCCCTCTTGTATGAGCCCAGCCCTCAGATTTCAGAGATAGAGAAGAGTCAGTATTAAGCCAACAATGGAGGAGAAGGCTGGTTGAAGACTGCAGAGGAGGGAACTAAGTTGATATTCATACTGAGGAAACACTGCTGAATGTGGCAGGCTTATATACAGTAGGTGCACCATCAAGGTGGTACAGTATCGGAACATCAGAACTAACATACAGAGTACAGTAAATTTTCAAGGGGCAGAAACATCAGAAAATCTCAGTCAGAGTATGAGTATGGGCAGCAGAGGTGAAGGACAGGATAAAGAAAAAGTATCTAAAAGGAATAGCATGGAATGGAGTGTCTTCAGAGTGCTCACTGACAGCCAATCAGACCATAGGCCGAAAGCCTAAACAGGAAGTGACCCTTGCACCATACCATGCAGTGTGGCAGCTACACCATGCCTAGACCAGACCATCAATCCAAAAGGAAACTGACCCCTAAGCCAAGAGAGGAGGTCACATGACCAAGGGGTACTGGTCATGTGGTACTGCCAACAGAGGCCAACAGGGCCCAACAGGAAATGGGGCAGGAGTGTGTTGTACAGGTGCTAGAGTGAGCAGACAGGGGCAGAGTGGAGCAGAGAGGGGCCAGTGGTATGGGGAGAGGTTGGTAGCAGCACAGGACAGACCAGGACAGAGGCATGGGCATGACACATCATCACATTGAAGACTCAATAAAGGGTATGTCTAATATGGTGATTATTGGGCAGTTATTGGGTGCTCTTATGCCCATTCACTGCCCACTCACTGCCCAATGACTTCTCAGTGTATCAAAACTGATTTTTAAATATTTGCTTTCATAACACATTTTGATTGTGCAGAAAATATAAAATTTCCATGATCTTGGAATGTATTATCTAACACAGAATTACATATGCCTGCAAAGTAAATTATAAATTAAATCTTGGGTTGATGTTTCTATCTTTTTAGGAAGATATAATTGTCTATAACCTTGTGACATTCCTCTAATATATATTTTTCAATTGTCTTTAATAGATGTCTTAATATAGACTTTGGATAAAATTTAGAAGTCTTCTTAGAATAAAATTTTACAAGAGGCCGGTAATTTGAATCATCAAAAAAATTGTTGTTTTCACTTTCGAATACTCTTTAAAGCGGGTGATAACATTGAAACCACCGCATGTCATGCCAAAATGTTGAAATCTCCTATGTATGGGAGGCAATGGCCTGGGTTTGATTTTCGGACATTGCCTGGGAATACATCGGGCAGTCATATGATGCTCCTCACACAAGCAGCAGACGGCGTGTAGGAGCCTGGGCTCACTTCTGCTAAAGTTGTAGTTTCCAAGCTAGCTCTTAACTCAAGTCTGTCATCCTTGTAGACAAACCAGTCAGTAGTCCATAATGCACCTTACAGGCGGTTACATATTGAGGAGTGCTTCAAGCAGAAAAGTCCTGTAAGCTACGAAAGTCATGAAAGCCACAAATAACGCCCAAAAAGCATATTGGATGGTATCTGGCCGCATTACTGATGCTCATACATTACAATGAACAGCCACAGCAAGATCAAACTGCAGAGTATCAAGATCCATGGAGGACGAAGACGAACGAGACAACGAGAATTATTAGTACAAATGTTAGCGGGCTGCAAGAACTGTGAAAAAGCAACGAGGTGTGCTTCACAAATCGCCGAAAACCAAAATTCATGATCGGAGTTGTGCTGATCAGTCAAATTGTGTGCGATCTCGTGAGCAAGAGCGAGGAACCTTCGGTGATAACGTTTTTTTTTAGAAAATGGAACAGAGTGACAGTGAGCAAATTGAACAGACCACGACATTCGAGCATTTTGTCGGTTCCCGGTTTTGACTTGCTCATCATCTGAAAGCATTGTCTTAGCACCTTTCCAGCCTAAAGATGGAAACATAGAATCCACCCACGCCAAATTTCAAAATACCGCAGGTTGAGGTAGATGGTTCCTCCGTAGTTGAACGCAATGCGCCCTCCCGAGACGTCATAGAAAACACGCAGAGTTGTTGCGGAAATATTATATACCTCGGACAGCGTGAGGATGACGTCTACAAAGCGGGCAAGCGGGCCATCCATGCGTTTCATAAATGTTTCAGCGTCGGGTATGCCTGTAGACCGAAGTTCATCTTCATCTACACAGACCTGGATGTTTTGTATTTGTCCTACTTGTCTCGTGAACAATAGTCGAAGGCGACCGGTACCAAACTTACCAATGCGATGCAAACATGTAATATCTGCAGGTACCCTGCAGAAGGCGTTGTTCAAGTACTGGCTCGCTTCCGCGCGAGTAACCGGTCCTTCCCTCGCAGGCTACATGTTTTGATGGCTTTTTCTACAATGTTCCCTAGGAAACGGTCAATATATCTCACCTCATCGTAGGGCTCAGGGACTCTCACGGATGTAACTCTGCGAAATCACCTCACATGAACTCCTAAATATATAGTGAGACACATAACGATACTTAACGGTCAAGCCTACCGAGACAGGGGAGAGAGGTGAAATGCCCAGCTGTGTCCAAGCACTTATCATTAGAAACGTTGCACGTTGTGTGAATCTTCCATGAGACGCTGTCAGCGCGTGAGGGAGGATGTGCACTGCGGGGAGGCTGCAAAACTTCCAGGCAGTCCCTCACAGCTCAACTGGGGAATACGTTGAGTATCCAGCATGGACTGATTAGCGGGCCATGAAGAGCCTGCCAAGCGCTTTGTCATCGCCTTATTCCCCTCCCCATACCTATTTGCGTGTTGTTGGGAGATTTGATTAACTGCCATGTAACCGATACTTTCAGTCAATCGGGATGAAAAAAGATAAATCAGACCAACCATGGAAACCCCTTTAGTTCCAAAAATTCCGAGTCTGCGGAAAGGATCGTCCCAAAGAGTACGGTGGCATTCATCTTGCTTACTCCATACAATACTCGGCAGAGGGATGCTGCAACCCTTTCGCACTGTCAGACACACAACAAAGATAACAAAGGATATTTTGCTAACTCACTCATACATGACACCGTTTGCTACTTCGGAAATCCGTAGCTCTATGAAGTCACCTTCACTCCTCGCGGTCGCCCGTACGGATTGTATTCGCTTCACGTTTCCGGCCACAAGAATTTTGGAAACGAGGATTCGGTTGCATGCCTTGACTTTGAGGTGATCAGAACTAGAGGGGATTGTAACTCTAAGCCTGGCGTCGGTATAGTTTTGAATGAACAAGGGGAGTCGCTTAAGAATCAATGATTGAACGTCGGAACAGGTTTCGGTAGCTGGTATTTCACGGAGGCCATTGCATTGCTCTTTAACCGCCGCGCTCACGTAATTGCATCCAAGCGATGCGTAGAAGCCTGCCAGTGTCGACTGAGAGGACGGCGACCCAAAACTAATATCAATACGCACGTTCGAGTGCCTCCTCTTGGGGAGCAATGAAGAGACAGTCACTAAATAGTTGGTAGTCGTTCATGTCGTCGACAATGGTGACCCCTTGATACGTCAGGAACTGATGCCCGTAATCCCATTCGGCCTTGCCCTCTGTTTTCGTCCGACGCAAACCAAGCAGAGCAGGGCTGTGGCTCATTTTGTGCAGGGTACCATTGGATATGTCCTGGCTCTGGTACGCCAACTTTCGCAGCTCAACTAAGAAACTAGTGTCAAGCAGGTGAGGGATAGCCCTAGTAGAGCCCCGCAGAACCCACCCTTCATAACCTCCCGCAAGCTGGAAGAATCTCTCAGGGTTGTCAGCCAGTGCCTCCGCAACGTCTTCTATCGAAACTTTGTTCTTCGAACCACAAGCGCCCAGGAAACGGTTCGCTTTGGTGCCAAAGTTCACAGAATCGAATAGTTTCGCATAAAGTTCGGGTTGGTACCTTGATCGAGGTAACATTGAGTGGGAGGAAGCGATTTCAGAGCACTCGATGGACCCGTCGGCACTATCGGTAACCTAGAGAGCTTAGTGAGATCAGGAGCTGAGAAACCTGGTATGATGTCAACACACGGAAAAGATGAGAAGGACTGAAGACGCACCTGCCAAGTGATCAAATAAAACTTCAAACCAATGGATGGCAGTCTTTTCGTCAGGCGGGGATGAGAGACAGAGGAAGCGGTCCGTTGGGTGGGATGTGGAGTCCAAGAACCTTCGGATCAATGAAGCAGGTTATCGACGCTAGGCGCATCGTTCCACCCGTGCCACGGAGAGCAGCCACATCCAACAGGTCAGCTGTACGTGAACTCGAATCGTTTCTCGGGGTTATCCACCAACGAAGACATGCTACTAATTCCTCGGTACCCAGGACATGATGACATAGGTATTCTAAAACGTCAGATGGAGTTATCGTGCGGATCTTGTGCCGATCTGGAAGTTGTGCAATAAAATGCGCACAATTTTGCGTGACGTCTTCTGAGAGCATCGGTAAGGACTTCAGAAACTTGGCCAACACTGGGTCGAACGCTCTGACGTCAGGAGCCCCGCGTACACCAATAGACGAGAGAACCTTTAAAGGGAGAGCGGAGCATCCATAGAATGAGTGGGCTAACCATTCGGCGACTTTCGTTGACGGCGTGGAACGATGAATCGTGAAGAATTTGAGAAGGTAGAGAAAGTACTGATCATGTAACTTTGGGGATTGTGGTATACCAGCGGCTGCTTCTTCCCACAACCTCTGGACCTCGGAGAGCTCCAACTCGTACACCACCCTACACAAGAAACCTCCAACGTAGAGCAACTCCCTATTCCAGACTAGATGATGAGGGTAAATCAGTGTTCTCTAGACGTAGCGGGACACTCACTAGCAACATTTCTGTCTCTGACGTGCCAATCAGGAACTGCTGGAAGTCACAAAGCGCAAATTTAGACTCACACCAAATCTATGCATTCACGCTCTACCGTAGGAATGAACCAGGATGCCATATGACCTCCAATGCCTGTCGTTTGTGCGGTGGCATGACCCTAGCAAAGTTATCAGCAGATATCAGGGGACGAATGCATGAAGACTTACGACGAAGACACGTGTGTGTGTAGCTCTGGGTTTCCATTAGACCACGGGTTTCCTTAACAGAGATGACTCCTCACCCGTCCAAATCGGCGCGAAGCCCTCGGAAAGGAGACGGGAATTCGGGGGAGTGCTCCTGTTCGTTTATGCAGCTCTGATCATATTCATCCTTCCCGGTCTTGTGAAAAGGATCAGTATGCGTTCGAGGGCACGAGAAGTCTAGTAACTTACATAGATCAAACTGTACTTGAGGCGAGAGGGTGGATCCTTCTGCATACACCGATTCAATTCCCTGGACAACTTCTCGCTGACAGTGACATCCACTTCTGCAGTGAACACAACGAGGTCCACTTTTGTCTCGCGCATCTGCGTAGAATCACAGGGTGGAAGCATGACTTCGGCTTCAATCGTGACGGCTATTCAAGTATAAACGATCAGTGTGCAGACACAAATGCGGGAAAAACTTACAGTATTGCTGAACTGATTTCACGAGCATGTTCTTCTCGGGGCTAGACCGCTCTAACTCTGTAGGAATAGGAGTAACTTGTGACTGTCCCAGAGACTTGGCAATCTGCCCCACACGACAACCATCAAAAAATACGGTCACATCCTTCAGCTGGACCATGAAAGTGATAGATGACGCAAGAAACTGCATAAATTCCGAGACCGGTGGCATCGGAGCAGCTTCCCGCAGCGGCATCTTGAACGTCGTCCATAAATCCGTGGTGGCCGTTCCGGGCAGGTCGCGAATTCGGTAACACAGCTAGGGGAAAGATGTGAAAAAGTAGCACTCGTAATCGATTGGTCTTCGTACCTGATTTTCGTCTTTCCACGAAAACTTCATCTCCTTACCTAGTATAGTGTAAGACTGGAGTCTTGTAGAGGATATACTAGGTCCTACCTCCAGATGACACATATGGGCTTTCGGTAACGGAAAACAAGCTATAGAAGCCTAAGAATGGTTCATATTCAAGCATTGCTCCATGCCAAGGGACGCTTGACACTCACCGACACCAAACGCGCCTACCTTCTGTGGATCTGGATTGCCCGAGGCTGAATGACGAATCAATGGACGAGACCAAAAGGCGCAGGCAAAACAGGTAAGCACAAACCAATCACTGGTAGTCGATCCCAATCCTGCTTTATGAACAGCTTCCCGTGGTTTCTGAATGTCCACTGCGAGACCTTGAGGATGTATCAGTAAAACAGCAAGAAGATGGAAAATCAAACACGATTCTATACATTGGTTGTCTTTAAGTCAGGGAGCATGGCTGCACCAGCTTTCATCCCTTCTCCAGGCTTTAGACGTAAGAACGCAGCGGTCTCAAAGCGAATCTCGGCAGCGTCACATCCAGCATCGTCAGAGTTCTGAAGTAGTTCACGAAATACTGACAAGTTAACTAAATGAGAAAAGTGATGCTCAACTATGATATTCGCCTACCAGTGAACTCGCCGGAATAGCGGGCAAGAACTTTATCGATCAACGCACGCGTGTTGACAGTCACAGGTGCATCTTCCTGTTGAGATTGCCACCACTGCTGAGCCGACGGCGACGAGCTACCAAGCAACCGCCGAAATGTCGTCGGGGTCCACATTTCCTGTAGTTGAGATGATAGTCGGTCGTCGGCGATCGAAGGAAGGTAAAGAAGGTATGTAGTAGTAGTAGAGGATCATGTCTGCAAGAGACATGCTGCACCTCGTAGATAGACCTACACGCACAAACCACGAGTTACGCACACAGCCAGTGTAGGGCTTCGGCCCGACAGCGAAGAGCAGATGATTAGAAAAGGCTTGACACGTTCTCTCCACTCAATTACTGACATGAATGCGATTGATCCCATGTCTGTATGTTGACAGATATCGTGCCTAGTGTCTACCGTATAAAAGGGCCTCTGTAGCGTACTGTACTGGGACTTCTTTTCCACCTCGAATAGAACGGACTTATAGTCTGGAAACCGAGTAGCCTAAGGAAGTTCTATCGTTGTGACGCCGTTGCAAGTCTCCAACTTCGCATCGCCGTTACAGCCAGCTACCACGCAGTTAGTCCCCACGGCGAAGCAGCAACCTTGAGGCTTGCAGGCTCCAAAACCAATTGAGGCACTGGGGTGGTGTGCCGCAGCTTCTTGCCCTCCCTCTCCCGCAGACGTCCATCAATCGTTGGTTCATGACTGGTGAGTAAATTACCCCCCAGCTTCTCCATCCGCGTGACCTCCAGGAGCACAGCTGAATTTTCTCTCACTTTTCTAGCCAATCTACCTTTTCGCGACGCATCGGTGAGGTTCTTGTGGTCCATCTTTGCATTACATCCATTAACATTCATGTAGTGTTATCCACGCCGTGCTCTCACCGACACATGAGTTGCCCGTTCTGAGAATACTCTGTTTGTGCGTTAGTTTGTGCTTTTTACTGTAATCTGTCTTGCTAATTTGGTACCATTTTGACATTCAAGGTTACTTACCTCGTTTGTTTCTCTTTCGAAGGGTATACTTCTAGTGTTCCTGTTTTATTGCAGATGGTCACTGAACCTTCTTCAGGGTAGAACCATTTCTGCTTTGTATATCCTCCCAGTTCAACTGTATTCAATGAAGTCGACAGAGGACATTGCCCGCAAACGAGCTCAGCTGGAACGCTGCTCTACCGGCCATAGTGAACGCCATGTTGCCCTCAGCGAACTGGCGGAGGCTCTCCACGGGAAATTCCAGGAAGTGCGTGAACTCGACGACCTGAAGGAGGCGATTGAACCGTACCACGCTGCTCTGGGTCTCCGACCACCCGGGAAAAAGACACGGTCCTTGTCACTCAGCGAACTTGCTACCTGTTTTTCAGATGAACATGAGAGCCGAAGGGTAAATGCTGACCTGGAGGACGCTGTGACACTCGGACGTGCAGCATCGGAGCTCCGTTCGCTAGGACATCTCGATCGTGGTCCTCACCACAATCCTCCTTGCAACTTTAGGACGCGGTTTAGGAAACAAGCTGACATCCACGACTTAGAGGAGGCGATTAAGCTTCATCGCGCAGCTTTGGACCTACGTCCCTCTGGGCATCCTGATCGGTTCTCGTCTCTCCGAAACCTTACTCTCTCTCTTTTGGACAGATATGATAATCAGGGGCTAGTTTCCGACTTTAAAGAAGTCGCCGTGCTTAACAATGCCGTACGAATGCCCTCTCTGACTGGGCACCCTGATCGTGACACGTTTCTTCACAATCTCGCTTACGATCTTACGACGAGGTTTAAGAAACCAGCTGATATGCGAGACTTGGAGGTGGCGATTGAGCTGCATCGTATAGCCTTAGAACTACGCCCCTCTGGCCATCCCCGTTGGTTTTCATCGCTCCAAAAGCTCTCTCGTTGTCTTTTGGCTAGATATAGTAATTTGGGGGTAGTTGCTGATTTGGAAGAAGCCACGATGCTCGGACGCGCAGCACTGGAGTTCTATCCATCAGGGCATCCCGACTATGGCACATTTCTCCACGATCTCGCTTGCACCCTTCGGACAAGGTTTAAGGAACAAACTGACATCCGTGACTTACAAGAGGCGATCGAGCTCCATCGTTTGATTTTGGAAATACGTCCCTCTGAGCATCCTGATCGCTTTTCCTCGCTGCAAAACCTCGCTGTCTGTCTTTCGGATAGGTATGACAATGCGGGGGTAGCTGCTGACTTGGCAGAAGCCGTGACGCTTGGACGTGCAGCACTAGAGCTACGTCCCCCAGGGCATCCCAATCGTGACATATCTCTCCACGATCTTGCCTGTAACCTCAGGACGAGGTTTGAGAAACAAGTTACCATGGAAGACCTGGAAGGGGCGATTGTTTTGCATCGTGCAGCTTTGGAACTTCGTCCCTCTGGGCATCCTCTTCGGTTCTCATCGCTCCAGAACCTTGCTCTCTGTCTTTCGGATAGATACGACAATCTGGGGATAACTGCCGACTTCACAGTAGCCACTACGCCTGGCCGTGCAGCACGAACAACCCATCCACCTGAGCATACTGGTCGTGACACAGCTGATCTGGATGAGGCTATTGCGCTTGAGCAAGAAGCGGTACGGCTACTCCCACCCGGAGACCATCGTTATGGCATATCTCTGCAGCGTCTTACAGTTCGCCTCGAAAAGAAGACTAGGCTTAGGGTAATGGAAAGCCAATTCGATTACAACACAAGTGAGCAAAGTGCACTTTCCACCTCTCCCACCGAGAAAATTCCGATCGACGAGCATGATATTGTCGTTGCGTGCGTTGATATAACCCCTAATATAGGTACACAGCCCTAACGATCGTTGGCAGCGTCGTGGGCCCTACTGGTTCGGGAAAAAGCACAGCAAGTATTGCTCGCGCGTCTGTGATTTTTCCTTGATTGAATTTACCTAGTTCATCGACCGTGTAGTTGAAAGGCCCGGCATGAGCGTCACTTATGATTTGACGTCGTGTACGAAAGGAGTCCGCGCCGTTCGATATCCCCACCCCGATGGCGTCCGCAACGTTATTTTGATTGACACACCTGGATTCGATTACGCTTTTATGACAGATGTCCAAGTCCTTCAGCGCCTTGCACATTGGTTGAAATCGACGTAAGCAGTTTGTTTGACCCCAAACCATCCTGCTTACGACGGCCTTTCAGCTATGAGGAAAGCATCAAACTTCGCGGCGTCCTGTATTTGCACCGAATTTCAGACTTACAGGTGGTAGGGATGCCACCAATGAATTACAATATGTTCAAGGAGTTATGCGGGAGGGACAACTTTAAGAACGTCATCCTGGTTACCACGATGTGGGATGACGTAACGGAAGAGGTTGGCTTGGCACGCGAACGAGAACTGCACTCTGACTTTTGGGGGGCCATGATCGTCTTGGGATCAACCACTCACCGCTTCGAAGGTACTAGCGAGTCTGCTTGGAAAATTATCAATTCCCTTTTCATACCGCTGCTTGCTTCATCCCGCTTGGTGAACAATCCCAATAGTTTCGGATCTGACCTCGCGGAGATTCGTAAGTGGCTCAGCCGTGACAGGCAGCGGACATCTAGCGTCATCACCTGCGGCCCTGGTTTTCTCCGTCGGGAGTTGTTTTCAATCGGTTCAACTTTCTCCTCCGATTCTTCCACCGTCGGTCGATCTGTTGGGACAGGAATAATAAGTACTAACATTTCCGGAACCTGCAGCGTGGAAGGTTACGAGAGCGTTCTAGGTCAAGTAATATCTGCTTTGCGGGCCTCCCTTGGCACCGCAGAATTGGTTGGTATCCACTACCTCAAGAATGCGATCGCCCCATCTCTCAGCCTTGCTCTGTTCATCGAGGTACAGCTCCATGGATAGCGTGACACTTGAAATGGTGTAATGACCATCCTATCACAGACCACGACGGGAACGCACCATGCACTTTTCCAAGTTTTGGAAGCCGCTACGCTGCTCATCAATCTAGTAATTGACCATGCAAAAGAGGCGAAGTTGTCGACGAATGTAAAGACGGCGGTTAACGCATTTGCAAAGTAAGAAAGCCGTGGATTGTACGAAGTCGGTGATCAACTCGTGTGCCTTAGGGAAATGAACAGTGTACAGGGAATTATCCAAAGTGTCGCCCAGAGGAATCCCGAAATGCGGCGCGTTCTCGAACCAACAGATGTTCGTATCATTTCTTCCTGCGCAAGTTCGATGCGGCTCGTATGCGATGTCCTTCGGGTGAGCGTGAGGCCCACCATATATGTTGCCTATAGCTGACGACTTTGATAGTCGATACCCTCCGCAACATACCGCCTTCGTAGTGTAGACGATGGTCTGGAGGCTCTGAGGCGTAGCTTGGAGATTGTAGGCGCCCTACTTGTCTCGGTGGCGGTTGTCCTCTTATGGTTGCCCATTAGAATTGCTGCAGCTGTGGTGTTCCCAGAGAACCTGAGCAGCCCGATTCACCCGTATCGGATGCTTCGGACTAGTTCCACGATTCTATCTCATCCAGGTATACGCAATTTTTTCACCAACATAATATTTCCTCCTATTCTCTCTGCCTTCTTCCTGACCGAATGTTATGTGACTTACA
This sequence comes from Pisolithus thermaeus, assembly GCA_024663475.1. Taxonomy (NCBI): domain Eukaryota; kingdom Fungi; phylum Basidiomycota; class Agaricomycetes; order Boletales; family Pisolithaceae; genus Pisolithus; species Pisolithus thermaeus. Next base: position 262,345 of record JANFAF010000078.1, read on the forward strand.
ATTACCGTTGGCTCAGTCGTATGACCTTCGTGGTCAATACATGGTGTATGCTACTATACAGTTTTCGTGTTTTCAATGTTACCTATCAAGAAAATCCATCAACAAATCTCCGGTCCGCTGTACATAGTCACAGTGAGTGACAGTAATGACGGCCGTTTGTACAGCTGAGGTACAACACCGGGTTTTAGGTGCTGGTTCGGGTGTATACAGTTTATTACATTGTTCACTGAGCGGTGTCCATGTCCAAGGTACCGCCCCCTCGGGTCATACACGACATAAAATAGCAACCATCAAGCCAAGTACGAATGCAAACATAAATCCGACCACCTTCACCGGCGCCTGGACAGCACCCATGTGAATCGCCTCGTGGAGGGACACGTCTATTGCCTTCGCCATCGCTTCCATCCCAAACATCGCCCTCGCCCGGTCCCTACATCGACGCGTCAAGGCTGCTCGCTCCGCCTCCGAGAGCTGACATATATCCTCTAGCGTGTCTGCCCAAACACCTGGATCGGGTGTGCGGAGCCACCCCGTCCTTTCTGACGACGGACTGTCGACGATGCTCTCTGTTGGTCCACCGCTGTCGCATGCCAGAACAGGCAGTCCGCAGAGCATACCCTCTACCGGTCCAATCCCGAAGTGCTCGTTTGCCGGCGTGTAGAGAAGCGCGACCGTCGAGGGGGCTTGGAGAAGTGCTGACCGCTGTCCCGTCGTGAAATTGAGGAGGAAGAGGATGTCTGGTTCAGTGTGTGGAGTTGCGTCTGGAAAGGAAGGGACACAAGCGCTGGATTTGGAAGGTGCAGTCAGTTTGAACGTGAGGCTGTGCGTTCGCGCGAGATCAGCCAAGTTGTTGAGGGTTCGGATGTTGTCTTCGAGACGCGGGTCGTATCCGCCTGTTCCATGGGCAATGAGTTATGGGGACGATAGGTGCACCAAGAATACGAACCAGCAAGGACCAGTCGTATACTGTTAGGTACTGTAGGTCTCCCTCTGAGACGAGAAAACGCTTCCACGGCGAGCGCCGCATTTTTCTTCATTTCGAAGCGGTTGAGAGATAGGAGCGTCGGTCTCGGTCTGTTCGACCGGTAAGAGTATATACGCAGTGGTGATCGAAAACATCGCTTACGAGGTGACTTGAACAATATCCGGATCCGTCATATCCACCGAAGTCTCGTATGCTTGGATGTTGATGCCTGGATATACTACCTTTGGCGTCGTTTTCAAAGAGGTGAAGTAGGCCACCGTCACTCGAGCAGTAAATCTCGAGTTGGCAAGAATGATATCAGCTTGTCCTATATGAATCTCGTGTGAGCGCGGCCCGCGGAGACAATTGACGGTACAAGATACTTGTTGTCACTTCCTCCAACCAATCCATAGGGTATCGATATATACGCTTCAGAATCCCTCCGCTCCTCTTTTGCACTCTCCCTTCGACGAAAGCACCGTTGGCGAGAAGCTTGTCTGGGAAATGGCAATAGAACACGACGCGTTTTCCACCTAAAAGCCGGAGCAGCGGTATACAGGTCGACAATTGGTCCACGAAGAAAACGTCATGCTTGTCCGTGCACGAGCTCAGTAAGAAATTGGTCAGGTGGAGTTGCCTGGCATGGGCGAATAGAATGTGGAATTTGCCCCTCCAGGAGCGGGGAAATGGCGGGACGACATGGTGTACACGCAACGTGCCTGTGTGCCGTGAGTCGACTGTAGAAGGGCGGGACTCAATGTACCAGGGACATACCGTCTCTAGTCTCATCGAAACAGTGTTTCTCGTCGTGGTGAGAAGTGTAAATGTCGACGCAGTGACCGAGGGCTTGTAGTCCAAGTGCCGCGTCTACGACGAGCCTCTCGGCTCCCCCTACAATGACATCATCACGGAACTGTTGACGACGACGACGACGACGACGAGGATGCAACACACCTACCAATTCCAAGGTCGGGGTGAACGAATGCGACCCGCAACTTGGATGCAGTCGACATATGGCCGTGAACTGAGGTGGCCCGTCCGCTGTAATATTTGGCGCTGAGGGTGATCCACGTGACCTCCCGTCTTCGCCAACTGATCAGCGCCTTCGATACCAGATCCGCAACGAGTAGCAGCATCCCTCAGATCTCAGATCAGAATGTCAGTACACCCAGAGGTCCTGTGGGCTCAGCGCAGCAGCGCATCAGTCGAGGAAAAGGTGTGCCCCTATCACGATCGTCTTAGTCTTTTTCAACTCAAGAACGACCCACAGAACGTCGTCTATCTGACGATCAACCTCCCCAATATCGACCAGTCGTCGCTAAAATTCGAGTTGACCTCGACCGGTATCAATTTCGAAGCTGATGCCGGGAACCCAGGGTACGCTGTTCTGACATGTCATCATGGGACACGCGCTCATTCATTATCGCCCAACAGCACTCCCGCCAAACGCTACGCATTTTCTCTGGATTTCTACAGCGAAATCGTCCCAGATGTACGGCTACTTTTTTCGCCTTTTCTCTCCCACTTACACCCGATTAGCTCTCCACGAAGAGACTTTCCGACCGCTCTTACTTCATTATCCTCCGGAAGAAAGAGAAAAACGCAGAATACTGGCCCAGATTAACAAAGGAGAAAGTCAGGAACGCCTTCATCAAAACTGACTTTAGCAAATGGGTCGATGAGGACGAGCAAGACAGCGTCAGCACGGCATTAGATGACAACGATTTCGGCGGTATGGGCGGTATGGGCGGTATGCCAGGTGGTCCAGGTGGTATGCCAGGCGGTCTAGGCGGTCTCGGCGGTCTCGGTGGTGACATGGATTTTGAGAAAGTGAGAAATCCTTTCCGTTGTCCCCCTTTTTCGTAGGCTGACAAGTCGAACCGTAGATGATGAGCCAGATGGGAGGTTTGGGAGGTGGTGGAGACGATGCTGGTCCTAGCGGTGCTGGTGCTGGTGATCCTGCTGGTGGTGATGCTGACGACGAATCCGATGCGGACTCTGATGATGGCCCACCCCCGTTGGAGGAAGTGGAATCTACAAAGTAGATGTAGCCCTCCGACCTCAAACATGTTAGCAAGCGAAGAGTTGAACATAAATGTTATGATGAGTACATGTGGATGACTCACCATGATCAATCAGTGTTGGTTATTTTATTGACGATGCAGTGGGCAGTCCATGTTCCAGCGCCCACCCAGCACTCATCACCAGGCACTTCGACTTACTCAGGTGCACTTCAGACGCGGTACAGCACTAGACGTATATCTGCAGGTCAGATGAATTCGATTCGTCAGCTGTTCTCGGCGGCTGTCGAAGCACCCGTTTATAACCCTCCAACTGAAGCTGAGCTCATGGTGTCAACGACTCAATATGTACTCAGGACTATGCATTTGCAAGCACGGAAATCTTTGACGCTCTATTGTCAGGATCCCTCACCGACTCCACAGGTCACTCAAGCTTCAACAATCACTTCTCCACAAAAATCTCAACTGCCAATGGCACAACGTCCATTTCCCTTGGCATTGTCCGCTCGAACTCAGCGAAGGTCAGCTAAAGGGCACGATTCAAGTACGCGACTGCATGCAGTCAGACGCTGCGATCCGAACAACTTCGAATGCACAGACCTGCTGATCAGCTGGACAGATTCGTCGGGTCATTACAGACCCACAGATCCCTCAACGGACACCGTATCGTTGGAATGGGTATGAATATTGCAGTCCTGCTTTTGCATGCAGGCAACAACGGCCGAGGCCCGTCGTAGGGTAGCGGTGGGATCTGTCCACTTTTATACCTCTAGTCAATACGCTCGTTGGTCGACAACCACAATGATCAGGGCAAACAGTGACCGCCGATCATCGGTATTAGCACCGTCTACGATTGTCAACCATAAGGCAGACGTTCCTCCAACCGTTAATGGGGTATGTTCCTCTCGGAACAAGTGCCACCAAGTTTGGTATGTGACTTGACGTTCACTAGGTAGCCGGTCGAACGTATGAACCTGAACGGCCCACTGGCTGCCAACCGGTACTTCACTAGAATCCTCTCCGCATCCGGTTGCAGCTACAGCTTACGTCTAAAGTGTTTGCTCTTGGCTTCATGGATCTCCAGCGGCTGCAACTCTCATCCTTGCACCGAGTCTGGTGGAGTGAGGACCACATGACTTGTGCGACAAGCACGTGCAAAAGAAAGACCAACAGAGTAATAGGTGCGACCGATAGATACTTCGTGAACGTCATGTCTTCGAAAAGTTGAGAGGTTCCTGATAAAATTCATTCACCGTAAACGATGACGAGGGTATTAGATAAAAAAATTTGCCGATAGGCATTGCAAAAAGTAGGGGAGAACCCCGCTGGCGCCATACTATGGCCATTACGCCTTGTTACGCCCATTTATCTTGTCATGGCCCTTTCTGCGCTTCTCGATACGCCCGCAGTAGTGTCATTTACGCGGCCCGCCTACAAGGCGCCATTACCCATTTCTACCAGTGGCGATGAGCCGGGACGCATCGTCAAGCCCTCGAATGGTTGTGTTACAGCCACCAGACCAGTGTCTTGGTGAATTGTCATCCCGCCGCCGAGCCTCAGCAGCGGCTGTGTGAAGACAGGCACAGAACTGCTGTGCTCATTGTCGATGATTCCGGCCTATGACACTGGTATGTCCGTGAGGCATTTTTCTAGCCCGGAATCGCGGGGGACCGACGTACAGCGGGAAGTTCTCATCTACTATGAGAATGTCCATGCGGAGGTGAGACCTGATACGATCGGCAAAGTAAGTTTGACCTGCGACCACTTTACCATGACCTTGGAACCTGAGAGCACCGTTTGTGGACGCACTTGATTCTGTTTCATGTATCTATGAAGACAAGTGTTTCGCGTGGGGAACCTGGAACTCGCAGTGACGGCACGAACTACGTCCTTGCCCCACACACTGGCAGCCTCTAGCCGCAAAAGTGTACAGCTCGTGCTTGGGCGCTCGAGGTATTCAATCAACCCGATTCATCCGAAAGCTAATACTTACAGAATAACGCTGGGCGTCTTTTATCTGCACAACGTCAACGCGTTATCTGGAGACAGGTTGGGTTTGAGGGATTGATTGAAATGTCATAGGTTCACTTAGCCGTGTCGGACGCCACAGCCGTATGCCCCTCTCCCTGAGGCAAGATAAAGATCTTGGCCGAATGGGGAAAAACAGTGAGCCCAATTTCCGACGGGCTTAGGCGGCCGTCTGGCCATCACCGTGCAATGCTCGACCTCTGCAGTCACGAAATACCAACTGGATACATGTAAGTAACATGGTACTCACTTAGTATGCCACCTACTATTAATTCATTCTGCAACGCATTTATATGTAGCTGTGGGCCGATCAATTGATGGATTACCGGGCCCTTTCCAGAATGGCTTACATATGTGTCCAGGCTAAGACCGTCCTGCCTCCATCGTGGACGTCACTTCGGAACCTTTAAATGCACCGGACGCTTCCTTCGTCCGTGCGTGCGAGCGTACCGAGCAGTCTGCGACTTTGCATGGCTATTTAATCCCCCTTGGAACCGTTCGTGGGCGCGCCTTTTCGAAGGTCTCAAAGGGATGTCCAGCTCATCATCAGCGTATCTTCAATCACTTTACCAGCATCAGGTCATAAAAGTAGGTGGAGGCGACTAGAACTTGTCGTCGATACGCTACTGAAACGGTGTGCCTGATTCAGTATTGTCGAGGTACTTTGTCCAGCGTCGATTGGTGAGCTCCATACTGAATCCGGCTGCCACTATTAGTCGCACCTGTTTCGATCTGGGTATATTGCATATCTTCATCTTGAGAGAGTAGACGTTTATCATTTCACTAGGTTTTGGATTCTCTCCTGACACTAGATGGCGAAGTGAGTCAATCGTCCTCTTCTCACTCATATATTCGGATCTGAACGGTCCACTTAGATACGCCTGCTAACTCGTACGAAACGCTGGGGATTGACACACGTGCTGTATATCCCGACGAGATACTTCCCAATCATAGGCACTGCAATGGCCGTTTACAGTGCGTGCGTCGTTGCCAACCATATATTGCTAAACCGCCTGAGTCCCGGGCAGCTGCTTTGGTTGAATCCGATACGAAAGAAACAGTACGTACCGATGGTATTGTTCGGTTCCCTGTACTAATCCTATTGGCTCAGTGTGTAGCTTTATATTGGACTGCGGCGAGTCAGTGCTATTCATTCCGATGCACGTTCACTTGCGTCATACTAACTAACCCATTGTATGTAGTCCTACTCTACTTTGGGATGGCAGCGTCAGAAGGTATGTCTCCCACGACTTTACAGGGTGCGGTCCCCTGAAGATTAGCTCACATTGTCAGGGTTGCTCCTGATGCGAACGCTGGCCCTGTGGCACTTACAGTGGACTACCCGAAGACTTTTAATGGGAACTTACGTTGTGGGTCCTGTTCCTTCCGTATCGTTTCCATCACAGAACAAACACACGATGGGCAAAGCTAGTGGCGACGGTTATGTTTGTCTGCATCATGATACCCAGTAGCCTCAAATTCCAGAATATTTGCGGCGTAACGGATTCCTCGTCTGCGATAGCCAACAGGCTTGACAAAGTTACCGTAGGGATCTTCGCGAGCGCGGCCCTCTTCGAACTTGGTATGCCTCCATTCACACCTGTTGTTTTCTGCGCAGAACCGGTCGTTGATTTCGGACAGTTGTAATAGTTTACACTATTCTCTATGCGTTGAGGTCCCAAGCAAGCACTGGTCGGTACACTGCCGGTAGGCTCGCGGCCGCCGTGACACACGGAAACATGCTATACGCCCTCTCACTGTTTGGTAAGTCAATGGCAATAGCCAACTAAGGGTCAGCCTCTCAAAGTCTTAGCGACTTCGATTGTTAACATCATATTCGTTGCGTTGCCGGTGGGTGGATCTTATGTCTCTTTAAATGAGTACCGACTTATGGCGCAACAGCTTTCGGGAGACTGGCATGGTGTTTTCATCAAGTGAGTCTGCTGCGTCATATACTCGGAACGCCCGCATTGACCTACCATATCGGGCGGACCATCAACAGCTTCCAAGGCGTTCTCCATGGGGTACTGGGGTCTCGGATCCTTTTCGACTTGCAAGGCGCACTCTCCCAGGGAATCAGTCTTCAAATACTTACCAACGCGGAGACAAGGATGGATTTCGCTTCGGTGCCTTTGAGCGATTTGAGTGCAAATGGGTTTTAATTCCATCGCAGGCCCCTGAGATTTTTGCAACTCAAAGTTTAGATCCTATCGCACGAATTCCGGTTTGCTTCATTTGACGGAAGGAGATATCTACTCATATATTGCCTCTTCTACATTGCACATGTCATTACGATCCAGCCGTCTTTGTCGGGTTCTAGATATACCCCGTTATCCGCACCATACAAAGTCAGGTACATGTACATACATCACGGTTGTAACGTTGAACGTTAAAGCTGAAGTCTGCATAATTCAGTGCGTCAGGTACAACACAGGACCCACCACCGGTTGTGCAGGGTTGCGGCCTCTGCAGAAAGCACTTGCCTCCAAACACACGAACCGTTTTCTTTTCGCTAGTATCTGCCTAGGGGGCTTAGCGAGGTTCATCTAAACTTCAGGCACGACAACCGGGGGTACCGTGGGCTGAGAACAAGCGCCGCTAATTAATTAGGAATGACTGCAATCACTTTGTCGACGCGGAGCTGTAAGAAGTGGTAAAAGTCGTCCATCACATCCTCACTATGCTATTCGCCCTGTCCTCGTCCGACACGAAATGGATCTAACGCGTGGACGCCAGGTGCCACTCAATACACCAACGAAGAGGTCGACCATGGCGTCAGCATAAGCCAGTGATTAGGGTTTGGCTCCGTCCAGTTAACTCCTGCATTCCGTGAGACTGTCCAAAATCTGGTTGAAGAGATCGACTGCGCAATCTACGGCTTATTGTAGATCTGAACAGGCGGTGCTGGGGTCGTGCATGAGGATGGTCAGATATTGTGAGCCACACCATCGCCCTTAAGCTCCTTCTTGTGGGATAGAATGTCCCGCAAGTACTGGGATGAGAATAGAAACCATACGGTCAAGTACATCGGCTTACGTTAGAGATAATGAGGACGTCAATGACTGCGAGTTCGAGGGCTTGCGCGATGATATCAACGAGAAGCTCCTTAAGGGCCTTCAGACCACTGATAGGCCGGACATGTTCCAGGAATACAGGAGCGGAACCGAGTTCCTGCGCGTTAAAATGTAAGTGTCCAATGTGAGCTTGACCTGATCTGCCTCCGTTGTCCGCCTATCGACCGCCTCTTGTACGGTAGCTCTCGCGAAGGCAACAATCGGCTGTATGAGCCTCACCAATGACAACAATTGTTCGAGATACAAGACTGCGTACGGTCGGACACTGCTCACGAAGGAATCCGGACGAAAGAACTAACTGGCCTGTTGATGAGCCTGACGAATCTATTGGGTGATTCGAGACCCGAGGATGGGTCATCGAGTGCGAATATAAACAGCGTCATGGACCCCTCTGCCTCTTCAATGGACGCCGTATCGCTGGAATGGGTATGGATATCATGACTGGCAAAGAAGAGCAAGGAAAAGTAGATCTACTTTGCATGGTCCAAGAAAATAAGGGCAATCATCTGAGACGGCATGTAGGGTCTCGAGCTCCGCCGTAGGATAATAGCAAGAGGAAAACAGTGGGGTCTGTCCCCTTTTACACCCCTGATCAACACGTTCATGGAGTGTCAACTCGTCCATGACCACCAAATGACGACTCACTGCACGCTCCGCATCCCCGGGCAACGGAAATGAATCCACGCATCGGTTATGCTCCTCTTCCAACGTTACCATGTTGACATTAGTGATGGGGCAGGTTTTTCTCGGTGCCAACAAGTTTGGTATGCGATAGGTTCTTGACATCGATAGCCGATAGCCCAGGACGGCCAGTATTTCACCATCACCCCGCCAGACACACGAGGACTCTGTAAGGCAATACACGCGAATTAGCGCGTCTACCGGAGTGATCTTCATTCCCATCGCTGTATCAATAACGTCTGCAGACTTTTGTTTTCCTGGTCAGAGCCAAAGCTCGTATCCAAAAGTCTCCTATGCCTGGGTGGGAATCAAACAGAGATGCCGTGCCTGTGCGGCGCCTGCAGTCATAACACAAACAACGCCAATGGCATTCAGGAACAGCTCGAAGGGCGCAGCATATCTACCACACGGATGAGACGTAGAGCAGACATGTCGTATGACACACACCGGAAGAGCGGGATGAACCCGACGGACGGTGCAGCTTGTTTCGCTAGCTTAGTGTCAATCTCCACGAAAAAAGTCTTTTCCTGTTTTCTCTTCCTCTCTTCCCCTGGAGACCCTTGTTGTAGCCGGAAGGCTTGATATTGCTAGTGCCATCTTCTGCGAAAGAAAATTTTCCTGTGAAGAGGGAGACAGCTGTCTACCATGACGGGTCCGACGAGGAAGACTGCAAAAACCTAACAGGGTTAATTTGGACCGCTGTGAAGTTGGGAGAGATAACACCGGGAGACAGTTCATTGTATTGAAGGGGATCGGGCATATGGGCCTATCACAAAACAAGTGGAAGTCTAGAAAGCCTCGGAAAGACTACGAATTGCGGCAGAATGTTTATGTGACTTGTGTCCTGAGGCGGGAGTAGGAAATGACAGTGTGAATGTAGTATCCTAACATGGAGGCTATGTGATCCGTGCAAGGGGGCAACGGTCCGTCTTCCGGCTGTGCAATTGGAGCTGATGGAAGAACGACACCGCGGCCCCGTCTTCGCGCACAGGAGTCACTGAGGTTCTACGCTTAATGGTAACAAGAAAATTTTTCAGGATAAGTATAAGTATTCAGTGCTCTTGCTGGCATCAGTTTTAGGACGTGGAAACAACGCATCGTCTACTCTGGAGCATTTTAACAAGTTATGGCATGATGATGAGCGGTGCCACAGTGAGATGAAACAATCACGCACGGCCACAAATATATTGATAAGTCATGTGACTCCTGTCACCCGGCGGCAGAGGACGGTGGCAACGCTACGACGGGAGCCTGGCTACATATCCAAGTGCACTTATGATGACTAAAGGCCGAGTGCAAGATGATTTCAAACAGCAGGTGCAGTGGCTTGCAGTCGCTCCAATGTTGTGGATGGCTCGCTGACCTTCGGATTCATCAGAAAACTGGCACCTGTGCAAGCTCACAACAGTGCTAGCTGTGTACAGGGTAAAATATCGTCCAGGACTGATAGTTCCTCCCTGACACCTGTGAGGGTCGTCCGAAGGTTATCGACAGTTACCGCCACCACGTCATAACGTGCCCGCGGGTCTTCTGTGATGCGTGGCGACTGGCTTTACAGTCGAAGCTATATCGACCCGGTTCGGAGGCTCGGTGTTCGTCGGCTCTGCATCTGTCATTGCGTCTTTGACAATATTCCGCCCATCCCACATGACCCAATTTTCCGCCGCCGCCGAAAAGGTCCGGCAAGCGAACTACTTGCGATATGCGACTACGCCTACGGTACGTACCACAGAGTCAAGACCGTCGCTTAGATTTGGGCTACCAGAATATAAGTGTCAAGTTGTTTAGGACAAGGTATTGGACCTTGAGTGAAGGTGCCAGGTTAAGACGAGTGGAAGCCGTTGCGTCCTCGGCATGGGCATCTGGCTTGGCGAACACTTCACTCAGTGATGGGATGACCGCCATCCCTAGATGATTGATGGTGCTCCGTCGGAGGCCCCACGCCGGCCCCTCAGTGACCCTAGCTTGACGTTACATTGCGACCCAGTCGTGTACGCCGAACGCTCCCAAACGTTTGGCGCACACGGCTGGGTCGCATAGCGAATGATTCCGTGCTTTCCGTGGCCACGACAACAATCTGAATTGTTATCAACGGCGGTGCGTGCCCGCATTCCCAGCTTAGACACCGTCTAATGCTAAAGCCATAGCAATACAGATGAAACTTGAGCTCAAACATGTACTCCGGCATATAAGAAGACAGCACTGTGGTGGTACTTCCGTACATTGATGAATATCTCCTGCACAAACTACATTCTAGCTGCTGCAATCTGCGTTACTGTTCCCGCAGTCGCGCTCAGGCTGTCCAAGTCGTCAAACGTAAGATGCTACGCCCCCTCCCCTGTTCGAAAGTGGTACTGAACGTTGTACTACATGTACTCTAAGCTTGACCACATCCCGTCCGTTGGATACTCATCCTGGCCCTTGTCCTACATTTCTTCATTCAAGTACGTGAGCAATGCTACACAGATTTTGCAAGAAGGCTATGCTCAGGTAAGTCATTTGAAAGATCCGTAGGTGAAATGGACATCCTAACGAGCACGGAAGTACAAGGGAACGCCTTTCAAAGTCCCAACCTTGAATCGCTGGATAGTCGTCGTCGGTCGTCAACACCTCGAGGACATCAAAAAGTCCACTGATGACGAGTTATCTTTGATAGAGGCAGCAAATGACGTAGGTGCACTCACGCTCCAATGGAAGAGGCGTTGATAGGAAGTGCAACAACAGTCCGCCAAGGTCGACTATCTGATTGGTCCTGAGATCAGCTCTAACCCCTACCACATCTCTATTGCGCGAACACATCTAACCCGTAATCTTGGTCTTTATTACCCTGACATCAAAGACGAGGTGCACACTGCATTCGAAGAGTTACTCGACCTTAGGGACAACGGTGCCTTCGACGAACTATTATCTTTTACGACTGACGCTGACGCCTCCGATAGAGTGGAGGAGCATTCCAGCAGTAGACACCATACGAGAGATCGTATGCAGAGCCAGCAATAGGGTCTTCGTCGGCCTACCGCTTTGTAAGTTGGTTCTCCCGGCGTCGATAGGTTGCAAAGTATTGATATGTGATAGGTCGGAATCCTGACTGGATCGATCTCAACTCCAGATTTGCGGTTGACGTGGCCACCGATGCGAATATCTTGAACTTGTTCCCTAAAATTCTGGTTCCGTGAGTGACTTATTTCCTCCAGTTGTCAACCCTTGCGTACTTGTATCCTGCCCAGCCTTGTGTCGAAGAAACTACCTAATACTGCTACAGGGATCGCACGTGCCGTGAAACACCTCGATCCCATTATTAAGGAACGCCTCAAGTGTATGGGAGAGCACGGGAACGATTGGTGTGACAAACCCGTGAGCAAGAGTTTCTGCCCAAGTTAACTGAGCACCTGACTATTCGAGGCAGAATGACATTCTCCAGTGGTTGATGGACGAGAAACAAGAGTCTTCGACCAGGCAGTTAACTCTACGTGTGTTAACCATCAACTTTGCCTCGATACATGTACGTCTTTCCCACCGTCACGGGCTACTGTCTGATTATTGACTGTTCCAAAACAGTCGACCACAAATGTAAGTTTTCGTTCTGTGCCCTTTGAATGCAGTTTGATTCTGGCAGACTTTCACACAGGCGTTGTACAATCTTGCAGCTTATCCACAGTATGTATGGCCCCTTCGTGAGGAAGTTGATGCAATTATTCGGGAACATGGGTGGACGAAAGAGGCGATCGCGTCGATGCACAAGGTTGACAGTTTTCTGACAGAGACTCAGCGCCTCGAAGGTGTCCTCACATGTATGTATACAATCGCCTTCTGCTGCCGTGAGGCTGACAGATTTCATCCATCATACAGCCAGCGTACAAAGAAAAGCAATGAAGGATCTAACCCTGGCAGACGGAACTTTCATACCGAAGGGAACTCACCTATCTGTTCCGACGTACGTCTTCCACCGCGATGGTGCGGTCTATGACAGTCCTTGCACCTTCAATCCTTTCCGGTTCTCCGAGCTAAGCGACAGAGGTGAAAGTGCAAGACATCAGATGGTGGCGGTAACTCAAGACTACTTCCCTTTCGGATATGGGAAGCACGCGTGGTATGGTTGCATTCACCTTTGAGTGGTGACACTCGCTCATTCTTCCGTACCAGCCCTGGGAGGTTCCTGGCAGCTAACGAACTGAAAACCATGCTTGCACATATTCTCATCTCGTATGATGTCAAGTTTGAGGATCGGGTCTCCAGGCCAACAAGCATCCACTGGGACTTGAATGTGATAGCTGATCCCACTGTTAGGGTTATGTTCCGGAAGAGAACCAACGACTGACGGTGACGGCCATCGTCCATATCCAGTAGGTGGCACATACGATGTGAGCAGGAGTTGGTAACCAAGTAGGCGAGACTCACAAGGAGAGAGCCGTAGATGGACATGACAGCCGCTACCTATCAAGCGTAGTTTCAAAGTACCAACATCATACAGCAGCGAACACATCCCACTGTCTTAAGAATCGTATCCCAATGTGCTCCGATGGGAACCACCTATAGTATCCATACGTCTGAACGAGGGAGCAACAAAAGAGACACGACACAAGTGTTGCCCCAACCAGAGCTGGGCGGAGAGTCAACTCTGCGATAAAGATGCCACTCGGTACGGCAGGAGGATACCTTGGGGGATGATCAACGAGCTGACAAGAACTTGACTGTGTAAATGGGAAGGCCTTGCCAGATGGGTGTAGGGAACCTATGAAAAACCCGTATCGCAACAATCACGGACAGGTGCAAGTATGTATGGATCCGATGCTCCCTGCATCAGGCAGTATATGTGCGACATCCCAGCACGAGGTATGTACATGTGCGTCGCACGTGTCCATCAGGCCATGGTTGATCATGTAGTGGCTATGGGAGATCATCTTGGTCAATACTTGGAAGAAGTAAGAAAGTGGTAATGGAAAGTAACAACCAGCGTTGACGTCTGGTGACCCAAGTGGAACTTGAATGTACTGAAGTCTTCCTTGACCTATCCAGTCCAAACATCATAATAATGGCCCCAGGGCTTAGAAGAATTCGTATCACGATGACCCTTGCAGCACATGACTTCGACGTCATCTATCGGAGGACTTTTTGAAACAAAGAGCGGTGTGAAAAGATAGCAAGGTACTAGATTTCAGCTAGCCCTCAAGCGGGATGTAAGGGGAGAGGAGAGGAAGATGTCGGACATTCATTGACGGCTGAAAGTGAGGGAAGTAAGTTATCTTATGTCTTTGGTGCATCGTATCGTGAAAATCTTGTAAAATGGTGGAAGTACCAGCGCACCCTCTGTAAGACCTCACGACCTCCGAGAACATTTTCCTTGAAGTGTGCCACGTCAAATTTCTATGTCCACACCCTTCATCTAACTGCACCCATGTGATCCCGTCGTCGAGGGTATCGACATTGACATATTCGGATACGAAGCTGTATAACTGGGAACTGAAGGTGCCCTTGATTCGCGACAAGCAGACCAAGCTAGAAAGGGCATCCTTACAGCCCGAATTTGGATAACGTGAAAAGGCCTAAAATGCTTCACGGGTACATGCAACGAAGAGGAGTTCTACCTTGCATGTGCCCCCATCGAACTGCCAGCCGTCGAAGCACTCAAACCGATGCGTGCCTCAATGGGTGAGATGTTGGTTCAGGCACGATATCGCCGTCTGTTGCATCGCACCCACCTCCCATCTCACCGGGATGGTGCACACATTGACGAGCCTGCCGACGAATTTCAAGTTTCAAGAGTGCTAGCCAGATTTATTTTATCATTCCATGAGGCCTTGGTTTTGTGGGCAGGATTCGGGGAGGAAGCGGAAGTCGGCAGGTATCGACGAGCGTGAGCCGAGGATACGGGGAAGCCCAGAGTTCGGCAGGACCCAGTGCAGGGTAGAGGGTGTTCATACATGTGCCAGATACTTCTCTGGAATGGACCACGCCTTCAAAACGTTTCTGCTAATCCTCGCCTCATGCACGATCTCGTGCAGATGAAAAAGCCTGAACTTGTGGAGGTGTATAATCAGGCGCCAAGATCGTTACTGAAACGAGAATACTGCACTGCTAAATCTTCATCCGTATACTGTGGTTCCGCAACGCGTATACTTATATGTATGTACTAGCAGTGGGCCGATCAATTGATGGATTGCCGTGTTTATCAGGAGTGGTCATGTCTAGGCTAAGGCCACCCTGTCCCCATCGTGTATCATAAACGTCATCGGAACCTTTTACCGGACACTTCCTTCGTCCGTGCTTGCGTACGGAGCAGGCTGCGACCCTGCGTGGTTGTCTATCCATCCGGGATCCATTTGTGGGCGTCTCTCGAAGATCTCAAGAGAATGTCCGGCCTATCATCCGCGTATCTTCAGTCACTTTACCAGCAGCAGGCCACAAAAGTACGTGAAGGAAAACTTGTTGATACGTTGCTGAGACGGTGTGCCTGAAGTACTGTCGAGGTACTTTGCTCAGACTCGATTATTGAACTCCATACTGAATACAGTGGCCACTATTAGTCGCACCTATTGCGATCTGGGTATGTTGCATGTCTTCATCTCAGAAAACCAGACGTTTAGCATTTCACTAGGTTTTAGATTCTTTCCTGACACTTGATGGCGAAGTGAGTCAATCTTCCTCTTCTCACTCATTCTCAGATCTGAACAGTCCACTTAGATACGCCTGCTAACTCGCACAAAACGCTGGGGATTGACACGCGTGTTGTATATCCCAACGAGATATTTCCCAATCATTGGCACCACAATGGCCGTTTACAGTGCGTGCGTCGTCGTTACCATATGCTGTTAAACCGCCTGAGTCCCGAATAGCCGCTCTGGTTGATTCCGATTCGGAAGAAACAGTACGTAACCGATGACATTGCTCGGATCTCTGCACTAATCCTATTGGCTTAGTGTGTAGCTTTGTATTGGGCTGCGGAAAGTCAGTGCCATTTGTTCCGATGCACATTCACTTGCGCCATACTAAGTAACCAATTGTACAGTCATACTCTACTCTGGGATGGCAGCGTCAGAAGGCATGTCATCCACGGTTTTACAGAGTGCGGTCTGCTGAAGAATGGTCCCACATGCTAGGTTTGCTCCTGATTCGAACGCTGGCCCTCTGGCACCTACAAAGTGCTACCCGGAAACTTTTGATGGGAACTTACGTTGTGGGTCCTGTTCCTTCTGTATCATTCCCATTACAGAATAAATATACAATGGACAAAGCTAGTGGCAACTGTTATGTTTGTCTGTGTCATGGTATCCAGTGGCTTCAAATTCAAGAGTATTTGCGGTGGAATAGATACCTCGTCTGTAGTGGTCGACAGGTTTAGCCAAGTTACTATAGGAACCTTCGCGAGCGCGGCCCTCTTCGAACTTGGTACGCCTCCATTCTCACCTGTCGCTTTCGATGCAGAACCCGTTGTTGATTCAAACAGTTGTGATAGTTTACACAGTCCTCTTTGCGCTCGGGTCGCAAGCAACAACTGGTCGGTACACTGCCAGTAGGCTCGCAGCTGCTGTGACACACGGGAACATGCTATACGCCATCTCGCTGTTCGGTAGGTCAATGGCGATTACCAACTAAGGCTCAGGCTCTCAAGGTATTTCCTTTTAGCGACTTCAATCGTTAACATCATATTCGTTGCATTGCCGGTGGGCAGATTTTAGTTTCTCTTTAAAAGAGTACCGACCCATTGTGCAACAGATTGCGGGCGACTGGCATGGCATTTTCATTAAGTGAGTCTGTACTGCGTCGTATGCTTGGAACTGCCCGCATTGACCTGCTATATCGGGTGGGTCGTCAATAGTTTTCAGAGCATTCTCCATGGGGTACTAGGATCCCGGATTCTTTTCGACTTGCAGGGTGCACTCTCCGAGGGAATTAGTCTTCAAATATTCACCAACCCGGAGACCGGGATGAAGTTCGCGTCGGTGCCTTTGAGCGGTTCTAGCACAAACGAGTTTTAATTCCATTGCATGTCCTCGAAATTTTCGCAACCCGAAGTTCAGATCTTGTCGCACGGACTCTGGTTTGCCCCATTTCTACGGAAGGAGATACCTAGATATATGTACATTACCTCTTCTATGTCATACATACCATAACCATTCCGCTGTCTTTGTCGGGTTCTAGATATGTATACCCTTCATAGTCTAGGCCTGCATAATTCAATGCGTTATATATGACAGTCTATCACCGGCTGCGCAGGGTTGTGACCTCCATAGTCGCCTCAAACACAAGAACAATACAATTATTTGCCTGAGGAGGCCAGCAGGGGTCATTTAAACTTCGGGCATCACAGCCGGGAGTACAATAGGCTAAGAACGAGCGCCGCGAATTAATTAAGAATGACTGCAATTACTTTGTCGATGTGGAGCTGTATGAAGTGGTAAAAGTCGTCCATCATATTCTTACTATGCCATTCGCCCTGTCCTCGTCCGACTCAAAAACGTTATAACGCGTGGACAGTAGCTGCCACTCAATAACACCGGCGAAGAGGTCGACCATGGCATTAGTATAAGCCAATAATTGGGGATTATCTCTGCGCAGTTTACTCCTATATTCCGTGAAACGGTCCAAAGTTTGGTTGAAGAGATCGGCTGCGCAATCTACGGCTTCTTGTAGATCCGAGCATGCGGTGCTGGGGTCATCCATGAGGATGGTCAGAATGTTGTGAGCTGCACCATCGCCCTTAAGCTCTTTCTTGTAGGATAAAATGTCCTGCAGGTACTAGAATGAGAACAGAAACCATACGGTTGAGTGCGTTGACCTACGTTAGAGATTATGAAGATGTCAACGACTGCGAGTTCGAGGGCTTTCACGATGGTATCATCCCGAAGCTCCGTAAAGGCCTTCAGACCACTGATAGCTCGGGCATATACCAGGAATACAGGAGCAGCAACCGAGTTCCTGCGCGTTGGAATGTAAGCCTCCAATGTGAGCTTGACCTTATCTGCCTCTGTTGTCCGCCTATCAACCGCCTCCTGTACGGTAGCTCTCGCGAAGGCAATATTTGCTTGGCGACAATCGGCTCTATGAGCCTCACCAATGACAGTAGTTGTTCGAGATGCAAGACTGCGTACAGTCGGACACTGCTCACGAGGGAATCTGAACGAAAGAACCGACTGACCTACTGATCAGCCTGACGAATCTATCGGTTGATTCGAGACCCGCGAATGGGTCGTCGAATGCGGATATAAACAGTGTCGCGGTTTCCTCTGCCTCTTCAACGGATGCCGTGTCGCTGGAATGGGTGTCGACATCATGACTGGAAGAGAAGAGCAAAGAATGTAGATCTACTTTGCATGGTCCAAGAAAATGAGGGCAATCATATGGGAGACGACGGCATGTAGGGTCTCGAGGTCTGCCGTAGGATAACAGCAGGAGGCAAACAGTGGGATCTGTCCTCCTTTACACCCCTAGTCAACACGTTCGTTGAGGTGACTGTTAGCATCGTCCATGACCACCAGTTGACGACTCACTGCACGCTCCCCATCTCTGAACAACGGAAATGAATCCACCCATCGGTTATGTTCCTCCTCCAACGTTACCAGGTTGACATTATTGATGGGGTAGGTTTTTCTAGGACAACGTGCCAACAAGTTTGGTATGCGGTAGGTTCTTGACATCGATAACCAGTCGAACGTATGAATCGATAGCTCAGGACGGCCAGTATTTCACCGTCACTCGTTCGACACACGAGAACTCTATAAGGGAATATACACGGGTTAGCGCGTCTATCGGAATGATCTGCATGCACCGTTATTCCTACCGCTATATCAATAACAATTGCGGTCTCTTGTTTTCCTCGTCAGTGCCGAAGCCCGTGTCCAAACTCTCCCATACATGCCTGAACAATGTCTTGTTGTTGGTCCCCAGTGGCTATAATCCATGTTCTCGGGCTGGGAGCATGAGGACTGCCGCTATGACTCCCTGCGGAGCAAATGTGCGCGAAAATACTCGCCATCAAGGCAACTCCTCAAAATATTAATTTACATAAATTTGCAACCAAGATCAGCCAGTTAGTACGGTTGCAGGCATGCCTGCTGCAATTCAATACTCTCGTCCGTCTCACATCAAATACAAACCGTGACAGCTCTTAGATCTAACAGCCGCTTGAATAACCTAGTACAGCGGTCTTGGCGAACTATCATCACATCCACCTTTTCACGCTACTGAGCGCTCTCGACAGCTTGTGGATAACGTTTGCGTTGTGGATAACTATGTACGACTCATGACGGCTCAACAATTGGAGTATGTCGAGGCATTTTCACTCCGACGGACCGAAGGAAAATGTCCGTGATGGCCCCCTGTCTGTAATGCTTGATTCTGGGCTACTTGCTTTTCGAACGATCTACCCCCTCTGTGACGACGACTGGATATCTCTCAAGGTTTACACACATGCACCAAGCATCATGGGTGTTGGGTGATACATATTCAGTTCGCTTCTAAACGAAACAAAATTTTGTCTGACAGTTCACTCCTAAGGGATGGAGGCAAAACATTGAGCCCAATCTTCGAGGTGCCAACGACCTCTAATGTCGAGTCCAAGTTGGAACTGCGTACTGATGGTTGTCAGCTATGTAGTCACGTACATTGACTGCCCGTCGTTATGCAGCATATGGACAATGGTGGGAGACAAAGCTCCGCCATGCATCATTGCAGGGCGCGCCGGGGACCGATCAATTGACTAATTGACCGGTTTTTCAGGGTTTTTCCGAGACGGGTTAGTACTTCTATGTCAAGACCCTTCTACCACCGTCCATACCACGAACATCGGAACTTTTTTCCTGGACATTCCTTGTCAGAGCGTCCATACCGCGGAGTCTGCACGCCTATTTAATCGCTTGAGGAAGCTTTTGTGGGTATACCTCTAAGTTCTCGCAGAGATGTCGGGCTCTTCGTTTGCGTATTTTCGATGGCTTTACCAGCAGCAGGTTATAAAAGTACGTGAAGGCGGCCAAAACCAGTTGTTCGATATGTGACTGAGACGATCTACTCGCAGTACTTCCGAGGTACTTTTTGTGCAGCGTTGATGTTGATGAACTCCATGCCGAACTCAGCTATCACTTTTGCCAGTTGCACCCATCTCGATCTGGGTATCGTGCTACATGTCTTCGTCTTGAGAGACTAGAGACATTTACCGTTTACCTAGGTTTTTGACTTCTTTCTTACACTAGAAGACGAAGTGAGTGATTCGTCTCCTTTTCATCACGTCCGGGTCCGAACCGTTTATCAGATACGCCTGCTAACTCGCACGAAACGCTGGGGACTGACGCACGTTCTGTACATTCCAACAAGATACTTCCCGATTATTGGTTCTGTATGTGCGGTTTACAGTGCGTGCATCTCGCGTACGTGTATTGCTAGGCCCTGACTCCCAGATAGACGCGCTGGTGACTACCCGTCCGGAAGAAACGGTTCGTTCTGATGTCACAGCTTGAGCTCTGAACTAGCCTTACCGGCTCAGTGTGTGGCTTTGTATAGGGCTGCTGAAAGTCAGTGCTATTACCTCAAATACAAGCGTTCACTTGTGTCATGTTGACCAAGTCTAGTCGTCCTCTACTTTGGGATGTTAGCATCAGAAGGCACGTTTCCCGCCGTTTCACAGAGTGCAATCCGCTGAAGAATAGTTACTCAAGCCAGGGTTGCTCCTGATCCGAACGCTGGCTCTCTGGCACTCCCAAAATGCTGCCCGAAGCCTCCTAATCGGAACGTACGCTGTAAGTCCCACGCCTTTGCATACGGTAACGGACGTAACCATGTACAAAGCTGGTAGCGATCATTATGTTTGTCTGCGCCGTAATATCCAGCACCCTCAAGTTTGAGGGTATTTGCGGTGAAAGAGACGCCTCCGTTGCCACTGCACTGGCTACCCAACTTAGTCACGTTACAGTCGGGATGTTCTCCAGTGCGGCTTTTTTCGAACTCG
The DNA here is from genome assembly GCA_024663475.1 of Pisolithus thermaeus. Taxonomy (NCBI): domain Eukaryota; kingdom Fungi; phylum Basidiomycota; class Agaricomycetes; order Boletales; family Pisolithaceae; genus Pisolithus; species Pisolithus thermaeus. Next base: position 283,051 of record JANFAF010000078.1, read on the forward strand.
GTGCGTTTTCATGTACTCCCGTCTCCGTCGATGCCTAGCCCCTTGATGATGCCACTCAGTCGTGATATTTTATACTCTCCTCTATACATCAAGGTGGGGTGCAGGAACCGGTCGGTATGCTACATCTGGCGTTGTGGCTGCCTTGACACATGGAAATGTGTCATACGCCCTTTCACTGTTCGGTAGGGCAATAGCCTTTGTCGACTAGGGGTCAGGTAACTGAAGAGAGTTTGTCTCAGTGGCTTCAATCGTCAATATCACATTCTTTGTCCTACCGGTGAGTGGAATCCAGTGTTTTTCTCCAACGATTATCAATCAGTTGCGCAACAGCTCTCAGAGGGATGGAATGGTCTTTTTGTTACGTGAGTCGCTGCATTTATATGCTCGGAGCACCCGCATTGACCTGCCACCGATCGGACGTACCGCCAACAGCTTTCAGGCTATTCTTCATGGGGTGATGGCGTCCCGAATCCTTTTTGAGTTGCAAGTCGCACTTTCCGAGGGAATCAGTCTTCAAATATTCACCAACCCGGGGACGAGGATGGAATTCACATCAGTGGCTTTGAGTAATTTTCATGCAGATGGGTTTTGATTTAGTTTCATGTCCCCGAAGCTTGATCAGTACCCCAAGTCGATGCAACGATTTGGGTCCGCTCCAATTGACGGAACGATATGCTACTCAAACATTGCATCCCCTACTATGGTTCAGTCGCCGTTATATGATCCTTTTCAAGTTGAACCTAGTATGGATGACTCGACCTGAGGCCACAACCTACATAGGGGAAACTGGAAAAACTAGATATATTCATCTTCATGTAACACTGGGCAACCATAAATGTAGACTGAGAGGTCGCAGTAATATAATGTGTGGTGATGCAAGAAGCAATCCCGACATCTACGCAACTGTTAGTCAATGTCTCCATGATCAGCATCACTACGACACACCTGCAAAAGTATCTGGCATTCTGTGCCCTAAAAGTCTGCCAAAACTCGGAACCGTTTGTAAATGCGGCTCTATCACCAGAGCTGCCGAGTATCTTTTGTAAACGTGTCTCAAACACTGTCATGTAAAATAGTGATGGGACTGCAATCAGATAAAGCGCTCTAGCAAAGAAGCGTCGTGACCACCTCCGAGCAGTAGACAATAGCCTGAAGGTTCCCCCAGGCTGGTGGAGAGTACAATATCTTGGACTCGAGAGTGCGTGGGTCAGCGAACCGTAACTCGACATGTCAACTCGCACGGCCCTCGTCCGTTCAGTTCAAATCGTATGAAGAAGTCAAACGTTTGCGCTGAAGTACACTCGATGCTCCACGTCTCGTGCGGAGATCGCGACGGAAAGACGGCTACATGATCAGAGGTATCTTAGAGAAACAAGACTAGAACATCACGTTGGAGATGAAGTTAGAAATACAGGGCACCTAAATACGTCGCCATGTCAGAAAGAAGCGGAGTAGAAGTTGGGTACAACAGATGAAACTAATGGACACTGTGCGCTCCACGCCATTCCACGCCTGACGTTACAGCTACATTGAAGACGTTCGTCACGAACCATTTCACTACGACTATGCGAAAAGTCAGGAAGAGTCAACTTGGATAAAGATGAAGTGCCCACCTGGAGGAGGGGGGAGAGATCATAAAGAAGCCTTACGCGATTGGTACATAAGGAACAAAATCGAAGGTGGAATGATGTACCTGAGAGGGGGAGAAGCAAACAAGACGAATGAGACGGCAGCCGGGGAGAAGAGTAAATTCTCACAGAAAACTGTTTAGGACCCACTTCCGATAAGCTGGTACACCCAGACCCAGGAACGACTGAGAAGCACATATGTGAATGTCCTGAAGGTGGAATTTCTTGAAGTCGTCAATGCCGACGGTTTCCAGATGGTCTTTGTCTATCGGTTCGTAACCATGATAGGATTTCTGGAGACGAATGCAAATTAAATCTGCCCTATTGAGGTTCGCGACGTATTCGGAGCCGTTCCAGACAGCAGGACCACGCGCACAGGCTAGAAGTGCATCGAGTCCAACCCCTCGCTGTCGCACGGGTAAGGTAGCCTGGAACCCCCTAAACGAAGGGTCCACGCCCAGCTGAGGGTATGCTATATTTTTCGAACAGAAATGTTTTGTGCAGTACTCTGACCACAGGTCATAAGGAATCCGCTGGACGTCCCCACAGTCGGCGAAGCATTTGGAAGTGTAGGCGAGGAGGCCGGAGGCGTGGGACTCGGCCGAGGCCGAAGCACCGGCAGCAGGGCACCACGCAAAAATGGATTGATCGTCAGTTGTTTTGATGATTTCATTCTGAAGCTTCAGAAATGTCCTCGTCTCGCCCTCTCCATATAAGATTGGCAAATTAACACCGAACAGTCCCATCAGGGCGTATACTCTGTCCTCCTTCTTGGACGTCGTCCGTTCCTTGGCCCAGGACATCCGAGTCGCGATGCTAAAGGAGGGAACGCGCTCTGGGTGCTCGAGGGCATCTTTGTGGATTCCTGTCATGCCGGATATTACATTCGAAAGGCCAGCCTTCGTCCCAATCATTGTCCAGTCTTTTGCGAAGAAGAAGACGTGTTTCGGGGCCAGAAGTTCCTGAAGGGTCCATGCACGTTTGAACCACCGGGAGCGCCTGAATGTACTGTAACCCTCTCTTGGGTCCTCGCTGCCATCAACATCGTCTAGGTATGTGTAACATACTTGCGCTTGTTGATACCAAGTATATGCTGAAATTGTCCTTTCGGTGTGGGCGGCACTGCTGTTGGCGTCTGCACAGCAAGTATCGATCCAGACATAGTCCAAACCATCCTGCCGTGCGAGCTCACAACACATCTCAACCTTCTCGTAACCAGGTTGGATGCGTACGCTCTCGGTTCCGATTTCGTGGAAATGGTGTGTCTCCCCTACTCGCCACGCATGCGACAGGATGGCATATGGACGCCGTTCATGGATATCTTCTAATTGTTGTGTGTTAATGTTCAGGAGGTACATGTGGCCAGAGAGCGGTTGTCGTTTCGCGGTGGGTATAGGCCTGGTGGAGTTGGTGAAAGCAGGCTTGGTGTTATAGAGATATGATCAAGGGTCTCTACAGGAAGCTGCCCACAGTAAAGCCGCGCTTGTGCCTCTTCGCCTCGGGTAAGCTAATGGCGCAGCAGGCTATGTAACTCATGCTGTACATTGGCAGTGTGCTTATCCTTTATAGAGATAGAATTAATGGTGTCTACAGGAAGTCGAGTGCATTATGTAAGAGACGTGGTGATGGCTCCCTTCATCCTAGGTGCGTAACTGGCACAGCAAGCTATGTACTCCTGCCGTACTTCTTGACATTCTTCTACATCTACAAGACGGCCTACTTACAGCATGCGCTTCCTACAGTTTGAATTGTTTTTGAATAGTCGGAGTACTCGGCAAACAGCACGAGGTCATTACGAGCCCATAATGACTCGCTCGGGTTTGCAGGTGTACATTAGCTAGCTAAGTATCTGGGCATTCCCACTTGGACGTTCAGAGAGATAAGGTAGTGAATAGCGTAACGGCTCAGTGGGAATTCCGAGCTCACCTGAGATGTGCATGTGACATGTGAGACATGCCACATGACTTGAAGCAACGATTTTTAGGTGAGTACCCGCGGCCCATCAGTGAAATCCCAGTGCTCAGCGCTGAGAAAGTCGTAACTCCGCCGTTCATAATATTATTTGGCAACGCCAACAGGTGTCGATCGATGAAGTCTTGGCGGGCGGCGTCCGTTGTTGCATGTACATACGCAAACAGGTGTGCTCAATTCTAAAATGAGTTCGCAGTTCGCCAGTTCGCCAGGTCTGACAACCGGCTAATGAGTGACGTGTTACGTTGCTGTGACATGATTACCTAAGAGGCTCCACACTTCGGTGCTCAGTGGCTGACCGCAGTTGTCGTGCTGACCACCACGCTGATTTCCACTGATGTTGTGTGCGGAGGATGCTAACCTACTGATAATGAGTGCAGTCACCTACCAGACCCTCGCGCTATCTTCTTCTGGCCAGTGCAGGGACATCAATGAGCCCTGGGAGGATGACTTGGATGAAGATGGTGCCAGTGCCTCAGCTCGAGCTCGCTTCTTCACTACTGCCAGTGCAGCCTTCCTTGGACTCTCAAGCTTGGTATCAGATGGCCTACGGGGGCCCTACAATCAGTGGAAGAAGTGTGATGTGTTCTTTGAAATTGCCTTGAGCTGGCCAGATAGGGATTTTCGCAGTGAGTTCAGGTACGGTGTCCCCAGTCAGCAATGCAAGCTAACATGCACTCCACCTCTTACAGGGTCTCGCGTGTTACATTTGACTGGCTCGTATGCTTACTGGAACAAGACCCCATCTTCTACTCAACTGGAAAGAAGCCACAGCGTCCTGTCCGCTACCAGCTTGCATGCTTCCTCATGCGCTATGGAACACGTGGAGCTGATTCACTCCAGGTTGCTCATAAACTTGGTATTGGATTTGGATCAGTTTTTACTTATTGCCATCGTGTTGTCCGGGCACTACGTACCATTGGTTTGCAGGTTGTTTCTTGGGGTGATAATGAGCAGGGGAAGGTGGTCTCTGACTATATATTTGATCATTATGGCTTTCCACAATGTGTCGGGATCCTGGATGGTTCTTTAATATGTCTGACACAAATGCCTGAGAAGGCTGGTTTCACATTCATATGCCGCAAGAAATATCCTGCAGTATGTGCATTTTTCAACCGTGATTCCTTAGCTGACCTATGTCCTTTACTGGAGATCAATATACAGGCAATTGTTGATCATCAAAAGCACTTTATTTCATTCGATTTGGGATGGCCGGGATCAGTAGCAGATGTGACGGTTTGGAAGAAGTCACAAGTTTGGCAACGGCGGCTTGAATATTTTTCAGGGAACTCACAGGTCTTGGCAGACAAAGGTGAGCTCCCTGTCCTGCTGACGTGCAATTTAATAAATGTGTTGCAGGTTATCCCTCGTCACCATATGTTCTATGCCCATTCACCGAGCCAGAGGTGGATTCTCAGCCACTGCATTAAAAATTACGGCGCTGTAAATTCAACAAGCGCCTGTCATCCATACGAATCTATGTTGAACATGCATTTGGTATGCTCAAAGGGCGCTTTCCAGCTCTAAAGGACCTGCTGCCAGAACAAGACATTCAAGACACGTACCGATTGATGGAGGCTCTCCTTGCACTTCATAACATATGCATTGACTTTGAAGATCTCCCAGAGCGCATCCCATTTTATGATCCAGCCGATCATGATAATGGAACTGCAGAAGATGATGAGGGGTTTGACATTAGTTTGTCGTCTTACGGTGGAGTCTCAGAAGGTGATGTTCTATGTCCAGCTTGGGAAACAGATGAATGGCTCAAGGAAGCTGGCCATTGGCATCACCTTCAAATACTAGATGACTTGTTTCCGTTAAACTAAGTACTAGTCCAAGTAACTGACTATGAACAAGTTCGAGTATGTGCCACGAGAAACAGATTATTAGCCTGTAAGGTATTTCATTAAGACCTGCCTTGCTGCTGCCTTGAGGTCCTCTGGCATTTCTTTCATTACCAAAATCTCACGTGCATTCCTCACCTTTGCATCAATCTCCGCAAGCTCCACTTCCCGCTGCTCCTTCCCAAGCCTGAACTCTTGATTTTGACCCTCATGTTCTTCTCGCCTCTTCAGCAATCCAAGACGTTCATTTTCTGCCTTGGCTGTGGACTCCAGGTAGCTGACATTTGTTGTGAGAAAGTGGGCCACTTCAGATCCCAGACTACTCTGAGATGAGGATTTCTTGTGTCGTGGCTCTGGGACACCTGTTGATGCCTTCTGAGTCGTAGCTCCCTTGCCTTTCAACTTTGTAGGTAATGCCGCTTTCTCTAATTTGAGTTTCTTCATAGGTGGGGCTTTACTTGGGTTGTTCTTGCCACTTTCCGTCCCACTCTCACTCGAAAGGCTAACATCTTCATCAGATATATGCCCTGAGTAATGCTCCTGCTCACGGGAAAGACCTGGGTGGTTTCCAAGCCTGTTCCCACTTTGAGTCACTGATGGATTCTCACTGATTTTAGACGTCTCGTACCTGTTGTTGAATAATGTGTACCATCCTTTATCATACCATCCCTTGAGAACAGTCCCATTTAGATCACCAACGGCCTTTCCAGCTTTCCTTGCTTTCTCGATCCTCCCATCAAAGTCCTCTGTATCAGCATCCCCATCTCCGTTTCCAGTGAATGATTCATAAGCAAGGATTTGAGTAAATACTTTGCGCAGCCACTCATATCGTCCCTTCACAGACTCTGCTGTGCAACGGCCATCAAATGTTTTCTTTGCAACCTAGTACAAGAAAATCAGTCACTCTATGGCAACTTGTTGCTCTCCGTACTTACCTTCTTAAATGCAGCCTTTGGGTAGGTCACTAGTAAGTCATACAATGTACTGTCTGGGCTCAACAACGCATCCAGGAGGCCCATTGTGTCGTTATCAGACCACTTTCCAGCTGTATCCAACAAGCTTTCAAGAGCCCGTTCTCCCTCAGCTTTTGCCACTTTCTTGGTGCGTTTACGGCCTATTACTGGCTTGCTCCCCTCCAAGTTTGACATGGGTGCAGTGTTCTCCTTGAGGGTGCTCCTTTGTTGCTGGTTAGTAGTGGCTTGTGGGGGAGCCATGACAGTGCCCCACTGGGCAGGATAGAGTTGTGGCATATAGCTCAGAGCATCTGGAATGACAACACCTTCTGTGTTGCCATGAGGTCCAGTAAGGTAGCTGCCCCCTGGGCCACTGAGGATGCTAATTTCATTTGAGTTGCGTGGTGAAAAAAAAAAAAAGATTGTGCACCTTTGTTGTGACCAACAGCTTTCACCATTGTCATCTGAGCTGTGAATGTTATCCACATGCCCCACTGGTAGGTTATATGGAGACTGATTTGACCAGACTTCGCTGGGACTGGTATGTTGGTAGTATGCATTCTCATCAAGAATGTTCCGTCCATGAAATGATGGCAAAGAGGTAGGGTGAGAAGTTGAATGATGATTTGCACTGGGTTCAGTCTGGTTGGGCTGCCCAAGTGCAGTGGTATGATGGCCATGTAGTCCATCTTGACCATAGTAATCCGACATTTAAATAATGCTGTATGTTGGATTTAAAACATCTGCGACATTTTCTACCTACTACTTGCTTCCCTGTGTCACGTCAGGGTAGTACAGAGGTTAGTCCAAATTTGGATCTGACTAATCCATTCTCCTGTCAGTTATTCAGAGTTTCAAACCTGGCGAACTGGCGAACTGCGAACTCATTTTAGAATTGAGCACACCTAACATATGTGCGCCATTTCTCGGATCCATGGGTTGCAACATTGTAGGGCCAAGTTACCAACCAAATCTGCAAACCTTAAACACGATTCGAGCCAGATTCCACAGCATCGCAAGCGCTTGGACCTCCCCCTTATAAGCACACTCCCCATGGAGCTATGATGGTTGTTGTACTTCCTCCCGAGTTGTATCTCTTCCATTCTTTGGTCTCCACTTTTTGTCTTATCTATACATCCTATCCCCCGCTTGTCCGTAGTCGCTAATCCGTTGCTGCAGTACGTGCCAGTGGTCGAATCGTTGACCCGATGCTGAGATGTACCTGACAAGCGATGCGGTTGATCAAAGTACAAGAGTTTCTGGCTATGCATAGGCAAATTATGCAGCAAGTCGATACTCAAATCCAGATTTTCGCGGTTTGTGACGATGCCGTAACGAAATACTGCATATTATCACATCGCTGGACCGAAGGGCAAGAGGTCAACTACGAGCAGATGAAGGACCTCGTCAAATTGGATAACGCACACGAAATACTTAGCTGGCACGGTTATCAGAAGATCCTGAAAGCTTGCAGTGTGGCAGATGGTCTTTTCGAATATCTTTGGGCTGATACGTGTTGCATTGACAAGCGGAGCAGTTCAGAACTATCTGAAGCCATTAATTCCATGTTCCGTTGGTACAAGAACTCGTCCCGATGCTACACTTACCTTCACGACACTTCTGACTTTCCCACCGACCCTGACTTCGCAAAATTTCCCAACTCAGACGGCTGGCCGGAGTGGTTCTCACGCGGTTGGACATTGCAGGAGTTGATAGCTCCAAGCGACCTCCAGTTTTTCCACAAGGATTGGAAAGCAATTGGCAATAAATGGGGCAAGGCTACCGAGTTAAAGAGGATCACAGGTGTCCCACTGCGCGTCTTAATGGATGGGTTGTCTTCCTACCGTCCCAGCTTTGCCGAGGTCATGTCCTGGGCTGCCGAGAGGAGGACGACGCTGGTAGAGGACGAAGCATACTCGCTAATAGGTTTGTTGAGCATCAACATACCGATGCTATATGGGGAAGGGAAGAAAGCATTTCAGCGTCTGCAACTCGAGTTCATGCGGATGTCGAATGACCAAAGCGTCTTTGCCTGGAGAACCAGTAAGGTTGGGAGTACTGAGGCGGTAGAGAATACCGACGGTGGGAATACCCAAGAGATGGGCTGGACCAGTGGAGTTCTCCCTGACGGCCCTGTCGCATTTAAAGGATGTCACAACATTATTCAGATGGAACCAAAGGAATTCTACCGGTCGCTTTCAACTATGTGGGAGTCAGATGCGCAAGCACTTGCTGCCAATGGAGAGTGCGAAACACTACTTCATTTTACTATTACCAATCTCGGAATACAGATACACCTTCCTCTTAGGCCTTACTATGGTTGTCCATCAGTCTTCCAGGTGGCGCTGGCATGTCGTAGGAGAAGCAACCTGATGCCACTGACCATCGATTTGGCAGCCTTTGGACCATTCTACTACAGACATTCCGGCGCAGATGGGCCCACACAGCCGTTTGCTCAGAACCGGAACCTGCGTCTTGCATATCAAGGCGAGACACCTCGCGACATCACATTTAAACTTGTTGAAACGACCGCCCTGCATAAGTTCCGCCGCTGTCTTGTCTTCCCCAGCAAGACGAGATCTGAAGATGGTTCCCTCAAGTTGTCAAGCACCAACCCCCTTGCAATCGTGGTCTATGCTAATGCTTCCAATGCTTTCTTCGCTGTTGCATGTGGCTACTGCTTCGGCCAGGACTGGGTGCATGTCATTTGTGACGAGCCACGGGACAAACCTCTCCTATATGCGAAATAGATCTACAAACGAACATGGAATAGAGGTGCGGAATATGCCCGCCTTATGGCTGAGGCATGCTCCCGTAAGACTGTGCAGCCTTACTATGTCAAACATGGACACCTGCTCGGCACCACTTGGACTGTAAGAATTGCTTGCGGAGGATGGGAGAAATCGAACGATCGAATCGTTACAGTTGATGTTGCCGAAGTCGTTGCAAGACACTCACATGGGAGCCCATGTATGTGAGTGTACATTACTTCTCGTCGCGAATGTGACACTAAAAACTTACTCTCTAGGGTACCAAAGGTCCTGTCAAAGTTGACATCCCTTGTCTTATGAGAGAGACTTTATGGTTTGGTGGTCGCCTTGATGGACACCAGATAGAGGGTACCCACGAAGTCTTTTCCCTTGCGCCTACACCACGGCAGATCAAAGTAAGTCTCAATAAATATACTCTAGCTCGCGAAGCATAATGGATATACTAGGTGGGTGACTATGGTATCATCGCGACCAACAACGCAGGGGGTTTTGAATGTCGAGGTAACATCTTCGCCGAACCGGAGGCATCCAACTTGAAGCTTAGGCCGTACACTGATGTTTTATCTCTCAATCACGTGGTCACGAGCGAACTTGTACCCTACGGCGCTCCACTTCCACGCCCTTCGGAAAATGATGGGCTAGTTCTACACGAGCCAAAAGTTCTTTCGTTCCTAAACACCCGGCGTGTTCTTGATTTGCTGAAACAGTTGTCTATTCGGATGCGGGACTACTCGTTGGTGACATCGGTAGTACAATGTTCAGCGTGCTCCCTCACCGATGACTTCAAAGGGCGGATCGGGACACAGTCACGGAGATACCCTCAAATTTGGCAGGGTTGTGAGTTCTCCGCCACTATCAAATGACTGTTTCCTGTCTCGAGCATCACGCACCGTGGTAGATGTTCGTAATGGCACAGCTAGCCCGCAAATGGTCGCTCCACTGTACACTGTTGCCACACCCTGGGTTTGGTATCAGGGCGACATGGATAGAGAAGTAGCAACTGAACACCAAGATATCAGGCAAGTAGTTTTGAATTGCATAGTCGTGCTATCAACGATACCATTCCTTGGCGTGTAGGAATCGCTTTAGCATCATAAAGAACTATCCACCGGCACATCTTAGGGAATTTAGAGAAGAAGCAGTGGAGTTTTTCAAAGCCAAATTCGGTGTCAAGCATTTGGAGAGCCTTGTGCGTAAATCCGTCTCGGTTCGTTACTACGTACGTTCGATGCTGAGAAGCGCGTTAGGTAGGCAATATAACCTTCTTTGATCACCTAGCTTCGCTTTCGAGTAAGCACGAAGAGCCGAGAACAATGTTCTTCATACGACGTCTTGATGCACAATTACAGAGAACGTGTCAAGTTCAAGTGACCCGCTGAGGCCGTTACAAGAATCCCGTGGCAAGGAACTAGTGTTGGTGTTGGTCGAAGCGATGAGAGGGGTCACCCACCGTCGTGGTGATAAGTGGCTCTCAGCAGTAAAGGACTTAGTGCGCAGGGTGCAGAAGACCGCTGACACCCTCGCTCTCCAGGCAAGTGCATTAGTTATCATCAATAGGAACTGGTGTTTGCTTATCAGAGTGAATAGTTCCTTGGGGATATTTGTAACAGTTTCCCCAGAGAAGAGGAAACACTTGACAGTTTGTGAGTGAGTAGCATTACCGTGTGGGATGCACACTTGACAGTATTTCAGTATCAAAGGAAGAAAAAGCAACTACAACATCGTTGAGCAGTGAGTGTGTGCGCAGTGTCTGCAGCGAAAAATGCTGTTACCTACGTATAGTATTCGACCACTGGTGAAACGAGTGGAGGAGTTGCATGATAGGTACTACGCAATCGAAGATCCTTCTGAAAAGCTGGCACTGGAGGAGGATATCGTTGGCAAGGTACGATGGTACTGATCACACTGATTACTTGACTAACAAATGCCTCCTCAGATCCTAGAGGCATTTCGTTTTGGCATCTCCTTGGAAATCCAGCATGTACTAGTGAAGGAAAGTTGGGTATCACACCTCTTTATCATCTCCTAACAAGAAGTAGGTTGTAAATGAAATACTACATTACGAAACGACAGATGGGTCCATGGATCTCCCAGAGAAAGAAGTCAGGTTCAAGGTGCGAGCCTTGCCCCTGCATTTGTGCACCATAGACGACTCATGACTACCATTGTTCCTTCCAGTGCTTGAAGATCGCCGGTGAATTTTTCCGAGACGCATGCTCTGAGGTTCCACATGACAGCGTGGCTCATTTACGACGGTGGGTGCCGTGACTTAATCTATGATGTCACATACATTAGCTCTTTTACATTTGTGATTCAGGCTCATGGCCAATGCGAGGGAGGGAGTTTCGATGTATGATCTCTACCGCAAGGCGCGTGAAGAAAGAAGGGATGGAGGGATTGGTGATGAATGGCTGCAAATTGTACAGGATACCCACTCTGGAGATATGGCGTAGGCTTGTGTATGTTATTATTACAATTGGCAGTACTGTACCTTTTTGCCTTGCTTATTCGTCGCCGCACAGGGCGGCTGTTGGTAGACGCCAGACTCACTCGACGTCTACTTAGTAGCCCTCTGACGCTGATCTTCGCGACCACATGTTCATTCAAGCCGCACACTAGGCAGTAGGCACCAGGCTCCCGTTTAGTCAGCAATTACATAATAAGTAGGGTCGCCTACCGGGATATTCCGAGTTCTTCTGTAGCAGAGACGAGAAAACGTTGACAGCGACCAGCTGGAGGACATGCTGAGAGCATCAAAACAAGCTACCCTCATTCAGCAGACCGCCGCTGCACTGTGCAAACGTAGCTTTGCAACAGTAGCAGACCCACCCGTCCGTCACTATGGCGGGCTCAAGGATCAGGATCGCATATTCACCAATGCTTATTGCAGGCATGACCACGGTCTCAAGGGTGCAATGGTATGTTGGCATTGTCGTATACAAAATCGTTGGACAACCGTGTATTCTAGACCCGTGGAGACTGGCACCGTACCAAAGACATCGTCCTGAAGGGTGACTCCTGGATTATCCAAACTATCAAGGATTCTGGTCTCCGAGGTCGCGGAGGTGCCGGCTTTCCGAGTGGTCTTAAATGGTCATTCATGAACAAGCCGGGTTGGGAGAAAGACAAGCGGTGTGTTGTTTGGATTCCGTGACCCTGTTCTTTTGGCATTGAGCGGACTGTTGTTGCAGGCCGCGTTACCTTGTGGTCAATGCCGACGAGGGTGAACCCGGGACTTGCAAGGACCGTGAAATTCTCAGAGGTGATCCGCACAAACTGGTCGAAGGATGTCTTGTCGCAGGACGCGCAATGAACGCGACGGCCGCTTATATCTACATTCGTGGAGAGTTTGTCCAGGAAGCTGAGCACCTTCAGCAAGCCATTACCGAGGCATACCGCGCAGGTTTGATTGGCAAGAACGCGTGTGGTTCTGGTTATTCATTCGATGTTTACCTTCATCGCGGTGCCGGCGCGTACATTTGTGGCGAAGAAACTGCCTTGATCGAGTCTTTGGAGGGAAAGCAGGGCAAGCCTCGGTTGAAACCTCCCTTCCCCGCCGACGTCGGTCTATTTGGGTGTCCAACGACCGTGGCCAATGTCGAGACGGTTGCTGTTGCCCCCACTATATGTCGTCGCGGTGCTGCGTGGTTCGCCGGTTTCGGTAGGAAACGTAACGAGGGGACGAAACTCTTCTGCATTAGTGGTCATGTTAATAACCCGTGCGTCGTTGAAGAAGAAATGAGTATTCCTTTGCGGGAGTTGATCGACCGGCATTGCGGCGGTGTCCGAGGAGGGTGGGACAACCTACTTGGAATAGTCCCCGGTGGCAGTTCCGTACCTGTGTTACCGAAGGATACTTGCGCAGAGGTTCTTATGGACTACGACTCGCTAAAAGATGCTCAGTCTGGTCTGGGTACCGGCGCTGTCATTGTCATGGATAAGTCTACTGACATCGTCGCTGCAATTGCACGCTTCTCCTCCGTATGTCTTCTATCCGTTGTCGCTGTTCTACTTCTGAATCTGGGCTTTTACTGTAGTTCTACAAACATGAGTCATGTGGCCAATGTACGCCGTGCCGTGAAGGAACAACGTGGATGATGAACATGATGAACCGAATGGTAGAAGGACGTGCCCACCGACGAGAAATTGATATGCTGCTCGAACTCACGTACGTTTGTTGGTTTCCCGTTTGTGCCGTTCTCAATTGACGATGTCAATCTAGCAAACAAGTCGAAGGAAGGACGATTTGCGCCCTCGGAGATGCCGCAGCATGGCCCATCCAAGGTCTCATGCGCCATTTCCGCCCCGAGGTCGAGAAACGCATCGATTCCTTCCGCGCAGAGCATGGTGGTGTGCTGTTCGGCGGTCGCTTGAAGAGTGAAATCGATCCGACATTAGCTACTCCGGATAATCTGGGCGCGAATTTGATAGAGCCGGGCGATAGAGTGTAGACTATATGTCTGTGGCTGCGACGTCCCTTGCAACTATTTCCGGAATATACGCGTCGTTCTTAATCGTTGGCGTTCTCTAACCAGTGTTCATAATGGATGTGGCTGACCCTAGGGATACCGACAATGTCGAAGACGACAGTTCGTCCAATCAGGTCCCCAAGTAGACATGCTTCCGTTGACTAGACATGCATTGCAATCTGCTGTTACCCTTCCAGCGAGTTTATGTGATCAGGCAACGGACCTCTATCCTGCACGTCTCGCACCACCATGACGGTTGCACCAGAATCGGATCCAGCTCTCCGCCCTCTGAGAACGTACGCTCCACTCAATCCATTTTATCTTGAAAAAAAGGCAATGCTTTTAAGTGGGGCACTTTTAAAGTTGGGTCATCTCATGCATCATGTATCATTCAGGCCGTTCGCACCACAGCCGTCTAAGTCAGCAAATATTAGAAATGTTCTGCGACCCTTGACCACATACAGTCGCGTCATCTGAAACGAAATTCCCCACCTGTGCGGAACCCGAACACAACCAACGTGTTGTCCTTCGAGTTGCTTTACTCCACATCGATATGACGCGCTTTACTCCGGGCAAGGCTCCAACATGCGAAACGTGGGGGGTCGGCTAGTTAGCCTTGGACCAGTTTCCACCGACATTACAGCATGCATGACACATCACAGACGGGTCGTCCGAGACTGGGAGTCAGCAACGGAGTTGTGACAAGTAGTCTTGGACCAGTTTCCACCGACATTACAGCACGCATGATACGTTACAGACGGGGAGTCAGCAACGGAGCCGTGACAAGTAGTCTTGAACCAGTTTCCACCGACATTACAGCATACATGATGCGTCACAGATGGGCCATCCGAGACTGAGAGTCAGCAACGGAGCTGCGATAAGTACCCCACCCCACCGACGGGGCAAGCTTTGGTTTTAAAAATAAAGGAATGAATCGAATGAGGATTGGATTCCGATTAAACGAGAAATATACCCGAACAGTGCGGTTTTTTCAATGGCGCCAGTGATCTAAGAAATTACCCAAGTGTACCCTGGGATCACAACGTGAACCTCCGTCTTCTTATTGTCCTCCCGATAAACATAACCGACTTGCATGTGCTGCCTTGCCCAAGTATCAGCCTTCTGGGAATCGATTGGGTAAAATGCAATGCCAGCGTTAGGCTCGCCTTCGCCCGATATGCGAACATGGACCATAGCCGCTGTGTTGTTTACAACAGTTACACCTGATAGTGGCATTGTCCTACTTTGAGCTATTAGTACGAGTCCTGTTCTTCCAGTGCAAACTTACTTATTATGTTTTTGCTTAGGAGTGGGACGATGAGCAAAGAAGTCGGTAATGCAGCAAGTTGAGCGCTGTAAACGAGATGGGGAGAACGTTGCGTCACAAGAGCAGGTGAATTAGCCGTTCAAGATGCTCACCAGGAGAGACTGAAAGAGGAGCTGTATGAGAAGGTGGCTTCGCTCTATAGCCTTTATATTTGTCTGTGCTGCGGTCAGCCAGCTCACCGTGCGGCATACCATAAATATGTTCCCTGTACCCTATTTCATCGTATGCGTCGGAATTGTGTCTTATTGCGCAAGTAACAACCACCGTTTTTGCAATACCACACTTCAGGCGCCAAAGTGCCCTACGAAGGCTGACACGGGTCAGATATCACGCATCACAGGGGTGAAAGGATACTCACTCGACAGTGTTGCCTTGTGGTGATGAATTACACTTGGACGAGTTTCGGAGAAACTGCAATGGCGTGAATTTCATTGAAGGGCCATCGGGTATCCGTTGCCCTGTATTTGAGCTCAAAGGAGAACTGTAGGTCGTTGCCCACATTGTTCTCAAGTGACCTGTAAGAGAAAACATAAATCCGTCATTTCCAAAACGTCTCATAGCCCACAGCCCTCAGTGAGCTCAGAAGACACGCCCCAGATGCCCATGCGCACACAGGCTCAGCCTGGTGCATCACTAGGGACCTTGATTGGTGAGTAAGACCGAATCAGAAAGTAGTGTGACAATCTACATAATAGTGCCTTCGCGAGCCGTTGATATTTCACTATATAGTTTCGCCAGTGGCCCAGTAGTTCGTGGATGCCTGGTAAACGGTTCGAGTGCCGACACCTATCCAGGATGATCAACTTGAATATGTAGAACATGGAGAGAACCCGAACTTTATGAGAGATGCTTGCGCTGATACAGAATAAGCAAGACACACCAGCTCATGCATTGCTTTACGACACACAACAGGCGCACTTGATGGATTGACGAACAACCAGAACTTCGGAGTGTGAAGTATAAGTTGAGAAGACCTTTGTCAACTTATGTGTCACACTCCTTAAGTTATTGTGATTCCCCGTGTTCTGTTGGGGCTTGATACTGCGGCTAGAGGAGAGGACAGTCGCAACATTCTGCAGAAGGATGATTCAATGATGTCGTATGCACATGAGTACTTCTAGCATAGTCCAAGAGAAGCTGCAACATTTTCCCGACGTCTTCTCTCCGCGTCCCGTTTCGGTCATACTCCGAGTACTGATTATTCCCTTTTTGCCTTGCAACAGCGCATTGCAATGCACTCTACACGTGTATGTCTGTTCTCAGTAAAATAAAACAGTAAAACCAGCAAGGAACCAGCGTAAAAAAACAACTTGATAACTAAGCAACCAACGAAAATGTCCAACCCTGAGACGATATTGGCAGAACCGACTAAGGTCATCATGCCATGGAGGGAAATGCGCGGGTATACCGAAGGAACGGGTCTTAGAGATGCAATGGATACCCGGGAGATGGATAAAGAGGGCGATCCCTTACGGTCCTGCGAGAAGTACGATGATCTAGAATGGAAGCGGCGTAACGTCACTGGACAGCACCCACAGACAACACCAGGATGACCTTTTGGCCGCCTAGTAAGATGGTGGCACAGGGAGAAATGTGGATCAATATGGTCTTGATCCACCGTTGTTGCCGTAGCTGATTCCTCTCATGACCTGTGGAGCGTGTCCATTGGGGACCAAGGTGAGGGTGCTGGTAGGCTCAACTGTGGACATTCCGGCGTATGACGTACTCGCGCGCCGGAATTGGGGCGGCGGCGATGGAGCATTAGAACGCCATCTATTCTCCCAAGCTCGGAGGGCGGAGACGAATCCGGGATTTGGATTGATACATGGACGTCGCCGTTTGACTAGTGCATGTGCCTGATCGTATGACATCCCGAGATTGTGGATGAGGTAAGCAATGACGATTGCTGGTGAGCGCGAGATACCCTGCTCAGGACATGTCATCGGCGTCAGTTACACCAGCGTTGGTTTTAGCAAATACCTGCTGACAGTGCACGAGCACGTTTCCACCAGCATGGAGGGCGCTGGCAATGTATTCACATGCACCCTCGAGGTGAGGACGCAAGTCTGCGGACGGCTTGTCGACGATGTCGATCTTGAGACACCGGAAGCCGTCTTTTTCGGATATGGGTAGCCAGGGAACATCGAGGACCTGGACGACGTGTGTGATATGGTTGGCCGCGAGTAGTTCGCGGTCCATCGTGGCAGACATGGAACCAAGGAAGAGCGAGCCGGGCGCGACAGTGGATGACGCTGGCTTGACGGAGGGAACGGTGGGGGATGTTGGGCTGGGGTAGTGGGCTGGGAGGATCAGGTGCATGGGCGTGCACATCGCCTCCATCACTTCCGGCGCCATACCCTCGAAGCGTATCATCCTCACGACTGGAGTAGTAGATGATATCAGCGAGTGATGACAGATCGGATGGGTCAGGGTAAATGCTCAAAAACCATCCGACTTTAAATACGACCAACAAAGCGGAGCCGTTATTAGGGGGAGTGGGCTGGGAGGTCCTCGCGGTGGAATAAGATCAGAAATGTGGAGCACCCCCTTGCCTATTTCGGTGGATACACCCATGTTTTCGACAGCAGGCATGCCCTGGCAGTCAGGCCTGGCCAGCAGACCCATCGAACTTACCTTTACACCAAAATGGATCGTGATAGGTTCCGTTAGTGAGTGCCCTGGGCTGGACCTCCGCGATCATTCCTTCTGGTCACGGTATCTCCTACAAAACGGACCCACGGAACCCATGCTGGATCGACTTGTGGAATAGCCCTTCCTCATCCAGCTTGCTCGGCTTCCCCTTGTACGTAGGAGAGCTTACACAGCTCCCATTGCAGAACAAAGGACTGATGGCGGATGCCAGTTTGGCATACTTTGTCCATTGTCACCAGGCAAGCTTTCGACGAGCTGTGAGTCGGCCGTGGCTAGCCAAGCACCGCTATGCCCGAGAGGTTCCACCGCCAAAGCGAACGACAATCTGACGGTGAATCGGGTGATCATCGTCAGCAGTATGACCGTCATAGGCGATGACGCTTTGTATCGGGCGCCCATTACACTGCCAGCCAATACCAAGCCATTGACGGTCCATCTACTGCCCTGTACCTGGTTACTCGTCAGGAACCCTGGCAGGTCTAATCACCTTTCATCAATTCCGAGTTTATCTCGTAAACCACCCTCCTGCCATACCCATCGACTAGTCTCACATCCCACACAAGGTACACTACGTCTCAAGTACGTAACCATCCAACATCTGTGGCAATTCATACATCTCGCTTTTCTGACCCCCATCCGTGTCATTTCCTTCCAGGTCTGGTGGTAGCATGCTCACCAACAATGTCAGCCTTCGGTTCGGCGTTGACCAAGGCAACAAGCCGATTACTGGTTTTTGATGACGTAGATCGAAGCCCGAGACTCGGGGAATACAAGGAAATACCTTAAAAATACCTTCCATCCCACCGCTCCTATTTGGAAATCTCGAGCATTGTTCCTCGATATCGACATCTTGGGTCTGCCGAAGAAGCGTCCCGCAAAAACGTCCATACGACACCTGTATACATCACGGCTACTTGGCCAAAATTGAATGTGCCTTCCTCTCAGGGACTTTGAAGGGGAGGAACTTTTCGCAACCAGCACTTCGGGCCCGCACTACCTATCTTCGCCATTCTTGTAGTACTATCTATATGTCTAATGGCAGCGGTTACGCCATCGGCATGTGGAACCATCTCCGCGACCCGACTACTTCGACCGATTCGGAGTCATGCCGGGTCGCACCACCGTTCCGGACATGGTATTGACATATGACCATCTTGGATACGATTCTCGCGTTTACCTTTTACCATTTCGTGGACGTTGTATACACCCGCGGCCGACTATGCGGCAAAGTGGCCAAAATAACCTTTCCCTTTGTCTTCGCACTCCATCAAGGGGCGTGATGCCCTCTAGGATGAAACGCCAACTTCATCATTGACTAAGATTCCTTCGGCGCACATGGGCGAGCCACAACGGCCAGGGGAGACCTTTATCTTGCCGCGTATTCATACTCGAGAGCCCAAGTCGATAATGTATCAGTCCGCTAGTGCCTTCACGCAACCCAACGTGTACAAGTTTGCACTTGGCAAGTTGGACAACGCCACAGATGCCGTCGTGCCTGCAGGACTGGTTTCATCAAAACTGACCCACGCACGAGATGGGTAACCTACATTCCATATATAGCGGACAGGTCTGTGCTTCGCTAACGCATGATCGCAGTCCCAAGGGGAACAATTGTCAGCTGATCATCTAACTCGATGACTGGACGACACACATTTACCCATATCCAACTCGCGAGGATGGAAATACACTTAGGAACCGCTTGAATTGTATGGGCGCGGCATCACTACTACACACACCAAGGCACCCTCCGCACACCGATTTCTAATTTACATATGATCCAACGTTTCAAATGCAGGGTTTATGAGTATCACGGTCCTGTATAGTGTCGTATTATTCCAGGGATGTTGGGTGATTACAGGTTCTGAAACTTGGTTCCGGAATTTACGTAGCTCAGTACCCAGCAGGGGCCGCTAGTGATGCCATCAAGGTTGCTCGGGGATGAACATGCTTGAACCTGTCTGCTCAAGTTGCTTACAAACTTTTACGAAGTCGACATGGACACATTTGATAGTACCCCACGGTACCCGCAGCACTTCAAGTTACTCAACTTTGACCCTGTCTGTAACCTTATGGTCATGAGGTTTACATTCACATGTGCAAAGTTTCATCCCATAACGGACATGACGGTCAACCCTGTCCACTCTATGCGATATTCCCAACTTTAGACTGTACAGAATAGAACGCGGGTGACCTTGGGGAGCCTTTCCACCGTGTGCAGAGCACTCCACTTACTTACCCTGAGCTGCGTCAACGGGTTGCGGTCCGTCCGAGTCGGATATGAACAACAGCCCCCACAGGAAGTGGAGAGAGAATGGAATTCTTCACTTGCACCGTTCCACACACAGGCCCCGCGATTCCAGACTCAGAGAAACATAAACAAGATGGCGATACCACTAACCATAACGCACTTCCGTTCGGCCGTCCGGTCTGACAAACAACCGGGACTAAATTAAAAGTCTAGACATGGACGAATGCCCACGTGGGATGCCTCATGGATACATACTAGCCACGTTCCCGTGGTTCTTTTTTTCGCACCAGCAATGAGCTTTTAATGAGATCCCGTAATCAGCGGGGGAACGATAAGGAAAGTGATATACGAGATGTGCAAGGTTGACTTTTGCAGACTCGGGCATGCTAGACCGACTGGTGAACGATAGCGGGGGTCGGTATACGCGCCGGTATGATTACGGGTGCACGTGGCTCAGCGCACCGACGTTTTAAAGGTAAACGAAGCGTCAACGCAAAATCACTGCAAGAATCAAAGGAGATCTGTGGAATTTGAGAATAGAATCAAAGCAACGGTTCGACGAAAGATACGGTGATAAGGTGAAGGAGATAGGGTTTCCCGAAAAATTCCCAGAGGAAAAGAGCCAACAGAATTTGCATGGGCTTGCTCGCTTGCCGCGTATCCGAAATATGACGGTCGTTTGGTATGTCGATCGTGATGATCGAGTTGTTTCGCGTAAACCGTCATGGAAGACGCGAACGACAATTACCGACGAGTTTGAGTGCGTCATTGATAAGAGGTTCTGCAAGAAAATCGATTGTCGGAATGGGATACACAGACGATGCTTGACAAAAGTGAGGATTGGCATGATTGCTGTTACTTGTACCGTTGTATTCGACATATTCATCGCACCTTGGGGCAGTTCCGGTTCCTCTTTCTGCTTCAAGTCGAGAGGGATGGTGAGTCGTGTATGGCAACATCAACGCTGCAAGGGGAACTTACCAGCTGCAGGTCAAACACCCAGAGAGTGATGATGATCACGTCACAACGTTGCTGAGTCCTGCGCAACGGAACGTCAGCATTTAGCGGTGGGTGTGTCATTCAATAGGTATCACGTCGCTAAATTGACGATGAACGATATTGCCGTGGTAGATAGGCAGACTCACGCTGCGCAGCTAAAATCATGTCCTGCCCTCAGTGACTGATTGACAGACGTGTGAAGGACGAACGTACTCGACTCCTTCGTAGAGTTTACCGGCTAAGCTCCCAGGTTTGCGCAGTTTCAAGGGGTCAGGCTCAACCAATCAAAGGTCACCGTTTTCTCATTCGAGTGACGTTTTCCCGAGCAAGCATCCCACATCGTGACTTCCGGTTCAAACTCGAAGGCCGTTGGCCGAAGCACCAGCGTCTCCAGAGTTGGCCTCGGCGCGTCCGCTGTTCAAGTCGCTCCCTTCTTGCGACCGACTGCATCACGAGACGATAAAATCGGTTTGAAACGAGCGATCTGTGCAGGAGCTGTTATAAGCGTGTGTGAAGGGGGTCCCCTCCGTGCCATACATAGAACAAGACGTCCTGTCAATCGAAGGGACCGGTCACATGTACATGTGGGGGTCCACTGTGCACCCGTAAACCTACCAAGCCCATCATGTGGCCCAAGCACCCAGGCTGAATGACACGGCTAAGAATCGTAGGACGACGTACAGTGCTGGTTCTCCAGTGCCACGTGCCCAATTATCCCTGGATAAACATGCAATTGAAACGTGCCCGACCGCAGCACCCAGCAATCAGTTAAACACCTCAACCGCCGCACAACTGGCAAAGTTCAGGTGCTTCCATTCGTTCTGGAAACTTTACAGGAAATACCGCCACCATGAGGCTGATTCATGAAATCATGGCGGTGATAGTCAAAAGACCACCGGCATCATGCACGAGTGCATGGTTCACGCGAGTATGCAGAGAAAAGAAAAAAGTCAGATCATGGAGATTGCTAATAACACTAGTCGTGAAGGGTATGGACTCTTGAGGTTACGAGAGAAAAGAGTAGGCGTAGAGAGGAGACGACGTCGATGGCATGAAGCGATGGGCACGCGCCACACGAAGACGACATGAGTAGCCAGAGAGCAAGACGGAAGGCACGGGTGTGTACAAAAAGAAAGAGCCGACACGACCTATACAATAAGTCTACAGAACCACGCAGCCGTGTCTCTTGTTGCTCTTGGGCCGACTAAGCAGCGCGGCCCTCGTGGCGTACTGGAACACCTCACGCACACCTTCGCCCGTCCGCGCCGAGCATTCCAGATAGTGCTTCGCGCCAATCTTGACTGACACGGCCATACCCTGTAAAATAGATCATGCATCTCGGTCACCTACAGACGAGGGTAGAAAAGGGAGAAGGTACCTCTTCTGGGGTAACCGGGCGTTGGCCAGTCTTCCTAAGCTCCTCGATCACCCGAGGGTCCCGTCGAAGATCCTTCTTGCACCCGACAAGAATGATAGGCAATCCAGCACAAAAGTGCATAACCTCAGAAATCCACTATTTGTTCGGCATTGTTCCGTCAGAAAACAGCACCACAGACGGAGGCAGACGACCAAAAGGAAATCACACCTTCTCCTGCACGTTGTCCAGAGAGTCCGGTGAGTCCACCGCAAAACAGATCAGAATGACATGCGAATCCGGGTAACTGAGAGGCCGGAGACGGTCGTAGTCTTCTTGTCCAGCCGTATCCCATAGCGCCAGCTCGACGTGTTTGCCATCAACTTCGACGTCCGCCACGTAATTCTCGAAGACGGTGGGGACGTAAACCTGTAACGACGTTTCATACGCACATGGCAGAAATGAAACAAGTGGGAGTCTACCTCAGGGAAGGTTCCTTTCGAGAAAACAATCAATAAGCAGGTCTAATAATGGTCAGCGCGGTCGATATCAGCGAATGTCGTCGAGTGACGGTGAAAAGGCGGACCTTTCCACAAGCACCATCACCGACGATGACGAGTTTCCTCCTGATCTCAGACATTATTCGAATGTATGGAAGTTAGGCAGTGTTCGTGGGGCGGGCGTAGTTCTTGGAGGACGGTTGGTGTTGAGCGAGACAAGAAGTCGCACGATGATACCATGTCGGCTTTTAAATCGGACATTCAATCACAATACATCGGCCCAGGCTGTGCCACGCGCAACACAGCCACGGGCCTGTGCGTGTGAAGGCTATTACTCGGCAAGAGACAGGGGACGGGGACAACTAGTGTAATGTCTCATGGTAATAACGAAAAACCACCACAGCTGACATACTCTCCATCGCCTCCATAACTTCCCATCCTACACAGCTGTATCTCTTCTACATCCCATGTTCCAAAATCAACCTCAATTGCATCTCGAAAATGGGCCGGTGCAGGGAAAAACGGGCGTGCAGCAGGTGACATGACCAGCGCTCGGTATGAAAATGGTTGCCGGGGGCCCCTCCCTCTTGGCTTGCGGTGGGTCGTGTTCAGGACAGTGCAGTGTAACTACATGTAAATGGACGGGTCAGCACTCCGAACGCCAAGGCTCCGAAAAGGCATGATCGTACCTTGAGTGGGCGCCGTTCCGAAATGAACCCTGCCTCTCTAAACGTCCTGCTCACTATTTCTGTACCGAGACAATAAAAAGTCAATGTGGGGATGGCGTTCAGATCTGAACGGCCGGCAAAAACTTACCGCCAATCCTTTGAAGTCGTCGGGCGTCTTCGCTATCGTGTGATGGCCCCAACCACAGAACGTGTGCATTGTCAGGATTACCGCCATCGGGTTCCATGATGTTCATGCGATGAAGAGGTACACACAGGCGAGTTCCTGACAGCAACTCCTTGATACGTGGTTCCAGAGAAAGCAATAAGGACAACGCCTCCTGAAGAGTCTTGGACGGTGCCGGCGCGGGCCCACTGGTGGAGTTCGCCGAAGTGCCATCATCAAGGGCCATGACACCCAGTGTCAGATGCAGACGGCGAGGGGCAATCACGATAGACCGATCAAGACCAGGCAACGGCGGCGTGCATTGCAGTAGTCCATCCGTGAACGACGAAACAGCCTGTTGCAGACGGACGTGATGCCCCTGTCTGACAAGATCACCACCATCCGTTCAGTATAGCCAAGAATGTCTACTTGCAATTGGAAGACAGAGGACTGGTCCATTTGAGCCTAAGGCTATACAAAGCTGACATGACAGACGGGCACTTACAGTGCGTTGGTGGGGGCTTTGATGCGTTGTGGTTCCTGCCTTGGTTCCTGGGTCGGTTATTGTAAAACCGACGACCTCCTCTGGCAGCGAAAGCTGGTCCAGATGCCATATCGTATGCGAAAGTAAATTAGCTTGTCAGTGTCAGTGACCGACTGTAAAGTCAGTGCAAAGCTGTGATAAAGTTCCTCATCGGATCATCTTGCGGGGCCGGTTGTCATTTCACACTCCTCACGCATGCGCACTCCACATAGCGTCAAAGTGACTGGCAGCACGAAGAACTGTTAGTCTTCCATCTAGCTAGAAAGTGAACTAACGGTATCGTATGACCATATGATGCGTCCAATTTCAACTGAACGGACATGTGGTCTTGCTACAATGCAACGCTACTCATTCAGGTTTTAGTACGACACAACATTTCTTCCCTCGTTCGTTTTTTTTCCCGCTACCTCGTCGTACAAGTCGCACTCACGGACTTGTAGATTTGAACTACCACCCTTTGCCTGCCAAGTTCTCAGCGCGAAGTCTTAGTGACATTCTCGATTGCATTCCTCAGACCGTTTCCGATGACATCCATCACGGATCATGGCACGACGAGAATAAACCAGTTAGTCATCTGTGTCAAAACATGCATGCCTGGCACTGTAGAAACAACGGCGGCTGGTTGAAAATATCGAGTCGCGTTCGCTTGAAGACCA
Source organism: Pisolithus thermaeus (assembly GCA_024663475.1). Taxonomy (NCBI): domain Eukaryota; kingdom Fungi; phylum Basidiomycota; class Agaricomycetes; order Boletales; family Pisolithaceae; genus Pisolithus; species Pisolithus thermaeus. Next base: position 307,801 of record JANFAF010000078.1, read on the forward strand.
ATGGTGATGATGGAAGGACTGGGTTGCAGCCATGATGCGCGTCATGTCAAATGACGTTCAACGTTAGCAGTCAATTCTGTCGCATCCTCTGTGTAGCTAACCCCACCCTCACCACCTGTATAGTGGACTGCATGCTGCATTATAATCGTGGACATCGATTCACCCTCAACCAAGTACAATCTATTTTTCTAGTTTTGTTTAGCAAGCCCTCAAAACCCACCATTCACGTTTATTGGGTAACATTGCGCTGCTTCCATCCTGTACTCCTGGGGCGCCCTGTAGATGGTACCTTGCTATATTGCACGCGCCTACCACGCGCAGTGTCCACCATCCACAACAATACTGCAGAATCACTGTTAGTACTGCTACGGATCAGTGTTGTCGGATTCTACTCACTTGCTTCCGGTACAGAAGGTAGACGCATCAGAGGCAAGCCACGTTATCACGCCGCGAAGCTCGTCAGGTCTTCCAATTCGTCCAAGCGGGTTTAAGCGCGACCATTCGTCCAGTATATCGGGTCGCTTATCGATAAACGCGTCAGTCATCCTATGCACCCGGTTCAGCCATCGATGTGCTTAACTAGAGACTCTCATACGCACCGAGTATGTATGTAACCAGGCGACAACGAATTAACACGAATCTTCTTGCTTCCGAGCTCACACGCCATACTGCGAGCCATCTGCAGAACAGCTGCCTTGGACGAACTATATGATATCACTCCGTGGTCCTGGAAGTACGCTCATGAATGATGACAGCCCACTAGAAGAGGGATCGACCATACCAGGGCAGCGACACTCCCCAACACAGAGCCGACCAATATGATACTGCCCCCACGACCGAAGCGTGCCATTTGTCGCCCAGCGGCCTGGGCGGTGAAGAAAACCCCACTCGTGTTCACGTCGATGACCTTGAACAAGGAGGAACGGCTATCAAGGACGAGGATCTAGATTTAGTTGAGCTGTGGACGTACCTCCTTGAATGCTTCTGCAGGATACTCCAAACAGTCTATGTGGAGCTTGGCAATGCCAGCAGCCGCGACGCAAATATCGAGCCGCTGTTCCTTATCACCGATCTCCTCCGCTTTCTTCCATAGCAGTTGTTGGTCCCGTACATCTGCACTGGAATACTCAAGCCTCGAATTGTTCCCGAGCCTGCGGACATAATCCTGGCAAGCTAAAAACTCTTCTGAAGGTTGCTCAGGGAGATCGAAGCAGTACACAACTCGTGCGCCTGCCTCGCACAGGGCGATAGCTATATCAAGTCCGATGCCCCTATTTCCTCCAGAAACGAGTGCGACGCGGTCAGTCAAGGCGAGTTCGTCGAATATCTTCGGGCGGGGTTGGATGGAAGGGTTGGCTTCTGCCGCCAAGGCAGCTTCAATCCCTAAAGGAGCTATTGGTGATACGGATTGTGTCTTCACTTTCCTGGAAGATGGTTATAGAATTCGACCTCAACACCTACGGGCTCTACTCACTGACGGGCTTCGGACGCCATTGTAAGTGGGTGGGAGGTGGGTTAGATGTTGCAATAAGAGAGAATGCCTCCACGGGCTGTCTTTATAGACTACTGAGTGGTCCGTATCAGCATCGCAAATTCTTTTCCGTAAAAGCAATGCTTGATGCAATGATGGCAGCTGCGGAATGATTCCCGGAGTCTCGGCGGTACCTGCTCTTCTCACCCTATTGTACCCTCCATGCAAACAGATCTGTTTCTGCAGCTTTGACAAAGGAATATGAATGAGAACGAGCAGGACGAATGGTAACGGTTGGACGCCGAGGAAACACTGGCTGTTTCACAGCTGTCGACGCCTCAGAAGGAGAACTACCGTCTCTCAAGTTCTGCTAGGCGCTATTCAATGGGTTCAGGTCAGGATCATGATGTGTTCCTATGGGAAGTGATTTAAATTGGAAATCGTGTAGCCCTGCTAGATGATCCGCTACCAGCGGTGACCTGGCACGATATCAGAAAGTCACGACATGTCCGCGTACGGTGCGACTTGGTACCTAGTAACCTGTAAAGGAACTTCAGTCAAGGCGCCACGACCTGATTCCGCAGAGGCTCCTCCACCTGAAAATTGAAAACTATTTATGGCTGTCGTCAGACTTAACCAGTGTTGCTTAGCTGTCTTACACATTTGCGAAGCTGTGATAAGTCGTCATATTATAAAGCCAGTACCAACTCAATATGGTTGGCATGTCGGATTCTTCCAGACCCGGCTTCGACGATGGTGACCGAGTCACCGACCACCCTCACTGCGATACTGGCACATACCGCGCGTAAAAGGTAATCTAGCTGTCGATGTCAGCAACACAGTACAAGGCTGTTTACATAGAAAGAAGAACAGTGGAGTGTGAATACGAATTTACAAGTTGCTGAGAGAATAATTTCCGCAACTGCCTTCGTTCCATCAAGCACTGCTATGCCAAAAAAGAGGTTCGCGATCCCGATACGGACCGCCCAGCAGTTTATAAGGACAGCCGTGCGGGCATTTTCTTTCGTTGTAACGTATAACCTATTTACAATGGCGTCTGAGATTCGTCGGTGAGTAAAGCCCAAATGTGTGGGAGTTGATCCTTCTAACAATACTCTAGGAAAGTGAAGACACAGTCCGCGTCCCCGATAGGTCCTTTAGGCATCGAGGCAGCCCTTGAGGCGAAAGCCAATCCTTCTATCCAACCTCGTCCGAGGATATTCGATGAGTTTGCTGTGACTGACCGTGTCGCACTCGTTTCTGGAGGAAACAGGGGCCTCGGACTCGAAGCAGCCATTGCCCTGTGTGAGGCAGGTGCACGAGTCGTGTACTGTCTTGATCTCCCCGAGGAGCCTTCAGAAGTGTTCGTAGCTTGCCAGGATTATGTCCGCAGGCTCGGGAACAACTCGAGGCTCGAGTATTTCAGTGCGGATGTACGAGATCAACGACTGCTATGGAAGAAAGCAGAGGAGATCGGCGATAAGGAACAACGGCTCGATATTTGTGTCGCGGCTGCTGGGATTTCTAAGCCTCCCATGGACTGTTTGGAATATTCTGCAGAAACGTTCAAGGAGGTACGTCCGCTACCCAACTAAACCTAGATCCTAGTCCCTGATCGCCCATCCCCCCTGTTCAAGGTCATCGACGTGGATACAGCTGGGGTTTTCTTCACGGCACAGGCTGCTGGGCGGAAAATGGCACGCTTCGGTCGTGGAGGCAGTATCATTTTGTTCGCCTCTATAGCGGGCAGTGTCGGTGCCCCGGTATGGTCAATTCCGTCTTAAAAGGACTGTCATCATCTATGAGCACATTTGCAGGACGGCGGAATGATTTCATACGGCTCGGCCAAGTCGGCCGTTCTGCAAGTGGCTCGCAGTATGGCGTGTGAGCTCGGAAGCAAGAAGATTCGCGTGAATTCGTTGTCGCCTGGTTTCATACGTACTCCGTCCGTACGAGTTTTCTAGATGGGCATTTTTGATAGCTGGATAGCTGAGCCGCGGTGCATAGGATGACTAGCAAATTCCTCGATACACGATCCGATATACTCGACGGATGGGTGCGCTTGAGCCCACTTGGACGGATTGGAAGAGCTGACGAGATCCGTGGCGTCGTAACGTGGCTTGCCTCTGATGCGTCGAGTTTCTGCACGGGAAGCAAGTGAGTAGATTCAACAACACTAATTCGTAGGATACTCACGTATAAATCGGTAGTATTATCCTCGACAGTGGATATTGCGCGCAGTAGTTATGTGCTATCCGAGAGGCGTCTCGGAAATGGAGAATGTCGCACGATGTTGTCTGGTATAAGGTAGGTGACGTAGTGTTAGTCGTGGGTTTAGGAGCTTACTGGAAAACCAGAGGAATGGACTGCACCTGCTTAAGAGTGAATGGACGTCTACGATTGGAATGTAACGCGCAGTTCACAATACAGGGAATGCGGGACATGCGAGAGGGAGAATGCGGAAATGTAACAGGTTCGACAAGCGGCGGCTTCACTTAGCATATCATGTAATCACGACTGCAACCCGAGCCCTCGATCACCACTAGCCTTCAAACGAGCCCGACTTGAAAAATTCAACCAGGTTCGTCTTACCTTTTGTGGCTTTTACCGTTCCCCGTAAGCATGCTTTCCCGGCGTGGAGTAAAACAAGGAAGAGGAGGAGCGAGGTGTGCGCTTGATATGGGTGGGTTACTAGCTCATTCTAGTCGCTTCGTGATCGATGGAGGATTTTACCGAAGGCGAACAGAGGGGGGTAATCAGCATTATTGCTAGAATTCGTATCAAAAATTTGCCAGGAATAGAACTGTTACTACTCTGTTGCGGGTTGATGAGTATGATTCATACGGCGTGGTAGAGGGAAAAACGCGAACAAAGGAAGAAATCCTCGATCGATGCCTTCATCGTACTGAAACCCTTGATTGACCGATTACAACGGAGGCCAGAAGTGTTGTACATACCGATACCGTGTTTCTGCCGGAATGGGCATTGATTGGAATTGGTCATTGGTCGCTGTGGTCATATGATACTGCAGTTAACTTTGTAGTTGGGTCAGAATGATAACAAGCCAATATTCCAATTCATTTGCTGGGTAAAGTCCCCACGAGTATTGAACTCCAGCACGTGGAGACAATAATACGTGTGGGTGGGCGTCATTAGAGATGGCAGACGGCGTGATACGATTGAAGAATCAGGCAAGTTACGGCAGGTGTGCACTGGCTGAAACTGCATCATGTCTGTCGTATCCTGATAGTCACCAGTTCAATGAACCATACCATAAGGCCCTCCAGATGCCCTTGGACGCTACAACAGCAAACAAATGTTAGTACTAACCTGTCTTATGTAACTAGTAATATCTTGTAACACGGCGGAAAAAGCGTTTCTCAGTCCAACGGTTCTCGTACGGTATGAGTACGAGAACAAATAAATGGATGTCGTTAGCTCTAGGTATGAGAAGAAATGAGCAACGGCTTCGTGATTGGAGGACAGCGGTGAAGTCCGGGGCAGGATAAATTTAGATGGATAATGTCGGCGATACTAAAGAGCAGTGGGCTTCGCAAACTCGTGTTCGGATCGAGGAAATGCGGTCAGGTCAAGATCAGATGCACCTGCGTCAGGGCATAGTTGCTAGGAATGTCTGCACGCTGTAGTGTTTCGGCGGGCATTAGCGAACCATATCGAACGGCGACTTCCCAGCGCAATGCCTAGCAAAGGCGGGAACTCGAACCGGGCGCCACAATCTTGCGGCTCCGACGTTGTTCAATGGAAGACTGGTATGCTTGAAGCAAACTAAATGCTATAGAGAATGAGCACTCAGTCGAACAGTGGAAGTCGCTACGGAGTAGAGCTTGTGCCTGCACCGTGCTGACGGGAGTACACCCATGGAAAACCATCGTAATAAAAACAACAGCGGTAAGGTGCTGGGGACAGCATCACAGCGCTCATCAGTAACATTTTGCACAATATAACCTCGTACAATTACAGTGTAGAACTCGTTGGGAAAGTCTACAGCGGTCAACCAAGCCCATTGACGCTGGAAGAATAGTTAATGTCACCTTTGAGCCCCGCTGCTTCAGGACCCCATCTTTCAGAAGCTTGGCCCGCTATCGCAAAATTGCGTTACGACATTCGCTTGTTCGCGATCACCAGTTATCCATCGTAAAATTACCTCGGACCGGCATCTACACTCTCGATTGATCAACTCGCCCCTGGACCTGTAACATGCCTCGTGCACGAGGTGGCACCTGTACCGCTAAAGACCGTTTCAGAACTGCACGGGTTTGCTGGCTGGACCGTGACTTGTTCACCATGCAAATGGTGACGCAGTCTATCTCCTTGCCAATTCCGTTTCCACCAACACAGCCCAAACTTACTTTCCAAGTGTCTTCATGCTGCGACGGCCATCCAGTCTTGGGTCTAGACAATGCACGTTCATGAAAGTGAGATATGGAAGATTGAAACCAGCGGTGCCGTTCATGTCGTACCGCTTTCAGGAGGATTGGTTTCATATTCGGGTGAGCTAGGTGCCAACCGGTTGGCAATGAGGCGAGAAGCACCTGCGGACCTGTGAGGTCAGCAGAACTTTGATAAACATGCCACAAGTGAGGTGCGAGTTGACACGCATTTCGATGGGAAAGGTGGTGGGTCCGCGTGTACTCTGCGCCAATCTGCGGTGGAGCCGTCCAATTCCAGGCAGAAGGTGACGAGATCGCTCAAGAAGCTGGTTTACGCAGCAGTTTCATGGTTTGGTTCAAGAGGTGGCCAACCGGCGAGAGATATCCGCTGTGACAGATTAGCGCCGAAATATAGTTAGTTGCCAACGAAACACAAGAGTCCACGACTGTTTTTTTTTGTCCTACTGTCTGTTCAAGGTTAATGATAGCACAATTTGTTGGACTGAATAGCGTCAGCTGCGACGACGAAGGGGGAAGAAAAGACGAGGAATGAGTTTGACGGAAGCAAACCTTGTGAGCTTGACCGGTCGAGGCTGGTTTGGATGGAGTGGCTCGGCGTCAGGGTCGACCCCAAGTCTAACTAATGGGTCCCTGTCAACTTTCAAAACTTCGCCACCAACCCCATCCCCCCACTCACATTGCTATTACTTACCGTCCCCCACTCGTTGACGTCCCGACGCAGGCTTTCCCTCCTATCCGACGCTCCATCTGTTAATACCTGTCATTCGCTGGGCAGATGTACTGCCGACCACCATACTAGCCTCAAGCCAACAATCTCACAAGACGCCCTCCTACCTTTGTACAATCTTCCGCTGTCTGGAATAATTTCGGACCTCTGTGAATCGTCCGTGTCTAACATACTACGCATTTGACGGATCAGGGTTGTCTGTACCTGTGCCCCGTATCTCCTCCTTATTCCCTGCTCGCTTTTCTTCCAATGCCAAGCGTCCCTGGCACGCGCCCAACCGTCCGGCGAAGTAGGAGAACTGATAGAGAGCGCCCTGCACTAGCCCCTCGCGATGAAGGCACGGGCGGGAGTTCGGGCATTGTCCTTAGTATGGACATGGTTTGGACGAGCTATTACGCTGTGTAAGTCTTGCATGGTTCGCTCGAATTTCTCCCTTCGCGTCGGAAGCTGCAGTCAAGCGTCTGCATAGACGTGCGCTGTTCCACTTGTCCATGTAGTGGTCCCGTTTCTCGGTTTATCCCTTTGCTGCACTGCGCATATGTGCCAACTGAACATCCTCTACGTCCGTGGTTTGAGCGTTTACTGATTTTGCATTCAGAGCGTACACAGTCCCGGTCCAAATAGGCACCTCTCTACAAAATTTCTCTCTCCAAGTCGACACAGGTTCATCGGACCTTGTGAGTCATGCCGTTGCTGTGCTCCACGAATCATTCTTATTTGGTCCCCTGCCAAACGGGTTGTAGTGGGTCGCATCAAAATCTTGCTCCACAAGTCCGTGTTCTTCTACAAACGGACGGTTGTATGATCCAAGCTCCTCTTCGACCTCAACGGGTAAAGACTTCACCATCGAATACCTCGAGGGATCCGTCAGCGGTCCCATCGTATGGGACACGGTCCAGATTGGGACATACAGTATCACGAACCAGGCACTTGGTAAGAAATTCTCATTAGACTCAGTGCTACAACCTGGAGGTTGATCATTTTAGGTGCCGCTACGTCTGTCAATAATGAGCCCTTGTCGTACGAGTTCGATGGCATCCTGGGCCTCGCTCTCCCCTTGAACTCCGTCATACAACAACAGATTCCTGCGCAGATCGGCAACAACCCTGATGGCGCAGCTCTGTCTTCCAATCTATTGTCTATGACACCCTCCAGCGCTGCTCCATCACAACCTTTCTTTTCATTATCTCTTGCTAGACCGGGCTCGGATGAAATACCTTCCCTCCTCGGAATCGGACTGCATCCGTCGCAAGTCATCTCTGATCCCACTCAAATCCGGTATTCACAGCTGGTTAGCGAGAGCACGGGCGAGCTCTACTGGAAGACGAACATCATGGCGATCACAGTATACGTCAATGGCCAAGCAATGCCAGTGACTCTCCAATCTCTGTCGGGAACGGTACAACCAACTGCTGTTCTCGACTCTGGTATGCCGGTGATACTGACGACGTCGACAATCGCGAATGGCATATACGGCGCTTTGGGCATTAGCCCCGGCTCAGACGGTCAATGTACGCCTCCTCACACTTCGCGGTGTCCTCGTTTTGCTTAACGAGGCTTCCTATCAGATTATGTCCCCTGTACGACACCTCTGAATATGACCATTACGCTGCAGAATCAACCTGAACTCCCCATTCACCCTCTTGACTTGACCGCTGAACCATCAGGCCAGTCTAGTGCGCAGTACTGCATTGGGCTCATCCAATCCGCCGACACCCAACTAGAGGAAAACACTGCCATAGGTGACATGGTCCTTGGTGTCCCATTTATGCGGAACGTGTACACGGTAATGGCGTATGAGATGCCGAATTCTGGGGGGATCTTCAATACCCCGGTCTCGTCGGGATTGGAGCCGACGCTTGGGTTGCTAGGTCTGACGAACGCGACGCAGGCGATGGAGCAGTTTCATACTGTACGCGTTCTTAACCAGCCACTCGATGGGGGGCAATCGTCGAGTCCGAGCACGTCGCAAAACGGCCTCTCTGTTGGCGTGGAGGTGCTCCTCGGCCTTATTGGCTTCTTCGTACTTTGCTTCGTGTCGTTTGGGTTGCGGTGGTTCTTCGCGAGACGGAAGTGGCGAAAACAAGATGAAGATGCATCCTCCCCGACGTCGTCGCACAGCGAGCGAGAATCGGATGACAAGGTGGAGTATAGTACGTATGAGCTTATGAGGCGAGATTCGCAGTCAAGCAGCGTTGAAGATGTGATCGTCCCTCCAGATGTCCTTCGCGCACTAGCGTCGGAGCCGGTGCATGGGGGCCGAGTCGTGTCGCAGTGCACCGTCGACAGTGGCCAGACATACGTCGAGGAGACTGGAAATGGCTTGGAGGAGTTTGGCCTTAAGGATCACAAGGCAAAGGTGACGTCAATGGGAACCGAGACCGCGCCGTCAACGTGGCGGGATACCTTCGTTGGGTCAGAGGGGAGTGGAACGCCGACGTCTCCCGTGTTCCCATCCCGCCACCGCACGGCGAGCGAACTTGTTTCTGTGCCATTACTTGCGCACCACCAATCACATCATCGGCGAAGCGAATCAGACGGGAGTGATTTGGGAGAGTTCGGGGTGTCGTCGTTCGGAAATGGGGGGAGCATGGCCGGAATTGGAACTGCCGTGCGAGGGAGTCAGATCGATCCCGATCTTGGTGGGATAATGCATGTGAGGATGAGGAGTAATAGTAGTGGGATGAGCGGGCTGTCGACGGTACTGCTGCGTCCACCCCCAGGCCCACGCTCAAGTATGAATTCGCTGTCGAGTCGGAGAGGTGTTATGGGCCCACGAGAGCCGAGACCGCGGAGCGTGGCATCGAGAACTGCAACTGCGGCACCTACCCTTGAACGTCCGTATCCTTCTGAAGATGACAGAGGTGAAGGGTGGGCGGAGTCTTCTCCAGAACAAGATGCGCAGCCACCACCGTCATGACCAGGGGCCCTACCCATGACCGAATTTTCGATTTTAGCCTTTCCGTTGGGATTGGATGTATGTTCACACTTGTTGCGATGCGCCACCACCACGCCGATTTCGCCCGCTTGTCATGCTTCTCCATGTCTCGCCTTGATACACGTCCTGTTATTTGTGCACACCGCTGCTCACCATGTTCCTATCCGCATTCCCTCTTCGCACACTGTCACTATCTCCCCATCACGTTCCTTACCCAGCACATAAATCCTCCATCCTTTCTCGTTTAGCACCATCGCACCCTTTTCCTCCACGTGTCGCATACTACTGTAAAACTTACAAGGACCTCTCGGACTTATTTTGGATTCGTTTCGCGGACGTTCTCATTTACTTGGTTTCTTTTTTTCGTTGTCGTAACACAACAGTATCTACAATCCATTGTGCCCTATCCTACTACCACGTACTTATGCATCACATGCTGACTTCCAGTGGTCGTAGTTGCTCACACTCACAGACCTTGCACCTCTACGAGGGCGACTGTCAATCTGTTGGAAGAAACTTAGTAGTATGTAATGGGGCACGTATTGTGAGAATGCAAGGTCCCAGAAGTGACATGTCAGTGCATGCATGCGTGGCAATACTGTGTCGTAGCGCGGACGATCAGCAACTTTCGCAATGAACGTTTAGACCGTCACTGAGGAGGAAACAACTTTGTAGCGCAACTTAGACCACTCACTACTCACCCGGGCATAGCAATGCCCAGATTATTGGTGGGTATACCGATATAGATCTTACACGAGTCCGTAACCCCATGCCCACCAACACTAGGCATCCACCAGCCACACGCCAACTGGTCTGAACACTCGAAAACTTCCGTTTCGGTTACTAGCTCTTCATCATCGCATTCATGACTCCTAGGTATTTCAGTGCATTATGGCGTTCACGGCGGCGTTCGCCTTTGAGCAGCGGCACAGTCGCTCAAATAAGTACGCTCTGGGTGATGGAGAGACTCATACTTCTGTACTGACCGGTGTTCCTTGCCTGCACTCTGTCCCAGGCAACGCTGATGATCATTTTCTTGTGTCGACTGAAACTGATCATCCCGTCCCTGCACTTACTGGAGCTACCCATGCAGGTTCTTCCATGAGCATTCCCGCCCTTGCATTGACAGGCACTGCGACTCGCCCACCTTCTTCCCAAGGCAATACAAAGGGCGCTGTCCCTGCTTCGTCTGTGGGAGTACCTATGGGTATGTATTTTACTTAAGAAGAACTGGCGAAGTCTAATATCGATAATCAGTGACGACTTCTTCAGAAACAACTTATCACCTAGATCCTTCCCAAGCTAAGAAGAATGTTGGTCGCATCCGTCGTTTTCGCGTCCTGGTCATGGGCAGAGCAAATGCGGGTAAAACTACGATCTTGCAGAGGGTTTGTAATACTACAGATCAACCGGAGATTTTTGATGCTGAAGGAAGGGAGGTATGTGGAATGAATTATCCCTGTGTGCCTGGTCAAAGTGCTTGTTTATGTACAGGTTGATGCCAGTGTAGTACAAGGTACACGGATGGTGAGACCCCCAGAACTGTATGTAACTTTCTGTTGACCGTATTCAGCGCGGCTACCACAACATTGAGGATGAGTTGGTCTTTGGCAGCAACTCACGCTTCGTTTTCCATGAGTCCTGTGGCTTCGAGGCTGGCAGTGAAGCACAGTTTCAGAAGATGAAGGAATTTGTGATGCATCATGCTACCACTCCCAATTTGCAGCAACGAGTACATGCCATTTGGTAAGAATTTCCTGACTAGTACTCTAAGTATGGTGATGTGATTCTCATACGTTAATGGCTCAGGTTTTGCATTCCACTGAATGAGAGCCACAGGATGGTTACAGCTGCTGAAAGCAAGTTCTTTGAGGAGTGTAATACAGGGCATGGTATGTCAGCAAATACCTACACATGTTTTCCTATAGAAAATTGAATGTCATAGTCCCAGTGATTGTAGTACTAACAAAGGCAGATGCCTTGGAGCTGGATGCTTGGGATGAACTTATGGACAAGGAACTAAGTGAAGATGAAGCACTACGAGAGGTTGCAAAGGTGGAAAGGGAGATGTGTGTTAGGCATCTCACGAAGGTCAAGAGTTGGTTACAGGCATCAAAATTTCCACCACATGACTTCCAGTTATTGAAAGGGAAGTGTTGATTGCATTGCTGTGATATGTAACAGGCCTAACCAAAGATCATTACAGGGATGCAAGATGAAGGTGCTGATTGCACAGCTCTGATAGAGTGCACAGCAAATGCTCTGAATGAGGAGAACCTGCAAAAGCTTCTTATATCAACACAGCAGTCCAGTCTGGGATTATGTATAGAATTTGCAATAATGAAGTGAGTATGAAGTCTGAAGCTCTGACATGTACATACTTACAATATTCAGGGCACTGAGAAAGTGCATGGAGTGTAGATTTGGTTTTCAGGAACCAACAAAGTTGGGTGCTGTTTTGTCAACATGGTTTCCATATGTAGGGTGGGAAGTTTCTTGTATGAAGTTGTGTTGACTATTTGACAGGCAGTATGTAAAATAATTGAAAATCATGTTGAATGCATGCTGACAAGCTCACTTCTATTCCCCTGTGGGCTGACAGGATGTCAGTGGAAACCTTGGCAGTTGATGAAGGATGCATACTGACCATGCTTTCTCTCATGACTTGGGTTGATAGAGTGTGAGTGAGGTCATAGCAGGTCATGGAGGATGCAAGCTAACTGTGTTTACTCTCTCATGGATTTGGAATGGTAGAATGTGAGTGGAAGTGGCAGGTGGTTGTAGATGCATGCTAATCATGGTTGCTCCTACCTGCATTGATATGTATTTGCAGTATGTGAGTAGGGCAATGATAAGAGGTGGTGAATGTATACTGACCATATTATCCCCAATCTCATGGACTTGGGTTGATAGGGAGTGAGTAGAGTGTTGGTGGGTGCCAATGGTGGATGCATGCTAACCATGTTTGTTCCCACTCTCTTCAACATGGTTGGTAGCAAGTGAGTTTAAAGATGGTGGAAGGTAGATGCAAGCTGAATATGGTTGTTCTTGTCCTCATGGATTGGACTGATAGGATGTAAGTGGAATGATGGCAAGTGGTAGTGGATACACACTGAATATGATTGTTCCCACCCTTGTTGATAGAGTGTGGGTGGAGTGATGGCACATGGTACTTGACACATGCTGACTATGATTGTTTCTACACTCTTGGGCTTGGATTGATAGGGAGTGAGTGCAGTGATAATGAGCACAGAGGTGCATACTGACCATGTTGTCTATGGATTTGGGTTGACAGATTGTGAGTGGAGTTGTAGTAGGCAGTTCTGGACACATGCTAACTGTGTACTTTTCCACCCTCATTGGCTAGGGGGTGAGTGGAATCATAACTGGTGGTAGTAGACAGATATTGACTATGCTTGCTCCCACACCCTTGGACTTGGTGATAGAGTGTGAGTGGAGTAATGCCAGGTGGTTGTGGATCCGTACTGACCATGTTATTCCTATCCCTGTGAATTGGGGTTGTTAGGTTGTGAGTAGAGTGGTAGTGGGTACTGGTGGATGCATGCTAACCATGTTTACTTTAACCCTCATGGATTTGGGTTAATAGGGGGTGAGTGGAATAATGGCAGGTCACATGGCTGTGTGTTGACCATTGTTACTTCTACCCTGATGTGCTTGAATGGATAGCTTGTGAGTAGAGTGACAATGGGTGGTGTTACTTGCTGACCCTGTGTGGGCCTGCCTTGTTTACCAGGATGTGAGTGCCAAGTGAAGTGATGATGAGGATACATATTTACCAGTTTTTCTCCCACCCTCATGGACAGTATGTCAGTTGGCTGCTGGTAGCTGGTGGAGGATGAACACTGACCATGTTCATTGCTATGTTCATGGGCTTGGGCTGACAGCTGGTGGGTAGAGTAATGAGAGGTGGTGGATGAAGGCTGACCATGTTTTCCCCCACCCTCTTGGATCTGGGTTGATCTGGGTTGATAGCTTGTGAGTGAAGTGTTAGTAGGCAGTGGTGGATGTATGCTGACCATATTTGCCTTGGTGCTCATACTCATGGATTTGGTTATAAAGCATGTGAGTAGTGTCATGGCAGATGGTAGTGGTTGTATACTGACTATCTTTCCTCTTGTCCTTGTGGACTTGGGTTGATAGAGTGTCAGTGGAATTTGGGCATGGCAAATGTGTACTGATGATTTTTTCTCCTATCTTGGTAGGGAGTAAGTGGAGTGATAGGAAATGGTGAATGGATGCTAACTATGGTTGCTTCCACCTTCATGGACTTGGATTGATAGTCTGTGAGTGATGTGCTGGTGTGTGGTGGGGAACATGTGCTGAATATGGTTGCTCCCAACCTCATGGATTTTGGTTTACAGTATGTGAGCTGAGTGATGGTATATGGTAGTGGATGGATGCTGACCATGTTTGCTTCCCACTGATGGATTTGGGTTGATAGCGAGTCAGTGGAATGATAGGATGTGGTAGATGGATACTGACTATGTTTTCCCCCATGCTTATGGACTTGGGTTGTTAGGTTGTGAGTAAAATGGTGACAGGCAGTGGATGATGCATGTTGACCATGTTTATTCCCATCACTGGACCAGGATGTGAGTGAAGTAATAGGGGGCAGTGGTGGATGAATTTGACCATGTTTATTCCTACCCTCATGGACTTCACTTTGCAGTATGTGAGTGGAGTAATAGTGAGTGGAGGAGGATCTATGCTGACTATGTTTCTTCCCATGCTCATGGATTTGGGTTGATAGGATGTGGGTGCTAAGTGCTGGCATGTGGTATATAAGCTGACCATGATTGTTCCCACCCTTATGGACTTGGGTTAATAGTGGGTGAGTGGAGTGAGGGTAGGGTGGCAGATCCAAGCTGATCCTCTGTCATGCACTTGGATTGTTAGTCTGTGAGTGAAATAATGACAGGTGGTGATGGATGCATGCTGATCAGGTTTACTCCCACCCTCATGTCCTTGGGGTTTGGTAGCAAGTAAGTAAGGCCATGGAAGGTTATGGTAACATGCTAATCATAGTTGTTCCCACCCTCATCAACTTGGGTTGGTAGTATGTCAGTGACATTGTGACAAGTGGCATTCAATGGATGCATGCTGATGATGGTTACTACTGCTATTGTGGATTTGGGTTGATAGGGAGTGAGTGGCAGGACAGCAAGTAGTGGTGGATGTGTGCTGATCATGTTGTTGCCACCCTGGTGGGTTTGGGTTGATAGGGAGTGGGTGGAGTCAAGCCCAGTAGTGGTGGATGTATGCTGACCATTGTTTGGTGATTTCCTCATGGACTTGGGTTGATAGAGGGTGGGTGAAATGATGGGACATGTATGGTGGAATAGTATGCTAATCATGGTTGTTCACATCCTGATGGACTGTGGTGAACAGCTTGTGAGTGTAATTATGGTAGTTGGTAGATGCATGCATGCTGATCAATTTGCTTCCTACCTCTTGGACTTTGATTGGTAGGATGTGGGTAGAGTCCTGGGAGGATATGCAGTTGCTGACTATGTTTTCCCTTACCCTCTATGGTTTGGGTTAATAGGAAGTAAGTGGGGTCATAGCATGCTTTAGTGGTTGCATACTGATCACACTGCAAGCATTTCACAATTATTCTTCAGAAAACATGCTGAAAAAATTGAAGAAAGTGATACTCTTTTTTGACAGCTGTTTTCAAAGAGAAAAGGCAAAAATAATATTTTCTTTTCTTTGCATGACTTTCCACAAAACATTGATTGATGGTAATACCCATTAGCATAGAAGCTAATCAGCACTACCATCAATTCATTTTTTTGCACAGAAAAGACAAAGAAAACAAAATATTATATTTGCATTTTTTATGTGAACACAGCCCAAATAAAAGAGTATCTCTTCTTTCCATTTTTTCAACATATTTTGGCAAGAAAAATTGTGAAATGCTTGCAGTGTCATGTTTGCTATCTCTGGTGAATTTGGTTTGGTAGCTTGTATGTGGAGTTGTGCTGAACAGTGATGACACCCTGCCAACTACGCTTTACCCTTCTGGATTTGGCTTCATAGGAGGTATGTTTGCATCATTGCATACACTGTGCAAATGGTGGATGTATGCTAAGCTTATTTTTTTCCTGCTGTGATGTACAGTGAGTGAAAAAACGTGTGCAATGTTTGGCTGTTTTGTACTAAGTCCAGTGTAGCGCCATGAGGCATGGGAATCCTGCTTAGCCTTGGTGAGGTGGGTGGTAGTACTCACTCTTGGCTACAAAATGGTCCCATGGTCACATGATTTGGTGCAGTAGTCATTGAGATATGTCCATTATAAAACAGCTACACCATTGCACACATTTATTCACTTTTGGGCTGGAAGTAAAATCTGAGTCAAATGAAGAGATAATTGTGGTTGTTTGGTCCTACAAACAAAGATACACATATAAACATTGTATCTGAGTTTGAACAAGTTCACACGCTTCTTTATTTCCAACCTTTACCACCATGAGATCCATCTCCTCCACCCAAAGGAATACTATCCTCACTATGCTTGATTCTGGTCATTCTCCTTCCTCTATTGCCTCCAGTACTGGCCTACATCACTCTACCATCTCTAGACTTCATTCCAAGGAGCATTCCAGCCTGCAGAAGTCCACTGGAGGTCGTCCATCCAAGCTTTCCCCTGCTAATGTCCACCATGCCATCCACCTCATCTCAACTCAGAAGGCAGACAATGCTGTGCAGGTGACCAAAACTCTCACCAATGTCATCAACCAGCCCCTCCACCCAAATACTGTTCGCCAGCACCTGAAGAAGACTGGTATGAAGGCTGTGGTAAAGCGAAAATGACCTATCCTCTCTGCCAAGCATCGCAAGGCAAGGTTGGACTTTGCCTATGCCCATAAAGATTGGACTTTGGAGGACTGGAAGAGGGTGGTATGGTCTGATGAGACTAAAATTAATCGCCTGGGGTCAGATGGGCGCAAATGGGCATGGAAAAAGCCAGGGGAGAAGCTGAATGATAGGCTAGTAGAGGGGACACTGAAGTTTGGAGGAGGGTCTCCCATGATGTGGGGCTGTATGACCTGGGAGGGTGTTGGGTATGGCACCAAGATTGATGGTAGGATGGACGGAGACCTCTACCTCCAAATTTTGAAGGATGAACTACAAGATTCCCTTGAGTATTATGGTCTCCATCCTCCTGACATCATCTTCCAGCAGGACAATGACCCCAAGCACACCTGCAAACAGGTCAAGGAGTGGCTAGAGGAGCAGGATTTTAGGACTATGGTATGGCCTGCACAGTCCCCTGACCTCAACCCCATAGAACATGCCTGGGGTTACCTCAAGAGGAGGCTTGCAGAGTATGAGCATCCTCCCAAGGGAATACTGGAGTTGTGGGAGAGGACTCAGGTGGAGTGGAACAATATACCAGCTGAAGAGTGTCAGAAGTTGATTGAAAGCATGCCTAGGAGGGTGGAGGCAGTGATTAAAGCAAAAGGAGGCTATACCAAGTACTGATATTCCCCAAATACCCCTCACTTTTCAAAAGTGAATAAACGTGTGCAATGGTGTAGCTGTTTTATAATGGACATATCTCAATGACTACTGCACCAAATCACGTGACCCTGGGACCATTTTGTAGCCAAGAGCGAGTACTACCACCCACCTCACCAAGGCTAAGCAGGATTCCCACGCCTCATGGCGCTACACTGGACTTAGTACAAAACAGCCAAACATTGCACACGTTTTTTCACTCACTGTACCTCCAACTTTCTCTCTGCTCTGACAGCTGAGGGCTGGGCTCATACAAGGGAGCAGCACACAAGCTGAACCTGACACCCTCTCCCAAGCCTCTGTTGCAACTGTCAGCCACCCTTTGGCCAATGTTGGTACCTGTCAGCCCCTGTCAGCCAAGCATTGGTCAATGTTAGCCTACCTTTGTGCATGTCCCCTGGCCTCTGTGAGCATTGGAGATTGTTGGAGTAGGCCTGGACTTAACACCATGCCTAGGCCAGCCCATTGACCCAAAATGAAACTGGCCCCTAAGGCCTTGAGGGGACATCACCTGACTGAGAGTGGTTGCCAAGTAGCAGTGGAGGTGGTCACATGGTGACACCAACAGATGCTGACTGATGCCAACAGGGTCTGACAGCAAACAAGATGGGAATGCATTAGTCAAGTGCTAGCACAAGCAGTTGGCATTGGAGTTGAGTGGAGATGGGGTTAGTGGTATGGAGGGTAAGTCTAACAGGGTTGGGAAGTGAGTGGTACCACAGGACAGGCTAGAGCAGGGGCATGGTTGTGACAATTTGCATGGATAACCTGAGATGTTCAAGGCCTGTCAGGAGCTGTCATCTACAGTAATTCTATTTCTTGCAATGTTAGCTACATTTTCCCACCATCAAACTTTTCATCAGAAGTGAATTTGAAGCTCAGAAAGATGGGAGTCTTAGTGGCCCTTGCCTACAGTGTATGGCAGCATTTATATTTTCTGCTCTGACAATGATGGATACTAATGCCCTCAATCAGCAAACTAACCATCACCTTGCCAGACTCTCAGCACTTCCAAAAATGTCCCCCTCTAGCCAGGGCTGGCCAGATGGATATGCAGAGTTCCCATGGACCCCATGGACCCCCTCTGTTCTGTCCAGGCTGAACAGACTGGAAAGTACGGGACAGCTGGGTGATACCTGGGAGGGTTTGGAGAGTCTATAGCCCCAGAATAATGTGTATGAAAAGTCTGCAAAGCTCTGGGACTGGTGAAAACATGGGGGAAAAATGACTAGTTTGCTGATGAAAACACCTCACACAATCATTAGGATAACTTGTTCTATTTTGTGTAGCATCTTTTCATGCTGTATACACAGTACTATGCTCAGTACAATTTATATCTGACCTCTCACTATCCACTTAAAATTGAGTCATTCTGTTGCAGTCACAGTCATACCATCACATGCATTGTTTCTTGTAACATGCTGTACATAGTATTTAAACCACTAATCTTTGAAAAATGCAAAAAAGAACCTGGATGAATTGACCTTTGACTAAGGATACATATGAAAGTCAGATAGCTACCTTAAAACACTTGTACCATTCCTCCCCATGGGCCATCTGACTCAGGTCCAACTCTACACAACAACCTCTTGGAATGATCACTGTGTTCCACATTGAGTAAAATGGCATCCTTAGTACCACAGGTATCCAAAGTAGCAATCTCCCCTTTGGACCTCTAATCCAACCATCTTGATGCAACTTGACTGGTTCAGCCCACATACTAGCATCCTCCTGCATGAACCCATAAACAAGTTGTCCACTGTTTTGCAATGCATGTGATGGGACTGATGAAAAGCAAATTTGATATCCTTTAACAACTTCAGCTTCTGGGAGTATGTAAGATCTCTGAGAGTGCATGACATGTAACATACTCACCATTTTTTGCTTGACATGAGGTAGGTGCACCAGAACAGGGAGTAGAAGCCTTCACTGGAAACTTCTCTGGTACACTAACCATATCCCCATAACTCTGATCATCACAAACTTCTACATCCTTGTCACCTGAGGCTGAGCACATTCTCTTCCCATCAGGGGAAAATGTAGCTGTATTGATACAAGATGTATGCTCCTGAACAGGGCTGCCAATCTCCATACTTCTCTTAACATCCCATACTCTCATAGTCTTGTCCAAAGATCCACTGACAACCCTCTTCCCATCATGGGAGAATGCAACTGAAATGACAGATGAAGTATGGCCCTGAAAAGGGCTGCCAACCTGTATACCACTTTCAATATCCCATACTACCACAGCACCACCCACTGAGCCTGAGACAAATTTTCTCCCATCAGGGGAAATTGCAACTGATTTCACTGGAAAAATATGCTGAAGTGGGCTGCCAATCTGCACACCTTTCTCAACATCCCACACCCTTACAGTCTTATCCAGAGATCCAGAAACAATTCTCTTCCCATCAGGGGAGAATGCAACTGAAGTGACAAAGGAAGTATGGCCTTGAAGAGCACTACCAATCTGCACACCTCCTTCAACATCCCAAACCATCACAGTCTTGTCTGGGGAACCTGACACAATGTTCTTTCCATCAGGAGATGCTGCAACTGAATGTACTTTGGAAGTATGACCCTCCAGAGGGTTGCCAATCTGTACACCTCTCTCAATATCCCAGACCCTCACAGGGCCATCCCCTCCTGAAACAATCTTCTTCCCATCAGGCAAGAATGCAACTGAATAAACCTTAGAAGAATGGGCATCAAGAGGGCTACCAATCTGCATGCATCCTTCAACATTCCAGACTCCTAAAGTCTTGTCTGAAGAGCCTGACACAATCCTGCTTCCATCAGGGGATAATGCAACTGAATGGACAGAAGAAGTATGACCCTGGAGAGGGCTACCAATCTGTATGCCTCCTTCAACATCCCACACCCTCACAGTCTTGTCTAAAGAGCCTGACACAATCTTCTTCCCATCAGGGCAGAATGCAACTGAACTAACAGCAGACATATTGTCAAGAGACCCACTAATCTGCATTCCCCTTTCAACATCCCAGACCCTCACAATACTGTCCCATGTGCCTGAAACAATTCTCTTCCCATCAGGAGAGATTGCCACTGATCTGACCCCATTATGGCCCTCCAGACCCAGAGGCTTGCCAATCTGCACACCTGTCTCAACATCCCATACCTTCACAGTGCCCCCTCCAGAGACAATCCACTTCCCATCAGAGGAGAATGTAACTGAATTGACTTCAGAAGTATTGTTGAGAGGCCCACCAATCTCCACACCTCTCTCAATATCCCAGATTCTTACAGTGTAGTCCCGTGAGCCTGAGACAACCCTTGTCCCATCAGGGGAGAATGCAACTGATCTGACCCCAGAATCATGACCCTCCAGAGGACTACCAATCTGTACACCTCTCTCAACATCCCAGACCCTCAGAGTGTTGTCCACTGATCCTGAGACAATCTTTGTCCCATCAGGGGAAAATGCAACTGATTTGACTGCAGAAATATGCTGAAGAGGCTTGCCAGTCTGCACACCTCTTTCAACATCCCAGATCCTCACAGTTTCATCCAAAGAGCCTGAGGCAACTTTTTTCCCATCAGGTGAGAATGCAACTGCATCAATGAAAGATGTATGGCCCTCAAGAAGGTTTCCAATCTGCATATGACTTTCAGCATCCCAGACCCTCACAGTAACATCCCTCGAGCCAGTGACAATTCTTTTCCCATCAGGAGAGAATGCAACTGAATTGACATCTGAAGTATGGCCCTCAAAAGGATTTCCAATTTGCACCCCTCCTTTAACATCCCAGATCCTCACAGTCTTGTCCAAAGAGCCTGAGACAACCCTCTTCCCATCAGGAGAGAATGCAACAGAACTGACTTCAGAAGTATGGCCAAGCAGGGCAAGCTGAATAGCTGGCCAACCAGTCAGACCTCCTACAGCAACTCTAGCCAGGTGTGGAAATTTTGGCATGAGCACTGTTGATAGTGATATGTTGGGGGGAACAAATGTGAGGGCAGAGACATAAAGGTGTGGAGTGCTGTGCAACATGACACTGCCAAAATTCTGAATGAACTTGATTCCATCTTCTGCCAATGCCAATACATCCCTGAAGTCATCTTGGCCCTTCAATGTGATATCAGATGTTGTCAATTATAACTACTCATGGACAACTTACCAGTAACCATGTTGCAACAGAGGCAAGAGCATCCTCACCCTTTCCAACCATTCCAAGAAGGCTCAATGCTTCCAACCAGAAGATAATTCTTTCACTTCCAATAATAGCCTTAACCATCACTGCAAGTGTAGGGTCAAACGGAGTCTTCTCCAGATGTCGAGCCCAGAATTGACATGAATAGGAGAGGTGGGGTGGAATGTTCTTCTGAATTCTCTGTGACAGATCAGAAACCTCAGTGTTGGCCAAGTAGGAACTCTCCAGTCCACAGAGGTTGAATCGAAGCTCATCAGAAAGAATCTGCAACATAGCAAAGGCCATGTCTTTTGCATCAGAGGTATCAATGAAGTAGACACCACTCCGCGAAGGATCCATCAAGAAACCATAGAAGGATGGATGGAGAGGCTGGACAGGAGTGGAATGGTCTACAATGCCAGCTAGCACTGGGGAAATGGAACCGAGGACAAGAGTAATGTCATAGCGCTCCTGTCCCTTTAGAGATATTTCATGTACACGACTCAAAGCCACCATGGGAAGAGGCTCGTGTGTCATCACAATGTGGCGCATCACGAATCGGTACTGTTCAAGGGCTTTCCCAGACTGAGGTATACCATTCTTCAGGATCGTCAAGTAAGTCGCATCTAGTAGCATTCTGCCATCTCCAGATTCGAGAGCCATGAGATCATCATAGCATTGTTTTGGAGTTGCTCTGCCTTCACTTGACTTGATATACTCGCAAGCCAGATGAGCCCACTCAAACAGGCCATTGGACTCTTTAACGATATTCTGGACTTGTTTTACTCCAATACAAGGAAGACGACGAAGTTCCTTGGAAACATATAGCCCAATATCACGTTCCACCAACTTCAGAGGAATTCCATCCAGCGAGGTTGCCTTCACATGCGGCGCAGCCTTCATAGCACGTCCAATGTCTGGCAATGCTCTGGACGTCAAAAGGATTCGGAAATTGATGGGAAGAGAGGCAGTATCGACGGAGGTCAGAAGAGATAGGATATGCGCCCTCGACAACTCAGGCCCGCTTTCGTCTAAGCCATCGATTACTACGACCACATTCCCGACGATTTGTTCATTGATCTTGGATAGCGGCTCTAGGATGAGTCTTTTCCACTGCTGCATTACATCAGGTGTGGTCTTCAAATAACGATCCTTCCCAACTACGTCTGCCAAGGCCCGCCGAAAAGCTAGATCATGAGTCGCCAGATCCAGAGCAATGGTGGTCAGGAGCTTCTCCATCTGTTCAGCCGGCCCGTCACGGGCGAAACAAAAGATGGTTCCAAGTCCCCCCACACTTTGCATCCACGACCTGACTGTATGGGCAATGGCAGATTTTCCTCTTCCGGCCTGCCCACGGAGCCATAAGATACGAGGGGCATTGAGGTCGGAAGCAGTTATCCAGTTGATGATCTCCCGCAAAATCTCCGTCCTGGTCCCGTCAAGGCAAACCTTGGTCGTGTTAAGACCTGCATCCCCAACGTAAGCCATGCCTTCGAGTTTGAAGTCTTCGAGTGCGTGGTATATGTTGATTCCAGCACCAGGGACGGTACGGTCTCGATATTGCTGCATTAGGTCATTCAGATTCTCGATGTAGTCACCGGCGACCATTTCTATCTCTTTCCGACCTCTCTTTCTTATTCTGTTCCCTGAAGTTGCGCCGCCTCAGAACACTCGAAGCGATTGGAGAACCATAAAACATACAGAAGTGTTTCGTCCTGGGATGGCTTATAATGACCCGCGTCGCATCACTCATGACCTGTGCAATCATCCCTAACGTCTCTCTCATGCTTTCCATACTCTCGATGGTATCGTCCTCGATAAGAAACGCGTAAACTTTGCTAACCGTACCGAGAAGGTCAGACACCATGTCGTTTAAGTTAGTTTGGTTGATGATGCACTGTGGGGATTAGATGAAGCGAGAAACACATAAAGGTCCAGGGACGTACTTGAGAAGCAGCTATCAAGACCCCTAGCGCAAGCTCGGTGTAGGGGTGGACCTTACGTACACATTTAACCACAGCACAAATACAAGAACGAGACTCTTACATTTGCAATA
The DNA here is from genome assembly GCA_024663475.1 of Pisolithus thermaeus. Lineage (NCBI taxonomy): Eukaryota > Fungi > Basidiomycota > Agaricomycetes > Boletales > Pisolithaceae > Pisolithus > Pisolithus thermaeus. The sequence goes on from JANFAF010000078.1 coordinate 331,098, forward strand.
GTGATAGCGATGCCATTAAATGTTTTCAAAGGTTTGAGGGATGTATCGCGGAACTGTTGGACCTCTGTAGGTGCGGTATTCCCTCTAGTAATGGCGTCGACCGGGCCAAAGTTGCTGCTGCGCGACACAGGAACGGCGTCGACTGCGTTTGGTGCAATACCCATGTCCTCACTGATCGCTGCTGGCGCGGATGCTGGTCCTGGGTTGTCCGTCGCCGATTCGGCCTGCACGACGGAACCACTCGGAATCACTGCAATAGTTGGATGATACGAACGACAGACCTCGCGAGATGAAACCGCCCGGGCTTGTCCTCGTCGTTCCAGAGTCCCCGTACCTGTACCCATTTCAACTGACTCTTTCGCGACAAGACTTGATTGAGGCTGGTTCAGCCGGCGAAAGAGGCGTTTCATCCGGGATAACGTGCCCGATGTTGCAGGAATCGAGGCGACGTTGGCAGAGGTCTGAAACGCTCTTGGTGACTGCTTGATTTCATGAACCGATGAGTGTTATATCCCGGAAGGACTCAAAATCACGCACAGAAGGATTAACATTGGATGTCGATTGAGATGACCTTGCGAAGCCCAAGCGACAACGTTTCTTCGACTGACTGCGAGCCATTGAATGTGTCGTACGACGTTTGTACGTTGGATTCGACACTGGGGAGTTGAAGTACCAATAGGTGCCGTGATGCTGTGGACTGGTCTGCACCACGTGCATATCCGCAACACTATAAGTGTCTAGACTTGACTCCCCTATGCCCAGTGAACTCGATGATCATGCTTCGATGTATATGATTACCTTCCAGGCGGTTATGCCTCATGGAGTGTGCACGCGGATAACATAAAAGCTCGACCTTCAAGTCTGCAAGGCTTCCTAGCATTGGGCCTCCCATCTCGCACAGAGTACGTCCTAGGACATGTTCTGGGACCATTTGGCTTGATTGACCATCCTCCTAGACAATGGGACAAGTCGTAGCAATTGGCACGGCAGTTGTGGCAGCGGCCACAGGACTAGTGGTAGCAGAGTCGTCAACGGACGCGATAGCCATGATTAAAGAGTCTATTCGAACTAGCATTCGAGCTGAAAACCCAACTTTACAAGCCATTGCTAACGCTGAAGATCCAAAAGTACATTCCACGTTCTGTAAATTCAAAAGACTTCGTAAAGAAGGCTGCTCAGGAGGCAGCGGACAAAGTCCAGGCCGCGGAAGCCACTCGGCGAGAGGCAGAAGAGCGACTTAGAAATGGCGTCCAACCTGTCATCTTGCCTACCGCCGAAGAGGTAGAGATAGCGAAAGCCAGGGTATACTACCAGGAGGGTATGTTTCACTTCGCCGTCGTGGGCCTTGCCGGGTCTGGCAAGTCCTCGCTGATCAACGCTCTCCGTGGTTTGCGTAACAACGAGCGGGGCGCTGCTGAAGTGGGTGCTATGGAGACGACGTCCACGATCAGTCGTTATCCGGATCCAAACTCTGACAACCCCTTCGTGTGGTATGATATTTCCCGTGCAGGCGCTCTTTCGCAGCCAGATTGGCTGTACTTCAATAACCGAGCTCTCTTCGTCTTCGACTGTATCATCGTTCTCTTCGACAACCGCTTGACTCAGACGGATATTGACATCCTGGCCAACTGCAGACGCTTTCAAATCCCCACTTACATTGTACGCTCGAAAGCGGACGTACTTGTCCGCAACATCTTAGAAGATATGGAGTCCGACGCTGACGAAGGCGATGGTGCTCAACAGCAGTCGCTTTACGTTCAGGCCTGTGAGGAGTTCATTACGGCCACGCGAGTCACCGTCCAACGCACCCTCCAAGACGCAAATCTACCCGGCCAAAAGGTTTACAAGAAAATTACATTGTTTCCAGCCGGAATCTGTGTACTATAACAAAGGGGGGAAAGCTTTCTCCAGAGACCATTGACGAATAAGAGTTGATGAAGGACTTACTTGAGGAGGCTCGTTCTCGTCGCTGCCGTTCGGTGGGCACTGCTTGACGTCAGTATACGCCGGTGGGTGAGGTACTGGCTCTTCCAATACCTCTACGTTTTCCCCATATGTTTTTGCCTCTATTAAGTTTTTGAGCTTCCTGCAGCTTCTACGTCCAGCTCACACGAATGATTCTAACTGCGTCGCTTTCTTTGCACATTCCACGTTCTGTAAATTCACAATGTACTTGCTGGCAGCTAACAAGAAATCCCGAGACAATCACGCAGTCAGATTGCGGCTCCTAAACTTCTCAGGCGTTGCTGATTTCAGATGCCCTGAGTCGCACGACTTGGCGACTTGGCGTAGGGTCCACTTTGACAACACGCGGAAAGGCATATCCACGCACATCGAAATTCGCTGTTTGCGAGGGAGGGCTGGGGAGTAATCCTAGGCAATTTTGTCGCCGCATGTTGTGGTGTAAGTAATTCGGTGGAGGACGAGTGCTATGAACACGCCAGTCCAGTGGCCGTGGTCTTCGGACCATTTGGAAGACCTGTCTTGACAGTGTCATGCTCTGTCGACGCTATGTAGCGTTAAAGCTGGCAAGAGTTGCATAAAACATACCCGTCTACCCAATGTCACACGAATATTGTCGTGAACTTAGGAGCTGTCTGCATCTGCGTCAGTGGGACGGTCAAGCTCCAGTATACGCTTCCTACGGTTTTTGAATTCTTTGAGTGCGCGGCAAGTCCTGTCATTGAACGCTTCTGGAGAGCCTAGCTTTTACTGACATGTTTAAACGCAGATTCCATTAGTCTTCGCCTGATGACGTGCAGGAGACAAGTCCTATCATGTCTGTGACTTCGTGGTTGTGTGGGCACATTTGTGTATTTGTGCGTCCTTGACAACACAGATGTAAGCTTCCCGCACGCTACATGGATAATTATGCCCGGTCTCATCCCCTGAAGGCGTGAACCACCACGTTTGTGGCGATCATGTTTTGCCCTACGCCCATGAACAGCGTGTCGACCCCAGACTGCCGTGATTCGAGAGTGCACAATTGCCTGGAATCCAGCCTCATGGAGTGTATATACGGATAACATAAGAGCTCAACCCTCGACCCTGCAAGGCTTGCCTGGGTTTTACCTCTCATCTCTCAGAATGTATGTCCCAGCATATGTGCTCCTACTAGCTGGTACTAAACGTCTTCCTAGTCAATGGGACAGGTTTTGGCAGTTGTCACTATCGCAGGGATAGTAGTCGTGAAGGCCGTTCTAGAGTCGATTCGGGCGAGCAACATAACCAAAAACCCGACTTTACAAGCCATCGATAAAGCTGAGGGCCCAGAAGACTTCGTGCAGAAGGCTACTCAAGAAGTAGCAGACAAAGCTACGGCGGACAAAGTACAAGCCGCAGAGGTTGCTCGGCGGGAGGCAGAAGAGCGACTTAGAAATGGCGTTCAGCCTGTCGTCTTGCCTACCTCCGGGGAGGTAGAGGCAGCGAAAGCCAAGGTAGACTATCAGGAGCGCATATTCCACTTCGCAGTCGCAGGGGTTGCCGGAACTGGCAAGTCCTCGCTGATCAACGCATTCCGTGGTTTGCGTAACAACGAGCGGGGGGCAGCCGGAGCGGGTGTTGTGGAAACAACGTCCAAGATCGGTCGCTACCCGGACCCAAACTCTGACAATCCCTTCGTATGGTATGATATTCCCGGTGCAGGGACTCTTTCGCAGCCAGATTGGCTGTACTTCAATAACCAAGGTCTCTTCGTCTTCGACTGTATCATCGTTCTCTTCGACAACCGCTTCACTCAGACGGATGCTGCCATCCTGGCCAACTGCAGACGCTTTCAAATCCCCACTTACATCGTACGCTCGAAGGCGGACTCACATATCCGCAACGTCTTAAACGATATGGGATACGACCCTGATGAAGACGACGGTACTCAATATCAGCCGCTGTATGTCCAGGCCCGTGAGCAGTTTATTACGGCCACGCGGGCCACTGTCCAACGCAACCTCCAAGACGCAAATCTACCCGACCAAACGGTCTACATCATTTCCAGCAGGAATTTACTTACTATAACGAAGGGGCGGAAACTTTCTCCAGAAATCATTGACGAGTTTGAGTTGATGAAGGACTTACTGGAGGAGGCTCGTTCTCGCCGCTGCCGTTCGGTGAGCACTGCTTGACATCTGCGATCACCAGTGGGTGCGGATCGGCGCTTTTAGCACCTCTGTAGGTTCTTCCAGTACGTTTCCCGTCTACCAACTTTTTCTACCTTACAGCTTCTTCGTTCTACTCACGGGACTCAACACCTCTGTCGGTAGTACTTCTGACTGATCCCCTGAACCATCCGTGTATTGTACGCCTAGTAAATGTACTAACCGTGATTCCAGAATGCATGACTCCTCGGAATCTGGTCTCGTGGATAACATACACCAGGGGCGAAGGCTCTCAAGACTCCCCACCTGTCTGAGCTCCAAATTTACCTCTGACAAAAAGCTTCCGAGGGTGGAAGGATTAGGCAGCCCGAGCTACATACATTGAAATTCGTCGACAAGGTAAATACCGTCGTATGTCTACACAGCTGAGGTTGCGACGAGTTAGAAATATCAAAGGTGATCAGACCTCGAGCAAGCTAACTTAATCATACATCTATCGAGGAGTCATGAGGGGTTTTGTTGATAGTCGGCCTACGTGTCATTCAGGAAACGACGTCTTGCTTCCGCCATTTCCTCGAGAGATCGTCTTGAGCCCGACGTCACGGTGATCGACGACGGCCTTCTGGTCTTCGGGACTTGGAGGCCCATTTGTTCAGAAATAACACCTTTCTTACACGACGTTCTACAGGCGCCAACTTCTTCGGTTATCCATGAGATCCGGGACTTCATGTGAACTGTCAAGTTCACGTTGGTCAACCGCAAGGCGACTTTCCTGGATGATGGTGGACTTGGACTCAGTTCCTGAAACGTTATAGTAGAACCTTCAAATCACCTCACTGCCGGGGATCAGGGGAATTTCAGTCGGTTTTGACAAGTGACAAGTTCGAGGTATTTCGCCTGCAGGCCGCAGGGTTCTTCTTTCACAATTTCCGCTTAGTATGCATGGTGACTGTGGTTATTACATGCCACAAGATTTATCTTTTGACAGATCTCAGTGTGCGGTACGAGCTACATACCCATGTCAAACTTGTTGTCAGAAGCAAGTCTGCAACTCAGACCGTAGACATGTTGGGGGCCTTCAGCGGCCTTGGCCGCTTTCAGTGACAAAAGCTCGCCCCTCACGTTGATCTCACAAAGTAGGTCCCAACACATGTATTCTCACTAGCTGGTTCGACTAAACACCCTTTTAGACAATGGAGCAGGTCGTGGCAGTCGGCCGCGCGACGTTCAAAGCGGCAGAAATGTCCGTGAAGGCGAAGCAGTAGAACCGAAAACCCAACTTTACAAGCGGGTCCTCCTACCTATCAAGTCTCTGATCTACTTCCACCTTCATCAGTAGTCATCAACCGTACGCCTCAGGAGCTGGCAACCCACCGCCAGGCGGACCTATAGTAGAATCAACTCCCAGTGCTTCGGGTGCTTTGACCCCTGCCGGCAGCGCTAGTGGCAGTCAGGTTCCAGACCACCTCGATCCCAACAATGTTCCTCTAGAGCTGAAGAAAGAAGGTGCTGAATGGTTCGCCGCGTTTAAGCCAGAAGTGAAACGGGTTCTCAACGTGTCTTTGGTACACATGCTCATGCATAAGACGTATGGTGAACCTGTGTTGTCCCGGAACAATCACTGATCAGACTCTTCAGTGTCGTAGATTGTTTCGGATTTTCTGCTGATCGCAAATACCTCGCTACTGGTTGTGACCGGACGACACAAATCTACGACACTAAAACCGGTCAAAAGACACAGTATGCCACATCAGCACTTTGCGTTACTTCTTCGTTAACTTTGTTCAGTCCACGACAACATAGCGTGCTTGTTGATGAGTCACTTGGACAGGCGGGAGACCTCTACATCCGCAGTGTGTCCATCAGTCCTGTTGGAAGGTTCCTTGCTACTGGTGCCGAAGCTAAACGAATACACGTTCGTGCGTGAGATCTCTGATGTACAGTTTTTCTGACATTGTTTTGCACAGATCCAAGAAACGTATGCACAATGTTTTCGATGGTCATCGGAGAAAGTGTATACCCTGGATTTCTCACCCGATGGTCGGCTCATCGTATCTGGATCCGGGGGTGACACCGTGCGGATCTGAGACATGGCCGATGGCTCCTCGAAAGTTAGACCCTCAATGACTCAGACTCGTTGAATGACAACGCAGGTGCTGCTGGAGTGGGTACTGAGGAAGCGGCATCCAGGATCAGTCATTACCCGGACCCAGTTTCTGACGGTCTCTCCGTATGGTGTGATTTTCCCGGTGCAGGGTCTCTTTCGCAGCGGGACCGGCTGTACTTCCATAATCAAGGTCTCTTCGTCTTTGACTGTATCATTGTCCTCTTCGACAACCGCTTGACCCAAACGGATATTGCCATCCTGACCAACTGCAAACACTTTCATATTCCCACTTACATTGTACACTCGAAAGCGGACATACACATCCGCAACATCTTAAATGATATGGGATACGATCCTGATGAAGATGACGGCACTCAATATCAGTCATGCTATATTCAGGCTCGTGAACGGTTCATTACGGCCACGCGGGCCACTGTCCAACGCGACCTCCAACGTGCAAAACTACGCAATCAGAGGGTTTATATCGTTTCCAGCAGGAGTTTACTTACCATAACGAAGGGGCAGAAGCTTTCCCTGGTGATCATTGACGAGTTTGACTTGATGATGGACTTACCGGAGGCTCGTTTTCGCCGCTTCCTTTTCATGGACACCACTTCACTTTAAGACACACGGGTGGATGAGGTATTAGCAGCTCCAGCACCTCGTGCGGTATCGGCTCTTCTGGCACCTCCATAGGCTCTTCCCAGACGTTTTCTCGCCTACCGACTGTTCCAGGCTGAGATTCTTGTGGCTTCTTAGGTCTACCCATGAGGAAAATTCTAAATTTGTCCCGCAGCGTCGTTTTCTTTATACATGTCGTACACTTCCTCTCATCGAGCCGATCCTTGTTTCCTTGTGCCAGATGGGATGGTGTAATTGTGTATGTCGTTCCTCTGCATTCCACCCTCCGGATATCCTGGCCTAAATGACCCTCCTTTCTCTCCACACACGCGAACTGTGGCGAACGGTGTGTGTGTGCACAGAAATCACCTGCAAGGGGGCCTGCCAATCAGCAGTCAAAATGCAGTTTCTAAATCTTCCAAGTGTCATCCATTTCAGGTTCACCAAGTCACACGGGTTGGTATATGACCCTTGTTGAAAACACGCGGAAAGGGTGATGTCCAGGCTGCATCGAGGTTGAAATTTGTCGTTCAATTGTGAAGGAGGGCCAGGGGAAGTTTATCGTTACGGGTAGCGGCGTAGGTGGTCGATCCGGTGGAAAGCTTCAAGGTACCATGAGCACCAATTGCTTGGCCAGGGCCTTCGGAACATTCGGAAGCACACTCGAGGGACCCGCCTCAACGATAACAAGTCCCGTCAACGTCCTATGAGGCGTTAGAGCTATCGAATGCCACATAAGATATACATACATACGTTCAGCGTCGTGCGAATATTTAGCAGTTACCCGCACCCGTCTAACCGCGGACCCCACCGCCGGCCGGTTCTCTATCTGGTGACTCATGCTGAGGACAGAGCTTTTGAACTTACAGAATTATGCCCCTAGCACGGTCATTTCGCGGTCGTGACGGGGACTACACATGGCGGTTTTTTTTTCCCTGCGGTGAGGTGGCAAATTTGAGGTCTTTCAGCAGGGTTCACCAATTTCTACTATGCATGATTATTACATGCCATAGGATTTACCTTATCGACAAATTTTAGTGTGTGGTACGAGCTAAGTTACATATATGCCCACATCAAGGTTGTCGCCAGAAGTGAATTTGAAGCTCAGATGAGTGAGGAGTCTTGAACGGCCTCAGCTTGCAGTGGTAAGACCTCTCCCCAAGGCTTGCCCGCATTTGACCTCTCAGGCTGATCTCACAAAGTAGGTCCCAGCACACGTACTGTCCCACCGTTTGGTTCGACTGAACATCATCGTAGACAATGGGGCAGGTCGTGGCTGTCGGCCGCGCGATGTACAAAGCGATAGCAGCGTCCGTAAAGTCCATTGTAGAGTCGATTCGGGGAAGCGCCAGAACCGAGAACCCGATTTTACAAGCCATCTTTACAGCCGAGAGCCCAGAAGACTTTGTGAGGAAGGCTGCTCAGGAGGCAGCAGACAAAACTACAACGGACAAAGCACGGGCCGCAGAGGCCGCTCAGCGGGACGCGGAGGAGCGACTTAGAAATGGCATCCAACCTGTCATCTTACCCACTCCCGAAGAGGTAATGGCAGCGAAAGCCAGGGTACACTACCAGGAGGGCATATTTCATTTTGCCATTGCAGGATCAGTCGTTACCCAGACCCGAATTCTGACAACCCCTTCGTATGGTATGATATTCCCGGTGCAGGAACTCTTTCCCAGCCGGACGGGCTGTACTTCAATAACCAAGGTCTCTACGTCTTTGACTGTATCATTGTCCTCTTCGACAATCGCTTCACTCAGACGGATATTGCCATCCTGACCAACTGCAGACGCTTTCAAATCCTCACTTACATAGTACGTTCGAAAGCGGACTTACATATCCGCAACACCTTGAACGATATGGGATACGACCCTGACGAAGACGACGATACTCAGTATCAGTCGTTGTATGTTCAGGCTCGTGAGCAGTTCATTACGGGCACCCGGGCCACTGTCCAGCGGGACCTTCAACGTGCAAAGTTACCCAATCAAAGGGTTTATATCGTTTCCAACAGGAGTTCACTTTCCATAACGAAGGGACGGAAGCTTTCCCCGGAGATCATTGATGAGTTTGAGTTGATGAAGGATTTACTCGAGGAGGCTCGTTCTCGCCGTTGCCTTGTGGTGGGTGCCACTTCACATCAAGACACACCAGTGGATGAGGTACTGGCACTTCCAGCACCTCGTGCGGTGCTGGCGCTTCCAGCACCAGGTGCGGTATTGGCGCTTCCAGCACCTCGATAGGTTGTTCCCATATGTTTTCCCGTCTACCAACTTTTCCAGGCTGAGCTTCTTGTGCCTTCTTGTGTAGTTGTACCCACGAGGACAATTCTGAACTTGTCCAGCAGCATCGTTTTCTTTGTAGTACCCTCCACGTTCTGTCAGCTTGTAAATTTACGATGTATTCGCAATCCCTCGAGACGTTCATGAGTGCACCACGTATGCCATTTTCTTTCCACCGTTTCAACTTCCCATTGAACCGATCCTTACTCCCTCGTGGATGGGACCCGATCGCGTAATTGCGTTCGTTGTTTCTCTGTGTTCCACCCCACGGATTTCCGGACCTAAGTGATCCTCCTTTCTCTCCACACACGCGAACTGTGGTGAACGGAGTCTGTGTGCACAGAAATCACCTGCAAGAGGCCTGCCAATCAGTAGTCAAATTGCAGTCGCTAAATCTTCCAAGTGTCATCCATTTAAGGTTCAACGTTCACGGTTCACCCGGTCACACGGGTTGGTGTATGACCTATTTTGATAACACGTGGGAAAGGAGACATTCAGTTCGGATGGAGGATGAGATTTGCCGTTTGTGAGGGAGGGTCAGGAAAAGCTGGAAAACATTATCGCCGTGGCTAGCGGCGTAGGTGATCGATCCGGTGGAAGGCTTCAAGGTACCATGAACACCACGCGCTCGGCCAGGGCCTTCGGAATGTTCGGAAGCACGCTCCAGGAACCCGCCTCAACGATGACAAGTCCCGTCGATGTCCTATGTGGTGTTAGAGGTATCGGACGCCGCATAAGATATACCTGGTAGTTTCCGATCAGCATGCATCTACTCAGTGTCATGCGAACATTGTCGTGAATTTAGAAGTCAGTTGCACCCGTCCAACCGCGGACCCCACCGGTTCTCCACCCGGTGACTCATACTGAGGACAGACCTACTTTTGGACTTCCAGAGTGATGCCCCTATCACGGCTATTTTGTGGTCGCGTGAGCACCTCTAGTACGGGGACGACATGTGGCAGTTTTTTTTCCTGCGGTGTCTGGCGCCAAGTGACACGTAGAAGACAGACTTACAAATCGGCATCAGGATACCCCTAGCACTTTACTTTGTGGTCGCGTGAGCAAGTCTAACGAGGTACGATAGTCTTTTTGCCCTGCCAGGTCCAATCATTGCCAAGCGGAACGGGCTTCTCAGTATCTGCTTCATGGGAATTCGTGCACCCAAGCTAACCAAGAGAGGGTCTATAACCCAAGGGTCAGGGAACTCGAGCGCGATAATATGCAGAAGACAGACTCGGTAACTTTCGGACTTGCAGTGATATACAGGTCGCGTGAGCGCCGTTTCGTGTGACACTCATCTGTTTTCCTGCGATGTCAGCCGTTGTCAAGGGGAATTGACAAGTCGGAGCACCGATGGAGTGCAGTGTTGGAATCTGCACTCGTTTCCGAAGTGATTGTTCAAGGTAACAAACCAAGGAACTGCGGACCCCATAAGATGACATGCGGAAGACAGGCCTGGCGTCGGACTTGCGGTGATACAGTCGTTACCTATCAGTACATATTTACTTTGTGGTCGCGTGAGCGGTTTTTGTGTGACAGTTCTCTGCTGCGATGTCAATCATTGTCAGGGCTTTTCTTTGGGAATGGAGGCATTAGATCGGTAAATGTATGTATTTTTGTGGAGATAGGGTTGTACAAGCCGCGGAACGGCTTCGAGCTGCCAATCACATTGGAAATACAGTATTAACGTGGTTTCATTGGCTGACAATTCTTTATCTCAGGGATGTTGCGGACGAGGCACATGAAGGGATGCCGTGAGCTCATAGCGAAGTCACACGTGTAGGATGGTCCATTTTTGGAGAGTATGGAGAACGTTTTCAAATAGGTCGAGCACATAGTGTACAAACGAAAAACACGGTAGTAAAAAGTGCTAAGTTACGTACATAAAAGTACCATTAAATGCACATCACGCTACATGTTTAGTGCCTCTGTTGCAGTCGCTTCTCTCTGATCTCTTCGGCGAGGATGGCATCTGGATCGCGTCCAGCAACTTCGGGAAGTAGGAGTGTGAAGCCTGTAAAGTCGCATTAGCATGTTTCCCCACGCATTGTTTAAAGGGGGAGACGACGTACATGCTCCAACAAGGCTGCATCCAAAGAAAACTACATTATCGCATCATCAGCTACCTTTCAAAATGTGGGAATAAAGTAAGCCCTTACTCCAAAGCACGGCAGGCGTCCCGATCGATGATGTGAGGGTGTTGAATACTAGTGCGGAGATGATGGCGCCGGCTTTTCCGCATGCTGCGGATACACCGTGTGCGGTAGCACGGTATTTGGTAGGAAAGACTTCAGCAGGGTAACACTATGGACAGTTCGTAAGCTAGGTTTTAGCTAGTTGTGACAAAGGGACTCACGTATGTTGTGCTGGATTGGTGGAAAAGCGAGAGGTGGGATTAGGACGGATGAGTTGCGAAAAAAGGGGACACTCACGTATTAGCTCCGAAGTTGAAGAAGAACTAGGAGATGGGAGATCAGGCCTCAAGGATGATGCACAGAACACATGGAAAGAACGCACCTGAAGTAACGCGAAGCAGACGATGAACGAGGCATTGCCCAAGCTTGTGAACTTTCCAGCAAGGATGCCCACTTGAATCAAGAATGAGTACTACATCAGATGCTTGGGGTGTCACATACAGAAGAGGGCAGTCATGAGGAAACCTTGAATTTGGATGACCTTCCGGCCGAGCTTCTCGATCGTCAAGACGGAGACGTAGTAACCTACATATTGCGTTAGCAGCTCCTGCAGACGAACCACACATCGGTCGTACCAGGCACGAATCCAAGAGCAGTGATAATAATGTTTCCAGTAGAAACCTTGAAAAGCTTTTCCCAGGCCGTCCCAGTCGTGCCGGCATATCCGATCTGCTGCAGTACGACGTTCTGGTTGAGGTTGATACCGTAGAAACTGGACATGGATCAATATTGCTCCCGAGGCACAACGCGAATAAAACATACGCGATATCGAGCAAGAACCAGCAGGTACAAGTACCGATCAAAATCTTGGCATGTCTCCATTCGGAGAAGTACTCTAAGAACTCTGGATGCCGGTCAGATGATCGAGCGGGAAGGAAAGGTGCCGATTGTAATACGTACCCCTGAAATGCGCTTTCCGTTGGATGTCTACATGGACTTCTTCTTCGGGCTCGTTAAGACTGGACACTTTGACACCCTCTTTGAAGTCCTTCGCCTCGAGTGTCTCGGTTATGGTATCGTTTTTGGCTTTCTTGTAACGCTCGGCTTCCGGGAGGGTCAAACGTTGGTATAATGTTCCGAACGCGGGGATCAATGAGAGACCGATGACGATTCTCCATACCCCATCGACCTTGGACGTTTCGCCTTCATCGTTCATAACGTGCTTGTAGCAAGCGAGAACGATGATTGTAGCCAAGCTGCCGACGAGGCTTCCCCATCCCTGGTTAGCAAATATGTATGCAAGAAGGGTGCCTCGTTTGCGGATCACGGCCCGGTCACTGGTGACAGAGGCAGACATGGGGTAATCGCCACCGACTCCGACGCCGAGTACGATTCGGAAGACGGTGAGCCATATCAAGCAATTGTCAGGCGATAGGTCGTCTAGAGAGGGATCAATAAGATGTGATCAGAAGTGTTCGATGTACTCACTCGTTGGACATGAGATGCACATAATCGTTGCGAAGATAATGAGCATGAGCTCTTTTCCGTCTTGAATGGTATTTGAGTTGCCCAGGATAACCTAAGAACGGGGAAAATACATACATACGGCTTTGCGGCCGATAGCGTCTGCAAAGTAACCTAGACGCGACGTGGGACAGAAGTTGAGGAAAAGCTTCGAAGAGAGGTGGTGGACACGCATACCGAAAAGGAATTGACCAATGACGCTACCAATGTTGGCTGCTGCTTTCAAGAGGTCTTGAAGGTTATTTGGAAGACTTTTTCCTCCGTAAAGTCTGTACTGAAGCATGGTGGAGACGGGCTGCAGATGGATTGTGAATTAGGCGAAATGGAAAACGGTCGGCGCAGAGGCACTCACGTTGATAATGAATAGATCATAAGCTGCAGGATTGTCAGCCAGGGAATGACATTAACGAAGACAACGTGAGCATACCGTCGAGAAAGAATCCGACCTGTATGAGAGAATGTCAGGAGTAATTTTTCTGCGGAGAAATTCGAGGACGTACACCGGCGATACCCAATAGCTTGACTTCTGCAAAAGTCAGCACGAAGGGTGGCTTATCGCCTGGGTCACGTTCATAGTCCTGGAGAGCAGGACGGGCTGGAGGGTGACCCTGTTCGGTATCCGACATGACGAGAGAAGAGTGGGAGGGTTTGGGTGTTGGATTGCCATTGGGACCCACTCTTTATCAGTGTCTCCAAGCATGGGGCGAAATTTAGCCTAGTGAAATCATCCCAACTGATGCCGAGTTGGCCCGTGCCGGCCAGGACAGGCTTATCCCCTTGACCAGGAGCCTTGGAGGGACCAAGCGGCTGCAAAAGTAGTTAGAATGCCGTATTAGGTAATATTATATTATGGTGTAAGTCAGCGATGCATAAGCCAGAACGTTGACGTCTGTCACTCTCAGCGGAGTCGTGCATACCGATGAAGTTCGAGTATCGAGTCAACCAACTGACAGTGGCAAGTACTTCCAGTGTCATTTGCTTCTATCTAAGCTGAATATTTCATTATTTATTTAAGTAACGGGTTAGGTGATTGATTTCCGTAATGTCCGAGGGTGTTTGCAATGTTCGTTCAACGGCGGTCTGATGCACGTGCGCCCCTGTTCAAACGTTCACATGGTCCCCACCTTGACAAGCATCAATGAAGGCAGTCCGGGCCCGGTGGTCGCCCTAGGGACATTGGTCGGCTCAAAGTTACCTTCGACAGAGATCTACAGCGCTGTGCTTAGCCTAGGCTGCCTAGCACTCCAGTCGGACAACACTTGGTTGGCCCAGCAACCGTGCTAACCAGGAGTCCGATGTATCCGACGACCGTAAGAAACAACCTTTCCACGTACCCAGACATTTGGAAGCCAATGGAGGGCTTCGGCCACAAACCAGTGTAAAAAGCCTAGGCCGGGATGCAAACACGGGCGAGCTCCGAAGTGAACACGCCTGGATCGCGATAGGTAATGCTTCACGCTTAAGCCCTCAGGCCTCATGAGGCAATGCACGTATCGACTCCGCCTTATGCATGTGCAGTGCATATCTATAGCAATGTCGACTTCGCCTCGCTGCAGAAATGGACTCGGGAATACATAAATCTGCAACGAACGTGGTATGGCCAATCATGTGACTCGGCTCACCTAAAAAGTGCACGTCTGACGCTCCTGCCAATGAGGAATGCCACACTAACGTCACATCCCTCAGCCAAAAGGCTTGTGCGCTAGAGGAGGCTAGAATGCAGCGACATACCTGTAATAAGTTACGACATTAGAGATCTTGAATGATGTGGGCGGGAGACGACGATTAGGCGCAATGATTGATGTAGCTTTCGGTTACCCACGACAGAACTGTATTAGTCAGGCTGGCGTTCATGTATTACTACTTAACTTACCAGCGCAGCACAATCGCACTACTATTGTCGACACCGTCACCGTCGACACCACAGTCTAGCCTAGAATTATGAACGTACAAGATCCATCCATAGAACGCGATTACATCCCAATTGCAGACCATGCAATGTATGTATGGTATCATCCCCTCCGCACTCGCTTGGTGATCTCATTTGGTCACGTAGCATCGGCAACTTGAGAACAGCTGCACTCGTAAGTGTCTTCTCGGCGATGTTCATGTCAGTCAGTTTTGAGCCGAGTTCAATTACAATAGGTTAGCTTGGATGGCTCAGGTGGGTTCGAGGTATTTCCCACCCTGAGTCTATTTCGCGACCCTGTCTTCTCTGTTGATGTGTCCAGACACTGACCTTCGTCCTGTCTGTCGCAAGTCGAAAGTTATTGCATTCCAAACTTTGATTCGCCGTCCGTATTTGCACGCATACTTGACAAGTACAAGGTCAGTCCTGTTCGTCTCCGTTGGTTGGCTTACGAACCTATCCTTGCTAGGGCGGCCATTTCTCTATCGCGCCAACTGTCCAATTCACTACGAAACAAAACTATTTGCCTAACTCTAACATTCTACAAACGAAGTAAGTCACATTGATGGGAGGGCCATCGACAACCCATCATTCCATATGTAGGTTCCTCAACGACGAGGGCGTAGTTAACGTGACAGGTAGTCATCACTAAGCTTGCTTGGCATGTGGCCCGGGATCTGCTCACGCGAGCACTCCAGATTTTTTGCCTCGCCATGAGAATGGTGACAGTCCGGCGCCTTCGTTGTTCTGGCTCGTCCGACGCGTCGAGGTACGCCTCAATTTGTGTCCCACAATGGCTTTACTTGAATCACACGACCAAGGTCATCCGTGGTGTCGCTTCTTTAAGAATGGAATGTGCCCCTGCATTCAACTATGCTCGTGATGAGCACACGACCGAGTTCTTGCCTGACGACTCCGTCCAGTACTGTCACCAGAAGAAAGTTCGATTCAGATCTCCCAATCTCGAGCTCGACCTGCGCTACGTGGCAGAGGCTACCCTCGACAACGTACCCACGCCAGAGGTAAACATCGACTACTTAGACCTGTTGACAAAGGGACATCTCGGCCCGGCTGTATGCTGTAACCTGTCGTTGGTTGAGGGTCAGAGAGTCACGTTCATCTTGAGAATATGCCCAGAAAAGGCGGGAACTCCGGAGGCGAGACCCACTCAGGAACTTGCAGACAGGTTGGGCATCCCCCTTGAAGGTGGGTGCCTTTCGTCGTGAAGCGATTTGTAACTGAGTTAGGCTAGTCTTGATTGCGGGTGCCTCGAAGATGAGGCCGCAAGATGATCCTTTCCTCAGTGCGGTTCGTGACCCCGCATTTTGTGTGATGGTGCTTGAAGTAAAAGTTTTTGTGCCACAGGACCTGTTAGAACATCTTTTCCGTGTGCGCTAGTTTTCTTTTCTATCTGTTGATCGGCGCTTACACAAAATTCCACTCAGTCAACCAACCAATATTGGAACAACTGGATACGCAAGTCCACTTACGACGGGTCTTGGAGGGAAGCCGTGAACCGGAGCGCTCTTGCCCTCAAATTATTGATATATGAGCCTACAGGTGAGTTGAGAGCCACTGTTCAGACTGTGTTCGCCAACCTCTTGATACCAGGCGCGGTCGTTGCAAGCCCCACATTCAGCCTTCCAGAGTGCGTCGGTGGCACTAGGAACTGGTACGTTGTCGAGTACAATGCGTCCGTGTCGATCCATATCAATTACCTAATTTAGGGATTACCGGTACGATTGTATTCCTGCCGTTGGTTTTTCCCCCGCGTTTAGCTTGGCTGAATCTCAGTGCATCGTGGATCCGTGACTCGTCGTTCACGCTTTATGCCCTCATACGCCTTGGGTTTACTCAGGAAGCCAACGGTACGTTCTGATTTTACAATTGTCGTGGCGGCTGGATCTTTGGGATCGGGATAGCGTATCTCGAGTTTATTTTCGACAGACTGAGAAATAAGAACCCGGATGGATCCTTGCAGATCATGTACGTGCGACCTTTGCGGTTCGTCGTTGATGTCACTGACTGAGTCCCAAGGTATACGATTCACGGTATGCATCTCCCTTACGGTGGTTCAATGGTCTTTTGAGATGAATGTCGTCCAATTAGGTGGTAAGGACCTTCCAGAGATCGAACTTTCCCACTTGGACGGACACAAAGGATCGAAACCTGTCAGGCAAGTGCTCTTCGATGCATCGTTCCTTCGTGAGTTTTTGGCTAAATTTGGGACACAGAATCGGAAACGGAGCAGTGAATCACATTCAGCTAGTAAGTTCATGTGCCCGTATCGCTATTGCCGGACGGCGTTGACACGTCTGCGCAGGACATATACGGCGAACTGCATGTATCCCGCTCATTTTCCGTCTTCCCCACAATTGATATTTCGCATTAGGATGGATTGTATATACTTGGGCCAGAAGGTGCGTTAACGTATCGTCGTAGCTTCTGCTCGCGATTCATTGCATCGAATTGCGAAAAGTTCGGTCGACCTTTGGTACGTGTCTATACATTTTCCATACGGGAAGTCGTTCATCCACGGCAACGCTGTAGGGATATGACACGTGGTAAGCCCACCGTTTGACTAGAGATGCGAACGCGCTGTCAAGAACCGTATAATTGGCATTTAGGGTACTCGTACGGGATCTGTGAGTCTTGCAAGTGTCATCAGTATATAAGTTCGCGCAACTGATGATTTACTCAGTGTAGATTGTAAGAACAGCTCTAAGCATACTCCCTGTGAGGCTCGTCTCGCTCATCCCGGCACAGATGTCGTCGATCACTGCCGTGAACCTGACTTGTGAGGTTTAATTACGAAAGTGAGAAGGGCCATAGTTGATGTCCCTCTTTCTTAGGTCCATATGGTCAGTCCGAGTCAGGAAAGGAAGTCTCGAGTCTAAGTCTGTATGTGCTTATCACAGGGAGGTCCGGGGTAGGGAGCGCCATTTTACGGTGAGTTGGGTCTCATGCTCTTCATTACTGTGTCAGCTGATTTGTGGGGGTTCAGTATTCGAAGGTGAGGCTAGCCTCTTTGGTCGCGTAGTGGATTCGGCTGACACTTTGCATGCATAGATCATGCTGTGGTGCGTTCTTCTAATCAGTGTACCCATCCCCCCTTGACAAGTAACCACTCGTAAGGGTCGCAATCGACCGAGGTAATTTGTCGCCATTCCTCTATGTCCAAAAGATTGCTGACACGGACGATAACAGGAATTCGCATTGTCGAAAAACGCTCTCTTCCATGTCCACAGCGCTCGGCATGGTATACAGCCCGCGACGCACTCTACGAAGAAATTATGACGAAGGCCTGGAATCCCACCCTCAAGGTGTTTGGACAGAGCTACGAGGAGACCGACGTCCTTGATTCCGCTGTACTCATAATGCCACTTGTTTTCTTCATGGCCCCTGTGCGCGTGACATCCGTTTCGTGTCCTCATCATGCAAAGGTCAGGCTAACTTCATGTGGGTTCAGGCAGATCCGAGGTTTGTGAGCACCCTTAAGCAAATACTCAAGTCGCCGGAGAGGGGCGGGTTAACTTCTAATGTGAGTCACTGTCCCATACGGACCGATTTCAGCTCGTATAGACATTGTGGCAGAATCTTGTGTACCGCTACGACGTCGCCAAGACGGACGATGGAGTTGGCGGCAAAGAGGGAACGTTCTGCCTGTGTACTCTCTGGTCAGTGGATAACATGTGTTCTTCAAGTAGCATTTTTTGTTCACTGGACTCTCCTTACAGGTGTGTGGAGGCCCTCACCCGGGCTGGGGAGTACGAACGGCCGCTGCTAACACGTGCTATTGCGATGTTTGAGGTACGCAATTCCTTGCAGGCATTCAAGGCGTAGGGTGTATGAACAAATATCGAACAGGACTTCTTGCTTTATTCTAACCATGTGGGTCTTTGTACGGAAGAAGTATCTGACGCTGGAGATGCGTGAGTCGTACTTCTGCTGAACGCGGGGTCGCTTTTTCAAGCTATTTTTGTGTAGGCTTGGGAATGCAGTGCAGGGATTCACGTACGTCATCTTCTGTCTACGGTTTTGACGTGGGGATCCACTTTCTTTTTTGCTGGGCTCGGTTTCGGGTGTACAGGCATGTCACGCTGATCTCGGCCGCATACAACCTTTCGAGGACTTTGACCCGCCTCAAGTATTGATGCGGGAAAAAGGACTGGATGTGGTGTGGCGATTTGTACGATGGGAATGTTGGTCTAAGATGGGTTTTCGTGTCAACTGAAACGTACAATTGTTTGTTCGGTCCATTTTTTTCGAGTTACATTGTACTACGGAAGGAGGGCCTAGTTTAGAGCAAATGGATGAATGTGGACAGTCGAGATGTTTGGCATACAGTCAAGTTGAGATGAATGTTGACTCAACATTTGTCTCAACAGCTCTTAGGCCATCAGGAAAGTTACAAGCCATCCAATTCATCTGTGCCCTTAGAGTTGCTCATGTCAGGTGTTTGTCAGCTGTAGACAGTGAGTTTCAGCTGGGGTTGCTGATGTGTGGTGGAATTCAAACTCTGATTAACCTTGCCTCTGACCACCTCCATTGTTGCCTGCAATGGACTCTGTTCTGCATCTTCTGTCCCACAATCCTCTAGATCAGCAGCAAAATTGTCAAAGCCAGCAGTACCTTGCATCCTCTGGGAAAAGGCATGTATTAGTCAAACAAATTGTCTTATTGAATGGTTCTGGACCCACAAAGTGGAATGCAAGAAACTCTTCTCTGATTCTATGCACATCACCAAAATTGGCCAACAACGAGATATGACTATATACAGAGATATCCAATGCAGACACTGGTGATACTGTGGGTATATATTAAGATCTATGAAAATGCTTATTTACAGTGGAAGCCTTGTCAACACCAGCATTGAAGGGATTATTGATATGTTACAACAACCACATATATTATGATTATCACATTGCAACAAAATCATACCAATAGATGCCATACTACTATCTCTAGGTATTGCTTGGCTCCAACTTCCTGCAACTTTTCATTGTGGCCATTACTGTGGAATGAACTCAATGTTTTTCACAGGAGAAGGGGAGGAATCTATTGCACAGAGGATCTGGGGTCAATAGGGCAAGGTGGCAGAGCACTTGCCTTTGTAGGCAGTTGGTGTTGGTCTTAGGTAGGAGTAGAGAGTAGTTCTGAGTGAGAATGATGTAGAGAGAGAGAACAAGCTTCGTTACATCCTGTGGTCTATCCTACAGGGTATATATACATCTGTGGTGTGCACGGACCAGGTGTGTTAGCACCTATGATAAGAACTACTATGTTTGTAAGTAAGAGGACCTTCCATATAGGTACTACTCTGTCTTTCTACTAGGAACGTGTTATCTGGTAATCCGGTAGAGAAGAACACCGTAGAATAGTATGGAACAACTATTCTTAGAACATTAATCACATGTAAGTGATAATAACTGGTAAACATTTTTCAACACTCCCCCTCGCTCTAAACTGGTTGGTTTATCAAACCTAATGACGAGCGATTTTCTTCAAACTTTTGCCAGGTTAAGGACTTGGTTAATCCATCAGCCCTTTGTCTAGTAGTGTTGACATATTCAATGGCAAACAATCCTTCTCCAACACATTTGTGAATGAAGTGCCATTGGATATCAATATGTTTTGAATGACCATCTGAGACTGGGTTCTCTGCAATGAAATGTGCACCCATATTGTCACAGTAAAGGATGGTCTTATCCATTTTGAAAGATAACTCTTTAAAGAGCATATCAAACCATTTAATTTGTCTGGCAGAATCACACATTGCCATATATTCTGCTTCAGTAGAAGAGAGAGCAATTGTCTTTTGTTTTCAGGATCTCCATGAAATAAGGGAGTTGCCATAATACATGGCATAGCCGGTTGTTGAATGACGAGTATCTTTATTTGAGGCCCAATCGGAATCAGCAAATCCATAAATTCTGGCTTCATTTCCATGATAATAAAGGCAAAGGTTTGGTGTGGATGCCACATAACGAACTATATGGAGTGCCTGTTTAAGGTGGAGATCAGTAGGATTTGACATATATTGCAACATTCGGATAACTGAGAAAGCAATGTCTGGTCTGGTTCCCAGAGCCATATAAAGAAGTGAT